>CAJQZP010000081.1:3937500-3945000 GCA_907164705.1 Parnassius apollo
TAATGGCGTAATGTTTGCTTTCTATTGTGAGTAGTCCCTGAAACTGGAGACCATTTTTTTATTGCTAATGAAACAATTTATTTTGAGCCTCAAGCGAAACATAAGGAGAAGAAGAAATACTTAAAAATCTGCTTTTAGAATTCTAATCGAGGGTATTTTAAAAATTTACGAAAGATTTATAGAACTGATTATGTATGCTAATAAAATTGGGGTCGAAAATATTTTAGGGAAGTAATGAATAAGTAGTAAATTTTATATAAAAATTCATCTCAACTTTCCGAGAGAAAATAATTTAGTCGTGTCGCCGCAAACAAATAAAATGGTACGTAAAAAATCTCGGCCGCCGAAGCAATTACGAAGCCTGTACTAAAATTGTCCCTCAAACAATAAAACTTTATTGAATCAAAACGAAATCAGCATGTAAAAAGAATCAAGCGGGCCGGGAGTTCAATGAACTCCCTTATCTCGGACGCCCAACTCTTAAATCTACTACAAACCCCATCTACTTCACGCCTTAGGATCTAAGCGAACCGGTGGATAAGAAAATATCGACTTTATTTCAAGCAAAATAAAGCATGTTCCCTATTCGTTGAATTCTTTCTACTCGAATCGAGGGAGTCCCTAGCCTATTAGATAGAAAATAAAGTTCAAAATATGGCTACATACAAGGTATAAGGATGCGAATTTGCGATATGCCAATTTAGCGGCGATATTTGTCTAGATTAGATAGAAGATGTAGGGTCTGCTTAAGCTATTTATTTGGAATACCTTTGGTTCCGTGAGAACGGAAGTAGATAATGTTGAATAAAACTTAAATATTGGTAAGCCAAATATGATGTTAAATCAATTTATTATTAGCCAAGCTTTCGTTATATTTTCTGGCTTGGCTTCTAGCATATTGACGTAGGAAGGCAAGTTTATACAAATATTGACCAGCTGTATTATTGACGGCTTTATGTGTACGCTATGATTGTTTGTGCTTTAGTGACTTAGCATTCAAATCTCGCACGGAACAAGTATTTGTATGGCCTGCGAATAATTGTCCTGAATGATGTCTGAAAAATGATGATCTTGTGCAATTTACGTATATAAACTGCCTACTCGATTCAGGAGAAAATCCTAATAAATGTGAAAATAGGAGTAAATAGGTAATTTAAGACTTTTTACTTAATCAATGATCGTCCGCAAATGAATGGTTTACGTGATATTGTTGCCTGAAGTTTTGCTAATTAATGCTCGCTATGCAAATGAGTTTAAAATAATTTCAATTTTTTCGTGTTTTTGTGTGTTTTTCTTATTAATATTTTTGCTATATAATATATATTTTTGACATTTATATGTTACCGTCCCAAATCCGATTTTAGGACAAACTAGTTTTTCCTAAACCCGAAGGGACTTCCACAACTTAGATCCGTTGACCCCAAACTGCCTCAAACCAATGTCGCTGAAATTACATTTTCCTTAAAATCGGGTTTGGCCGGTATGTTACGTACGTAATTCCCAAAAAAAAGATTTGTCTTTATCTTGTTTTCCGAACCGGTATAGATTTTGACGTTCATAATAGCTTTAAACAAGCATTAATTGAATAAATATGTGTTGACTTTGACAGGCTTAAGTTGTTCTTTTACAAAGATTTACCACATTTAAAAAATGTTGCACGGGAAGTGAACCATTTTTATTAAAAAAAAAAGAGAACACAAGTAAGGATATTTAAATTACCAATATTCCTGTTAGCCACTCCAAGTAAATTTGATATTCTTGTGTTTTCTTGTGTCCACGACATTAGACAAATAACAGATTCCAGCCTTAGAAAATACATAGCTCGTTTTTGTATACTCTAAGATTCCACTCTATTAATTTTGTCTCGCATATTTTTTTATCTGTTTTTTAGACTAAGAGGCATAACTGCCGCCACCCATGAACAACTGCAGCACCAGGGGTATTGCAGGCGCGTTGACAGCCTTTTAGAAAGGATTAAGCTCTTTTCTTCAAGGTCCCCAAGTCGTATAAGTCCGGAAAAATTACCAGTGGTAAACAATTCCACAGAGAGGTTGTACGAGGAAGAAAACTCCTAGTCAAACGCTCAATGGTGGACCGCCAAGTATCCTATGGTGTGGTGATATCGTGAGTTTTGACGCGATGTGCGTTCGTGAAATTTGACGGCTTAAATTAATCCGGACAATTCCTCAGTGCGCTCCCTGTGGTAGATGCGATATAAAACGCAAAGGGATGCAACATCCCTTCGCAGCGCCAGTAAATCGAGCCGATCAGAAGAACTCTGTCGTCGACGATTCGAGCCGCTCTGCGCCTCAAAAACGGCCCCAAGAAACATATTCCATAGCCGAACCCAAACCCCCACACATTCTTCATCTCCTATATGTAAATATATATACAAAAAATATATCAATATCAAATTTACAAAAGTAGAAATACCCTGTTCACTAAAGAAAAATGTTTGTTAACTGCAGAATATATATATATATATATATATATATATATATATATATATATATATGTTATATATATAAAGTTACAGCCTTTATACGTCCTACTGCTGGGCACAGGCCTCCTCTCCTTTCTGAGAGGGTTTTAGGGCAAGGAAGTGTCCGCCGCGCTGCCCCAATGCGTGTTGGCGAACTTCACATGTCTTCGAAATATTTTTTTCTTATTCTCCAGACATGCAGGTTTCCTCACGATGTTTTCCTTCACTGCCGAGCACACGTCCATGCGTCCGTCCACACGTCCGAGCGGTCGCATGCGACAGCACTTAAAACCAATAAAACTTATGTATTGACTACTTTTCTGTAAAGAAGTTTGGCCTTATAGAATCTATACGACATTCTCTATTCTATAGTCTAATAACTATAGAATAGAGTAGTAACTAGTAGTAGTAAAAGTCAGTTACTCTATGAATATTTATTGGTAATCTACCGTAAAATTGCGCCATTGTCGTATAGTCGGCAAATGTCGTTAATTGACAGGAGAATAAAAATAAAATACATAGAGTAACTGACTTTTGTTTAGACCACAGGATAGAGAATTTCGTATAGCTTCTATAATGTCAAACTTCTTTACAGAAAAGTAGTCAATACATAACTTTTATTGGTTTAAAGTGCTTTCGCATGCGACCGCTCGGGATTTGACAGACGCATGCGACTCCATTGGAATAATAAGAGGATTGAAGGGTTAAGGAATTTATGGATGATAATAACCCCTGGATTGCTACCAAGCTGGATACAGGATTATAGTGCCCAAGTGTAAGCGCAAGCACAGGTGCGAACGACACGACCGGAGAGAGATCAGGCGCAGGACCAACAAACGGGTTCAGACAGTTACAGTTAAAAGCAATAAGAGTAAAAAAATATATACAAAAATACAATTTAAAAAGTAACGTCTTACATATTCAATTTAAATATAAAATATCTTCATAAGTTCGTATCAATAAAGAAGAAAAACGAAGAAGTTCGTAGAATTTCATATCCGTTAATTTCGAACGATCATTGATTTAGTGAAAATTCAAAAGATCGGAATTAACGACAGCTGTTGCCCTTTTTCTACACGGACCGTTTCTTTTAGGATGTCTGCGTGTACATGGCAGGCGAGCACCGTATATTCTCGGTCGATCAAGCTTTCCCAAACATATTCAACACAGGAATTATCACATCGAAAGCGCCTCCTCTGATTTAAAAATTCCTTACTTATTACGAGGGTGGATTGAAAAGTACTCGGCCTAACACAGATCCATTCAATTCTAAAAATCAAATCTACCCACATTATTTAGTTCAGTTCAGACTAGTTCATTGTGTGAAGTTCGAAACGTGTGCGATAATTAGTTGTGATTTTATAAATTTATTAACAAAGTAATCGGACATAATTTCCGCGAATGGAGCAAATCGAGCAGCGTGCCGTCATTAAGTACCTCCATAAGAAGGGGCTATCATCAAAAGCCATCCATGATGACATGGTCAGTACATTAGGCGATTGTGCTCTGTCATATTCATCCGTCAAAAAATGGATAGCAGAATTTAAGCGTGGTAGAGAGAGTGTTAAAGATGAACCCCGCTCTGGAAGGCCTTCGACGTCAACTACTGACGAAAATATTAAAAAAAGTACTTGATTTAATAATGGGAGACCGCAGATTAAAAATTAGAGAGATAGCCGAGATTATAGGCATCTCTTATGAACGAACTCAAAACATCATTGTCAACGAGTTGGGTTTCCACAAGTTGTCTGCGAGGTGGGTTCCGCGACTGCTTTCAGTTGAACAAAAAAAGGACGCGATTGACTATTTCACGCGACTGTTTGGAGTTATTTGATGCCGATGCAGATGATTTTTTGAATCGTTTTGTTACTATGGATGAAACATGGGTTCATTACTGTACACCGGAAACAAAACAACAATCAAAACAGTGGAGAAGACCTGGTTCACCACCCCCTAAAAAGTCCAAGTCGATTTTGTCGGCAAATAAGGTGATGGCTTCAGTATTCTGGGACTCGAAAGGTGTGATTTTGATTGATTATCTTGAAAGGGTCTGATTACTACTGCACCTTACTACGTCGTTTACGAGAGGAAATAAAAGAAAAACGTCGAGGAATGCTCAGAAGAAAAGTCCTGTTTCATCAAGATAACGCCCGTGTTCACACGTCAGTACAGTCAATGGCTGAAATTCACAACTGTGGCTTTGAACTGTTACCGCATCCGCCGTATTCACCTGATCTGGCACCATCAGACTTCTTTCTGTTCCCTAACCTAAAAAAGCACTTGGGAGGTCAAAGATTTTCGACAAAGGACGAGGTCAAAGCAGCTGTAGACGCATATTTTGACTCTAAGGAAGAACCATTTTTTTTGAACGGTCTAAATGCTTGGAAGGGGAGGTGGCAAAAGTGTATTGAACTTGATGGTGAATATGTAGAAAAATAAAAATATAACTGATTTAGTATGTGTTTATTTTCTTGGTTAGGCCGAGTACTTTTCAATCCATCCTCGTACTTCATGACTTCGAATACGGTATAATAGCCGAGTATTGGCGGCGTAAGAGTTTCTCGTACCCCATATCATCCTGTGGGCGTCGTATGAGGCGACAGGGGGAATGAGACAGGAGATGGGCAACGGCATCTTCCTGATACAAAATATTAAATAATAAAAAGCTGCAGTTGCCAACCCGCCTGCCAAGCGTGCCAACTATGGCGAGTGCCCTATAAAGCAATTTATGGTGGAAGCCTATGTTCAGCAGAGGTCTTATGGTATGTAGTATTATATGATGGTTATATCATTATATGTACATGAATACTGTTAACTAACTGTCTTAGCTGCCTCCTCCAAAACCTACACCAACTGGAAGGGCTTCGGGGAGTCCCTAGTCTCAGCTTTGGCCTCTCCGGACTCTCCCATCACCATCTCTTCCGACATCCTCGACTGCACGGAGAAAATCGACACCGCGGTCGATAATCTCACCACCTTCCCCCATTCCATCCCTTCTAAAATCCTCCCTTAAGGAGAATGAAGGGGTTGTCCCGGTTGCTAATAATAAAGTCTTCTCCTAGATATTTTTTTTATTATGTGCGAGCAGCTATGCAGGTCTAGGTAAAGAGACCAGTATCACTGCTACCTAGAAGATCTATTGTGATCGCTGCTATGGCTATAGTTCACTGCTAAGCCCTATGTCTTCAATGAATTGAAGGAGTTGCTTAGCCCTGAGCAATTTCACTTCTTCTGGGCGGAGTAGATAGTGTCCCAGATGAGTGTTACGTTTGCGCATTAAGGGTCCGCAGTCGGAATTCGGATGTGTAGAGGTGTTTCTTCCGTTATGGAACAGAACCGACACATCCTTGAGTTGCTTAGTCCCAGGATGGACATATGCTTTTTAAGACAACAGTGTCCAGTTAGGGCTCTTGCCAGAATGCGCAATTTATTTTTACTTAAACCCAGGGCTTCTGAAGCGAATTTACGATCAAAAGCCCGGATTAAGGTTTTAGAATGTTTTAAGCCTGGTGTGTCAGACCAGATCTTAAGTGATTTTCTCCTAGATATTAGTAACCTCATTAAGCCAAGAGAGCTGCTCTCCGTAGAGCTGCACTCTAGCCCACCTCTGAATATAGACGTACGGCCAATCGTTTTAAACAAAAAGTCCGTGCACGCTCATCGACTTCGCTTCGACTGTACTCTTAAAATATGGTTATTCAAAGATCTAAACCGGTTCCGTGAAACTTACTTAAGGAATGTCATGCCCTTAAATTTAAGGTCACATGGCGACAAACAGGCAGTCGTATTGCTTTTTTATAATGCTTTCTTTGCTGTTTATTTAAAGGTGTACTTTGTCGTCCCTTTTTTAATTGCATCTTAAGAAGCTGGTTCATGTATTATTTTCGAATTTGTAATGTTGAAAACATGTGACACTTATATAATAGAACAGTTAATTTATCATCATAATGGGAAATATGCTATTTTTTTTTCAAACGGAATCTCCTCTGTATACTGACTGACAGACGAGGTCTGATGCCTGAATCATAAAGGAATATCGATCTCAATCTCATCCCTTGGGTGTCCTAAAAGGCGACCAGGGGAAACAAACCAAAACCAAAAGAGGGGCCACAGCGTCTTATTAAAAACAACTCTAAATAAAAAGAACTGCGGTTGCTAAATCGCCAATCCAGCGTGGCAGTTATGGCAAATATCCCCCTATGAAGCAGTCTATGGGGGAGGTCTATGTTCAGTAGTAGGATTTTTGGTATGCTGACGTGTAATCTTTGTACCCCAAAGATATTTTATAGAACCTATAAAACATCTTTGTTGTACCCCTTTTAAGCATATTTGCGCGCATTGAGGAGTGTAAGATTTGATACATTTAGTTAAAATGTATATTATGATGAAGGGGTGCAGAAAGCTAAAATTTTAATTGTTAAATGTTTAAAGTGAATAAATAAAAATAAAATAAAACATACATTGTTTACGTTCATCACTCTCTGCCAGTATCAAACACTAATTTTAAAATGTTGCCAATCAATAATTAAAAGGGGAATGAAAGTGAACGCAAGTAAGACGAAAGTGATGGTTTTTGAAAGAGAAGAAAGCAAAACGGTATGTGAAATAAGAATAGAAGGAGAGTTAATTGAGCAAGTGGATGAGTTTGTGTATTTGGGATGTGTATTTAGCAGGGATGGTAGATATGATAGGGATATAGAACGACGAGTAAATGCAGGGAATAGAGTGAATGGGACACTACACTCTATTATGAAGAACCAGAATGTGTCAAAACAGGCACGTATGGTAATTCATAATGCTGTGTTAGTCCCTACGTTAATGTATGGTAGTGAAAGCTGGGTGTGGCAGAAGAAGCACGAAAGTAGAATAAATGCTGTAGAAATGCGTTCTTTAAGAAATATGTTAGGGTTTAATCTGAATGACAGGGTGAGAAATTGCGTGATAAGAGATAAATGTGGTATGCAAGATGATGTTGTGACCAGGATTAAGAAAGGAATGCTTCGATGGTGTGGTCACGT
>CAJQZP010000081.1:4550000-4885000 GCA_907164705.1 Parnassius apollo
TATTAAACTACGTGCAGAAAGAATCCAATAATTCTGACGCAAGATCGACGTCAGCAAGTCGGGGCCAGCGTGCGAATTCAATTTATGATTGTAATCCACTAATAAATTCATGATATGGTCCTTGCGCGGTAAAACTATAGGGTCCCGTTGGTCGAAACTCAACTGCGAGTTGGACAAGCGTCCACCTACCCTTACAATCCCAAGTCATCCCTGTAAAAATGGCTTAAGGCGTTGAAAGGCGCGACTACAAGCTCTATTCGTTTGTAATCTTGTAATTTCTTCAGAGAAGTGTGCACGTTGAAGTTCACGCAATACTAGCAACTCGGCATAGTCGTAATCGGACGCTAAGACATACGAACGTCGCGGTAAAAGCTTCGCGAATCGACGAAACGTAAATTACGCTACGCAATAACTTCGACCAAGAGGACAAGCGGTTCGCCAAAGCAAGGATTGGAGAAACCTCGCTCGAAACGTTCGCCACTAGAGCGTGTCTCTTCTCTTCCGGCGGTTGTTACACTGACGAAGGTTCGAAATTGGTTATTGGCCATTGCGAGGGATCCAAGTGAACCCAAGAAGGTCCGTGGAACCAAAGCGGGTGGTCCATTATTTGCATCGGGGTGAGTCCACGGGATAGACAATCGGCAGGGTTTTCCGTACCGGACACGTGATAAAAGTTCCGCGTTTCTAACTCGTCTTGGATCTTGGCCACTCGGTTCGCGACATTCGTATCCCAACGGGGGGGGGGGGGTGAAGAATGAACCCAGCATAAGGCGACGGTGGAGTCGGAAAAGGCAAATATCCTTTCTATGTGAACTCTATCCCTACATGCGCTGATAACTGCGGTAATAAGCTTGGTGAGTACTAATATTGCGCAAAGCTCTAAGCGCGCCAGAGACCAACCTTACGGGGGGAGACTCTCGACTTAGAACTAATGAGGCTAATCGAATTTCTACCATTATTCTGAACGTGGAAATATACAACGCCCCCGTAAGCCTTCTCGCTGGCGTCTGCAAACCCAACGACCGTTATGACGCTATTTCTATCGACGTTTATATGACGCGGTATTTTAATTTCTCTTAGTAAAGGAAGTTCCTCTCTAAAATGCTGCCACAACCGAACAATGCTCTCAGACGGCGAATCATCC
The DNA here is from genome assembly GCA_907164705.1 of Parnassius apollo. NCBI lineage: Eukaryota > Metazoa > Arthropoda > Insecta > Lepidoptera > Papilionidae > Parnassius > Parnassius apollo. Next base: position 4,551,145 of record CAJQZP010000081.1, read on the forward strand.
CAATCGCATTCAAATAACCAAAGTTGTTTAATCAAAAGCTTAGCGTATAATACCACCGGAGCTACGAAACCCATGACATCCCATAATCTAGCAACGCATGACAGTATTGTGCGCTTTGTGCATTTTTCTACAGGCGGATTTACCTTAAGGCTGAACACGTCGGACTCTGGTGACCAACACAGACCGAGCACCTTGTGTGTATCAGAATCGTCGAATTCCTTTATCGCCGAAAGACGGTGTGATAGTGGGATTGTATCTAAAACCATACGCGAATTACTAGTCCACTTCACAAGATCGAATTGACCTGATTTCATGAGCTTTATAACCTCGGCGGTGGTTAGGGTGGCCTCCTCCACGCTATCGACCGAGTATACAAAATCATCCATATATAAACCGCTCTCAATTGCCCTCTTAGCTTTAGGGTAAGAGGGACCTTCATCGTGGGCGAGCTGTTTCACCGTGCGTAACGCATGAAATGGGCTCGACTTTAAACCAAAACCAACGCGGTTAAATTCAAACACCATTAAAGGTTCCTTTGGGTTGAAACGATATAAAATGCGTTGGAATCTACGGTCGCATTCACGGACCCCTATGCAAAGAAACATTTGGCGAATATCGGCGGATAGTGCTATACTAAACAAACGAAAATTGGCTATTATATTAAATAAACTGCCCTGTAAATTTTGCCCACTATAGAGGATATCGTTAAGCGACAGGTGAGTGCTAGTTTTAGCACTAGCGTCGAGCACTACACGTAACTTAGATGTAAGTTTGTCCTCCCTAATGACCCCGTGGTGTGGTATGAAATAAGACGGTGTGTCTTCGTAGTTATCTAATTTCGAAGCCACGAGTGATATGAAACCTTCTCTTATATATTCGTTAATGACGCTGTCATAAGCTTCTTTTAACTGGGGTGAAGCGAGCATCCTACGCTCCAAGCTGTAGAAACGTTTATCCGCCATTTGACGCGAATCGCCGAGAGATAAAACATCTCCTTTAAAGGGTAGCGCTACACTATATCTACCGTCGAGATCACGAACGGTCGTGCGGACGTAAATTTCCTCGCATAATCTGTCATCTGAGCTAGCCCATCTAGCTATGGGTGGGACGTTCACCTCCTCCATCTCCCAAAATTTGCGGACTAACGACTCGAGCGGTTCGACAGCCATACCACAATAAGAGGTTGCCGAAATACTATCTATGATGGGGGCGGAGCCAACGATAACATAGCCCAATACGGTTTCCAGTGCGTAAGGTGCGGTATGCGAGGAGTTGCCCCTGACCTTATTGTTTAACAACAGATGAGGGAAAAGCGATGCTCCAATGAGCATGTCTATGTTTCCAGGAACGGCGTAAGTGTCGTCTGCTAGAGTCAAATTTTTAAATTCAATCATTGCCGAGGTGTCAACCGAAACGGTTGGCAGCCGTTCAGTGACCCTATCCACTAATAGTGCATTTATATCAAAGTTAACATTACGATCTATCCGAGAATAAAATTTTAAATTTATATGTCCCTGGGTAGCTTTACTAGTACCTCCGATGCCTTTGACTACAGGACATGAAAGTGACCTATTTATTACTAAGCCTAAGCGCTGACAACATTGTCGCGTTATAAAGCTATTTTGGGCTCCGCTGTCCAGCAGTGCACGGACGCTTTGTTCGTTTCCACGCGAATCCCTAACCAAAATACGCGCCGTACCCAGTAACACGGTTGAAGGAGGTTGTGCTCCCATATTCGCCAATGAGCACAGAGCGACATCACCAAGTCGACCGCTAGAAACATTGACTTTAGTAGGGGTGAATTGCTTATCCGCTTTACTTGACGCTGCTATGTTGCTATTTTCAAAATGTAATAGCGTGTGATGTTTCCTGGCGCACTTGCTGCATACGGAACTCGAATTGCATTTTGCAACTAAATGCTTATCACTTAAGCAGTTCAGACATAGGTTGTTTGTCTTTACTAATTTATAACGTTCGTCACATAAACATAAACACTCACGCCTGTCACCCAGAGGGGTAGGCAGAGACTACAGACTTCCATTTGGTACGATCCTGACACACCTCTCTCGCCTCCTTTACATCCATACACCTCCGCATACATGCTCGTCGGTTAAGGGTACTCCTAATTTGGCCCGTTTTCAATAAATCGCCAATTTGGTCGATAAATTTTCGCCTAGGACGTCCCTTTCCGACTCTGCCATTCACTTCTGCAACATAAATTTTCTTTGTCACTCTTTCCTCATTCATTCTTTCCACATGACCAAACCACCGAAGCATTCCTTTCTTAATCCTGGTCACAACGTCATCTTGCAAACCACACTCTTCTCTTATTACACAATTTCTTACCCTGTCATTAAGATTCAGCCCTAACATACTCCTTAAGGACCGCATTTCTACTGCGTTAATTCTACTCTCGTGCTTCTTCTGCCACACCCAACTTTCACTACCATACGTTAAAGTAGGGACCAACACAGCATTGTGAATTGCCATACGTGCCTTTTTTGACACATTTTGACTCTTCACAATAGAGTGCAGGGCCCCATTTACTCCATTTCCCGCATTCACTCGTCGTTCCATATCCTTATCATATCTACCATCCCTGCTAAATACGCAGCCCAAATATACAAACTCATCTACTTGCTCGATCAACTCCCCTTCTATTCTTATTTCACAAATAGTTTTACTTTCTTCTCTTTCAAAAACCATAACCTTCGTCTTACTTGCGTTCACTTTCATACCCCTTTCTTTTAATGATCTGTTCATTAATGTAACCATCATATGCAACTCGGCCGCCGAAGGCGCAAAAATAATTTGATTATCAGCGTGCAAAATGCATTTGATGGTTAACTCACCCATTCTTAATCCGCATTCTTCAAATTTCAAATTTTGCAAACAACTGTCCATAAATAGGTTGAACAGCCACGGGGAAGCCACACAGCCCTGTCTGACACCTTTTTGGATGTCAAACCAGTCCGAGTAGACCCCGTTGATCCTAACACAAGCACTAGAGTCCCTATAAAGGGACTCCAATGCCTGTATCAAGCCAGCGCTCAACCCAAATGAGTTCAGTGTTTGCCATAGCACATCCCTATTCACTCTGTCATAGGCCTTTTCCAAGTCCATGAACGCACAAAAAACCTTTTGGTCTTTGGCCAAAAACTTTTACGCGATCATGCGCATGGAAAAGACTTGATCTGTACATCCCATTCCCTTTCTGAATCCCGCTTGCACATCCCAAATTTTACCATCAGTTTCTTTCATGACCCTTTCAATCAGTACCTTAGCATACAGTTTTCCCACAATGCTAAGAAGGCTGATGCCACGGTATTTTTTACAGTCCTGCTGCGACCCTTTTCCCTTATATACTGGGACTATCACGGCTTTGCACCAGTCTACCGGTACCGGCTTCAGTTCCCAGCATAAATTAAATAAGGTGTGCATCAGGCCTGCCACCACTTCCTCTCCAGCCCTTAGCATTTCGAGTGAAACTCTATCATATCCGGCAGCCTTACCTGCTTTCATGCTTTTCATTGCTTTCATTATTTCATCTATACTTATCTCGCTACCTCTTTCCTCTTCTTTCGGAATTTCTACTTCACTTAGTACACACGTTGTCTCCTCACTCATAAACACGCTTTCAAAATATTCCTTCCATCTCTTTAAGCTCAAAACTTCATCATTCAGAATATAGCCATTCTCGTCTCTTATAGCATTCATCATAGGCTGTTTTGAATGTCCGTTTTAATGGCAGTTCTTACAAGTTTCCAGAACATTTTAATATTTGCCTGGAAATTATCCGATATTCTTCTATCATTCTTATCCGTTCTTTCTTGCTTTTTTCTTTCAACTAGTTCTTTTACTCTCTTATTAAGATGTCTAAAGACTGCCTTTTTTTTTCAATATCATTATTCGTACCGCTAGAGTTACCAGCCTTTGTTGCTAGTAAATCTAGCCATGCTCTCTTCTTTGCTTCAACTTCCATACGTACCTCATCATCCCACCATAACGTATTATTTTTCCTTTCATTCTTTCTCTTACTAACACCACATACTTCGGTAGCTGCATCCACTAAACCTTTCTTTACATTTTGCCATACATTCTCCAAGTCTAACTCCTTCATACATAATTCATCCAAACCACTTATATTTTCTTTCAGTCTACATTTGAACTTGTTTTTCTCACCTTCATCTTGTAACCTTTCTGTTCTAATACGCTGTAACGCAGTGGTAGACACAGATGACCGATGGCGCCAACGCCTGAATAGACCATTAATTCGGCATAAAACCAAATAATGATCCGTTCCTACGTTAGAACCCCGGTAAACCCTTGTATCTACCACTGCGCCCCTCAATCTTTCATCCACAATTATTAAATCTATCATGCTTCTATCGTCACCTCTTTCCCAAGTATACATGTGAATCCTCTTGTGGCGAAAGCAAGTGTTCGTCACAAAAAGATTCTTTTCCATACATACGGTGAGGAGACTTTCACCATACTCATTTATACTTTCATCACCAAACGTTCCCAATATCCTTTCATAACCAAGCCTCCTCACCCCAACTCTTCCATTAAAATCTCCTAGCATAACAACATTTTCATTTCCCTTCCATTTCATTAATACCATCCTTACCATTTCCCAAAACTGCTCTCGGATATGAGTGGGCTTAGACATGTCTGGGGCGTAGACCCCTAGCACAAACAACTTCTTTAAGCCCACTTTCTTACTTACTTTATAACGTTCGCTTGGTGAATAAATATTCACCAAGCGATTCGTAAATACGAAAAGTCGCACAATTATATAAATTACCGTGTTTATCTTTACATACGATACAAGTATGCTGAACTGATGTTGACGTAGCGGTTACGTAAGTTAACGACCCTGCTATTTTAGATGGTCGAGTCTGTCTACGGTCGACGCACCTTTTAATCTCCTGTTTAACGTTCGGAGAGCGCTGCACCACCTTTATTTGATCTCGCACGAACGATGCTAATGAATGAAAGGAAGGCATCTCCGAGCTACGATGCTCCATTTCAAACGCACGCACGGTGTCGGGGTCTAATTTCTTTAGTGCAATATGGAGAAACACCACGTCCATAAGGTAATTAAATTTCAAATTCTTAAGTGCAACCACCGATGCCACAAATTTATCTAAGAACTGCTCTAAGCCGTTGATGTTCGCGGACGATATAGGTTTAAGATCGAATATCTGGTTCAAATATTCGGAAGCTAACATTCTCCTATCTTCATATTTAGTTTTAAGCGTTTCGAATATTAACAAGTAATTGTTTGCTGTAGGTGTAAAACCAGAGCAAATTGACTGTGCTCTGCCACTAAGTTTACTAATTAAATAATATAATTTTTCAGCGTCCGATAACGATGGGTTATTGTGTATATTGTTTTGAAAACTACTGAAGAAGAAGGGCCATGTCTTAATATCACCATTGAATACCGGAATATCTATTGGCGGCAACCTAATTGAGTCACGTGGACGTACCTGTATTTCCGGCTTTGCTTCGTTTTGAGATTGTAAGAGTTTCTCCGTTCTTTTCACGCGACACAACATATCTTCAAATGCTAGAAGCGGTTGGTAGTTCACTATGTAATTTCGGGTCGATTTGTAATTCCAAATGATTAATTTGGTCTAATATTCTTTCGTAATCCGTCCGCAAAGAATCTACCTTTTCAATTACATTCAAAAAAGTTTCCTGCACTGCTTCTACATTGATGTTCTTTATGTGATCACTAATACTTTGTATACGTGAAAAAAGTATGTCCCTCTTGGCATAAAGCGTTTTAATTTTAATTTCATTTCCACTAACTGCCATTTTAAATTATTGTAATAAAGTTATGTTAATCACAATTAATCTCACAACGCACAAATAATGAAGGATGGACACTCGTATGCTGTATTACGTAATTAAATCGAACACCTGTTACAGCGAGTCGAGGTGACGCGTGTCGCTCGCTAGACTCAATATAATTTTATCAAAATTGTCGGGTACGCGTACAAAACGATTGCTATTACACTGTTTCAATTATTTAAACGACTAATAAGCTTTAAATTTAAACCAAATACAAACACTATTTAAATGAATAATTCTGTTTGCGAGTACCTAACCAAATTTAAATTTAAACGAACACTATTTAAGGGATGAGTCGCTCGCGTCCGTAGGCTTCGACCACCTAATCTTAGGCCCACCCTACACGTGTCCCCCGGGTGGTGCTAAACGAGCGACAAAGCCGATAAAATAGACTCGGCTCCTCGCCGTATGGTAGCGGCGTAAAATCTACCACCAACCCTTGTTTGCACCATGACTCAAGAAATAAAAGAAATGGCCCCGAGTTCCCGGCGCCTTTTAAATGGGGCAGGGGTGCGAAGAATCTCCGGGAGAAAAACCGGCGACGAGGTTCGCCACCCGTCACGTTCTGTCTCCCGGAGGGGCGAAAAGTGGATTGCGGAGACTCGTCTGGCTACGCTGAATGTATGTGGAGGAATGAATGATAAGATGGATGAAGTATGCGAAATGATGAATGACAGAGGAATAGATGTGTTATGTGTGAATGAGACGAAACGAAAGGGAAAGGATGCCACTGCACATGGCACGTATACCGCGTATTGGTCTGGTGTAGGCGAGACCGAACGGGCATGCCAGGGTGTCGGTTTCATCCTTTCAGAAAGAATGGGTCAATGTGTGAAAGAGTATGAATGTGTAAGCCCGAGACTGCTATGGATACGAATGAAAGTGGGCTTAAAGAAGCTGTTCCTGCTAGGGGTGTATGCCCCAGACATGTCTAAGCCCACTTACATCCGAGAGCAGTTTTGGGACATGGTAAGGATTGTGTTGACAAAATGTAAGGAAAATGAAAATATTATTATGTTAGGAGACTTTAATGGAAGGGTTGGGGTGAAGAGGTCTGGTTATGAAAGGATATTGGGAACGTTTGGTGATGAAAGTATAAATAAAATGGTGAAGACCTCCTCACCGTATGTGCGGAAAAGAATCTTTTTGTGACGAATACTTTTTTTCGTCATAAGAAGATTCACATGTATACATGGGAAAGAGGTGATGATAGAAGCATGATAGATTTCGTAATTGTGGATGAAAGAATGAGGAGCGCAGTCGTAGATACAAGGGTTTACCGGGGGTCCAACGTAGGGACGGATCATTACTTGGTCTTATGTCGAATTAATGGTCTTTTCAAGCGTTGGCGGCATCGGACATCTGTATCTACCACTGCGTTACAGCGTGTAAGAATAGAGAAGTTACAAGATGAAGATGTGATAGAGAAGTATAAGTGTAGACTGAGAGAAAATATTAGATGTTTGAATGAGTTGTGTATGAATGATTTAGACTTGAATACTGTGTGGGATAATATTAAGAAAGGTTTGGTGGATACCGCCACCGAAGTATGCGGTGTAAGTAAGAGAACAAATGAAAGGAAAAGTAATACGTTATGGTGGGATGATGAGGTACGGGTGGAAGTTGAATCAAAGAAGAAAGCATGGTTAGATTTACTAGCAACCAAAGCTGATAATTCTTCTGGTATGAATGATGAGGTTGAAAGAAAAAAGGCAGAATTTAGACGTCTAAATAAGAGAGTGAAAGAAGTTGTTGAAAGGAAAAAGAAAGAAAGAATGAATAAGAATGATAGAAGGATATCTGATAATTTCCAGGCTAACATAAAAATGTTCTGGAAACTCGTAAGAACTGCCAGGGGAAATACAAAACAGCCGATAATAAATGCTATAAGAGACGAGAATGGATGTATTCTGAATGATGAAGTTTCGAATTTAAACAGATGGAAGGAATACTTTGAAAGCGTGTTTATGAGTGAAGAGTCGTATGAATTAAATGAACTAGAAATTCCGAAAGAAGTGGAAAGGGGTATGGAGATAAGTGTAGATGAAATAATGAAAGCAATGAAAAGCATGAAAGCAGGTAAGGCAGCTGGATATGATAGAGTATCACTCGAGATGCTAAGGGCTGGAGAGGGAGTGGTGGCAGGCCTGCTGTACACCTTGTTTAATTTATGTTGGGAATTAAAACGGGTACCGGATGACTGGTGTAAAGCAGTTATAGTACCAATATATAAAGGAAAAGGGTCACAGCAGGACTGCAAAAACTACCGCGGTATCAGCTTGCTTAGTATTGTGGGTAAACTGTATGCTAAGGTGTTAATTGAAAGAGTTATGAAAGAAACTGATGGAAAAATTTGGGATGTGCAAGCGGGTTTTAGAAAGGGAATGGGGTGTACAGATCAAGTCTTTTCCATGCGCATGATTGCGGAGAAGTTTTTGGCCAAAAACCAGAAAGTTTTTTGTGCGTTCATGGACTTGGAAAAGGCTTATGACAGAGTGGACAGGAATGTGTTATGGCAAACACTGAACTCATATGGGTTGAGCGCTGGTTTGATACAGGCATTAAGGTCTCTTTATAGGGACTCTAGTGCTTGTGTCAGGATCAATGGGGTCTACTCGGACTGGTTTGGCATCCAAAAAAGGTGTCAGACAGGGCTGTGTGGCTTCCCCTTGGCTGTTCAACCTATTTATGGACCGGTGTTTGCAAACTTTGAAAGATGAAGAACGTGGGTTAAGAATGGGCGAGTTAACCGTCAAATGCCTTTTGTATGCCGATGATCAAGTCATACTTGCGTCATCGGCGGCAGAGTTGCAAATGATGGTTACATTAATGAACTGGGAATTAAAAGAAAGGGGAATGAAAGTGAACGCAAGTAAGACGAAAGTGATGGTTTTTGAAAGAGAAGAAAGCAAAACGGTATGTGAAATAAGAATAGAAGGAGAGTTGATTGAGCAAGTGGATGAGTTTGTGTATTTGGGATGTGTATTTAGCAGGGATGGTAGATATGATAAGGATAAAGAACGACGAGTAAATGCAGGGAATAGAGTGAATGGGGCACTACACTCTATTATGAAGAACCAGAATTTGTCAAAACAGGCACGTATGGTAATTCATAATGCTGTGTTAGTCCCTACTTTAATGTATGGTAGTGAAAGCTGGGTGTGGCAGAAGAAGCACGAAAGTAGAATAAATGCTGTAGAAATGCGGTCTTTAAGGAATATGCTAGGGTGTAATCTGAATGACAGGGTTAGAAATTGCGTGATAAGAGATAAATGTGGTATGCAAGATGATGTTGTGACCAGGATTAAGAAAGGAATGCTTCGGTGGTTTGGTCACGTAGAAAGAATGAATGAGGAAAGAGTGACAAAGCAAATTTATATGGCAGATGTGAATGGCCGAGTCGGGAAGGGACGCCCTAGGAAAAAGTTTATCGACCAAATTGGCGATATTTTGAAAATGGGCCACGTTAGAAGTACCCTTAACCGACGAGCATGTATGCGTAGATATATGGATGTAAAGGAGGCGAGAGAGGTGTGTCAGGATCGTGCCAAATGGAAGTCTGTAGTCTCTGCCTACCCCTCTGGGTGACAGGCGTGAGTGTTTATGTTATGTTATGTTACTATTTAAGACTATTCCATAAACTAGAGTGCATTATCTAAATAATTAATCTAATAATTCGACCAGAAAATGGTTGAACGACTACTAAACACCAGTCCAAATCCTGCCGAAGTGACCATAAAATGGTGGAGCATCGAGCTTAAGGTTGCCGAAGTCTAATTCCCCCGGTCGAACCTTAAAACCTATTACGCGAGCTATTAATCTAAGTGGACTGTATCTACTAAATGTTTCTACACCTATATAAACGGCAACTATAGCATGCGGTACAGTGCACTCGCTCTTCCCCTAAAAACGAACTATTATTTGCCAAATCGATGAAAGGAATCCTGTTTGATTAGGAGAAAACAAAATTGGAGCAGGTTAAAACACAGTTATATCAAGCAGGATATATTTAGGAATATTGACTCACCGGGGTTTCTTCTATTCGGTCGAACACTATAGCTGCGACTTCTGGAACTTCTTCTGGAACACTCCGGAGAGAGGCGGTGCGCGACTATATCTCACACGAGGCGAGGCGGGCTTCCTGGAGCTCGACTGCTTCCAGGCTAAAGCGGTTCTACTAGTGGTGTGGTTCCAATGACGAGCGCGGCGGGAAGAGAGCGCGCGTCGGTCGCGCGTGCCTTTTATATCTTCGGTTGCGATGATTACGTGATATTCTAGAATCATCTTCTTTCCCCTCCCACCCCACCACCCTGATGTGTCGATAGGAGGGTATGAATGATATCGTTTTGGAAAGGGATAACCGATTTGGCAGCCTACCGTCAAATAAAATAAATACGAATGGTTTTCCGCGCAACCAGTTACTATGGAATCTACTTAAATTTAGACGGTTGATTTTAGAGAATTACTTTACGAAACGTAGACAAAGGGCAATGCTACAATAGTGCAGTAACAGCGGCACGACCGCGGTCTATCTTCTCTTTTGTAGCTAGATCACAACTAGCAATAAATCGATTACGAACGTATTACCTGTTTTTCTCTCTACTCCTTCAAGATATTATCCACAATTAATTCATTAATTACATCCTAACAAAAATCTATTGCTGAGCGAAGGGGGAATATTTGTCCTAGTTTCCTCTCTTAGCAAATGGTTTGGCAATCGCAAGTTTTTCATTATTTTCAGTTGTTATCAGGAAGATACTGTTGCCTATCTCGTGTTTGATTTTCCGATGTCGTCTTACACAATACTCGTACTTACGGGCATGCGCATGTGGGGTCTTAGGGCTTCTAAGTAATAAAATATATTATTCGGGAAAAGGCAGTGTTTTTTTACGCCGCCGTTACACGGCATTATCAACACCTGACTTAACTTCATAATTTTGAAATATTTTCAACCAATCAGATAAAGCTTTGTTAAATATAGCCCATGGGTTCCGCTAAGCAAGTCTTAAATCTATGTAAATTAAAATCAACTGCCGCATGTATAAAATATCATCACTTGAAAGCGGCTGGACTGATTTCGATGAACACTCACACTCACTATTGGACCGGTAAGTAGATCTGTTATTGAGATCTAGAAACCAGTCTTGGGCAGCAAAATATGCATAAATGGGATCCAACTTCCTTATGTATCGTATATCTGTCAAGACTTAGTATGCATATCTCCCTAACTATAATTTTTGAAGTTTGGAAACAACTTGACTTTGACACTTGATTTATAAAACTTGATCGTTCGATTAATAGTAAGTCTAGTCCTATTTCGTTTTTATTTTTAGACATATAATAAAGTAACAAAAATAAATCACTATGCAAAAACGACTATATCGATGTCGATTGTTCCTAACATTGCGAACGAAATCACTATAGACTAAAGACGTCATGTCTTGTAAAGTAACATCACATATAATTCTACAGCAATTGGGATTCCATTTTTTAGTAAATCAGAAAATACGAGTGTACTTTCCCTCATATTTGGCATAATATGAAGAGACCAAATCAGGCTATTTGACATTTCTATTTTCACGCATGAATTTCACGCAACATCTTCCAATAGATTTGTTTCTATTTGCCTTAATTGAAAATTAAATAAGAAAAAGCGAGACTGTGTAATTATTCTGTAATTGAAGCTTATAAGAGATGTCAAGAGGCGAGGGGGGATGTTAGCTATCATGTATTATTTTGCTATGATGTTTTCTAAGAAGAATGAATAATTTTCTATATGAAGATTACTGCCCTGATTATAATATGGATAATACTAGTGCTCGCTTAGTGATCGAAATATTCGTTAAACTCTTAAGTTTTTATAATATAAGATTAGTTAAACTTCACTTTGAACTACTATCCGTAATAATTTCTTATATTTACGCGATTATTGAATGACACTACTTTTACGGGTTTTATTGCGTTTAATTCCAAATAATTTTTAATTCCCGAGGATTCGGGTGCTTTCCAGCACGCTTGATCACGGGGGACTCAGGTGACTAACGTCTCGATATCAATGTTAATCCGGACTACCATTTACCCGGACTAAAATCCGTAAAAATAGTTTTAATCAATAAAATAAACACATCACAGATAACATACTACTTCTCAATGACGAAATTTGGCATTATAAAATCTATATAAAATTCTCTATCCTGTGGTCTAAACAAAAGTCAGGTTTTACTCCTATACAAAAAGACTATTGTATTTTGATAACAAAGAACGGGTACGTACCTAGAGGATGTCGGCAGCGTGAAAATCGTTATTATATTTCTATATATTACTCAATATTATTTACTTTAAAAGATAAATTATATTTACACAAAAATTTACAACAATTTTATAATAAATCACTATTAAACACTAATAAAACACTAGAAATATCCAAAATCAACACAACATCCAAATAAAAATAGTATAACGAAAAATATTCATAGACTAACTGACGTTTTATTGCACTACAGGGTAGAAAATTTCATATAGATTCTATAATGCTACACTCCTTTACAGCAAAGTAGTCACTAAACATAAGTATTTATTGGTTAAAGTGCTGTAGGTAGGTGTGTTCGGATCCGACCACTTGGGATTTGACGGAATAGCGCCGTGGTCGGATCCGACCATTTGGGGTTTAAGAGGTTAAAAATGAACATTTGAAACCACTCAAAACTTATGGCGCATGCTTGTCTAGTCAGTCTGTCAGTAATTATTTGTCGGCAATATTTTAAAATTCTTTGATGACAATCTCTACTCTGTGCAGCGCAGCGGACATTTCCTTGCCCTTAAACCTTCTCATAAATGAGAGGAGGTATGTGTCCAACAATGGGACGTATATAGACTGTTTCTTTATGATATTATTACATACATAATACCTAAATTGCCACATATGTATGTAATTACTCTAAGGATAGCATGAACTCGCACAAGCGACATAAATTTTCTAAGCGACAAGTATGTGTTTGCATATTGGCTGTATTCACGTAAACTCTGTACGTTATATTTAATTTTATTTAATGTATTTAACATATTTTATACATAAATTTTAAATTTCCGCACTCCTTTTCTGCATATGAACTTTAATTATGCCCAATCTTACAAAGTGGTACAAAGTTTTCCTTCACGCATTAATATTAAGACGATGAATATGAATATTATTGTTACTAATGGACGTGGGTGTCTATGTTCTACAGAATACAGTTACCATCAAGTAAGTGGATATTGGAGTCATATGCTTATTAGTCACTTATACTTCAATAATAAATCCCGTAACAAGGTCTATTATCTTTCAAGGTCTATCGTCGCCATCACATGGCGGAATAATGTTTCGTATTGGTTGAAAATAATTTTCAAACTACTGTGTTATGTATATATTATGTATGTATAAATTGCTATTGCGTTCGGTTTCAGTTCAGTCTTTTATTTATTTATTCTTTATTGCATTCCTCAATATAAAGGAATACTAGGGCGGACTTAATGACTTGAGGCATTCTCTACTAGTCAACCCATGGAGTGGTGAGAATTTGACGTAGGTGTAGCAATATAGAATAAAAAACAAAATAAAAATGATAATTAACTATTTAATGTACATTTTACTTAAAATAAATAAACTATAGAAATATCTCCTATTATCATGATATATTCAGTAATTTCTAGTTTTAATAAGTAAAATCCAGACACACGGTAGTATGTCAGCCAAATTTGGAAAAGAAAAGTGCGACCCGCAGACAGTGTATTTATATACAGGAAAATTTTTAAGCCACTTTCGAAACCCCATAGCGAGATGAGCTTACTCCTTTCTAAAAGGCCAGCAACGCACCTGCAATTACCCTGGTGTTGCAATTGTTTATGGACGGCGGTAGTCTCTTACTATCGGGTAAGCCGCATGTTCGTTGGCCTGGAGAATACAATGATAAAAATATTCAAAGATATTTAAAAGAGTAAAAAGTATTTAGGCACCAAAATTAAGACATCTTGCGATAAGATTAGCTGATGAGCAAGCAAACAAGCAAAGCAAACAGCAAAGTACCAATTAAATTTTAACAAGCTTTCAAATTAAATTTTGAAGCTACTAAATCGAATAAGATATATATATATATATATATATATATATATATATATATATATATATATATATATATATATATATATATACATATACTTTTTATTCTTTTATTCTAATACTTGCTATGACTACGTTACGTACGAGAATTTTTGTTAGTAATTTATTTATTTTGAAGTTTTAATACTGTGGGCCTAATTGATTATATTTTATAAACGACATCACTGTTCCATCTCAAACAGTAATAGTATGGATATTTTTATACTTATAAGGTCTAATTCCATTATGAAATCGATGAAGTGCATGGATAACTAAAACACTGAGGTACCGCATCTATTCAATATTATATTTAAATTAAAACGAGGAAACGTAGATATGCATTAAGAAAATAAAAATAGACTAAGGAAGATCACGGTTTCATGAAATGCAAACTTCAATGACAAGAAGGGAACAATATTTCGTTTACTGTGTAGTGGTGGCGTAAATTAATCCATCACCTCATTACGTCCCGGGGGGCTTTCACCATATGGTGGTATAATCATAACAATTACAGTGAAAGAACTTCGACACTTGATTAAAACTACTTTTACGGATCTATGCAAAATGAACTGTCAGTTCATTTTGCATAGATCCGTAATATGATCAGATCAGATCAGTCAGAACTATGCAAAATGAACTGTCAGTTCATTTTGCATAGATCTGACCATAAACAATAATTAAAAAAGCTGAAGGTACTCCGGGTTTAACAATGACATCGGGACGTCAGTCATCTCAGTCCCCCGTGACCATGGGTGCTGGAAAGCGCCCGAAACGTCGGGAATTAAAAATAAAAAGTAAAAATAAACGCGATAAAATCCGTAAAAGTAGTTTTAATCATGTGCAATGTTCGCTAATCGTAAATATAAGAAATCATTAACTTCGACACTGTAATATGGTAAGTGTCAATTTGCCTGCCAAGCGTGACTTATGGCAAATCACGCCTACAGTGTGAGAAACCCATATCTTGCATTAGAATTTTACGGAATTATGATGAAAAAGAAGAAGAAAAGATAATTCTTTTGACATTTTTGGGTCATAAAGTTATGCAACAAAAGTCTTCAGTCTCTGACATCTATAAACTTAAGATCTGATCTTGCTCGAATCACGTTGGTTATTGTAATTGCAATTAATAAATACAAGTCTATCAGATATAAACGAAATTTAATAAGCGACATTTTTAAAAGATAAATATAAGACTTCTGTTAACAAATATACTATTAATGTTATGAACTTAATATTATGAAAGTCAAAAACTTCAAATAAATTTATATATATATATATATATACACGCAATATAGAATCATCATTCATAATGTCTTCAGTTCAGTTCGGTCGGTTTTTATATTCGAGGAGAGAACGATTTTAAAAATTATCTACAACTGTAGTAAAATTAGATAATTAGTAATTAAACAAAAAAAATCAAATAATTGTGTTTTAAAAAAAGGGATGGAGCCTATTATCACTAGTTCTTAAATAAAAAAAGACAAACTATTCAACTCTATTAATATTTCAGGGTTCAATCCATCAATAGTGATACCAGTTTCTCGACTCCACAGAGTCAGTAATTCATCATCATCATTACAACCCTTCACAAGTCCACTGCTGAACATAAGCCTTCCCCAAGTAATGCCACAAAGCACGGTCCTGAGTCACCTGCATCCATCGACTTCCTGCATATCTTACCAGTTCGTCACTCCATCTAGTGGGGGGTCGCCCTACACTACGCCTACCGGTACGAGGCTGCCACTCGAGAACCTTTCTTCCCCATTGGTTATCGGTTCTTCGAGCTATATGGCCGGCGCATTGCCACTTTAGCTTACTAATTCGTTGGGCTATCTCGGTCACTCTGGTTTTACTGCGGATATCCTCATTTCTGTCTATCACGCAGAGAAACTCCGAGCATAGCCCTCCATAGCTCGCTGAGCGACCTTGAGCGTCCTCATATGGCAAGCAGTGAAGGACCACGTCTCAGATCCGTAAGTCATCACTGGCAACACGCACTGGTTGTACAATCTAGTTTTCAGAGATTGAGGTATACCTGACGAGAAGATGTGTCGTAATTTCTCGAACGCTGCCCAGCCGAGTTGAATCCGTCGATTGACCTCTCGGTCGAAGTTGGACTTACCTAGTCGGACTATTTGTCCCAGGTAAACATACTCGTCAACAACTTCGAGCATAGTGCTCCCAACAACTACCGGCATAGGTGTGACATGGACATTAAACATGATCTTTGTTTTGTCCATGTTCATCTTAAGACATATCCGTTGGAAGACACCATTTAGGTCATTTAGCATAGTGCTTAGGTCCTCCAGTGATTCTGCCATAAGGACTCTATCGTCGGCAAATCAAAGGTGAGTGATGTACTCGCCATTGATGTTAATACCGTATCCTTTCCAGTCCAGTAGCTTGAAAACGTCTTCCAATGCAGCGGTGAAGAGTTTCGGGGATATAACGTCACCCTTTCTTACTCCTCTCTCTATAAATAAAATGAGTACATGGTGCATAATACCCCTAGGAATGAGGTGGTCGCTTCCAAGCTGTTTCTAAAATAATTTTGTAAATATTTTGTAAATATTGACATTGTAAAATTTATTAAAAAAAAGTCTCGCTGGGTTTCTTGGTGGTTATTATCCAGACAGAGGTTTTTTTCGAAACAGCGGTAAAGTAAAAAATGACTTTCAATAAGAATTACATGTAGGTAATCTTTATTGAATAAAAAAAAATATTCTATTCTATTCTATTCTCTATTCATTAGAATTGGGCAAATCGTAATTTGCCTGATTCAAGATACGTCGCCATTTCGTGATTTAGCCGATGATTTATTATACGGGGTTATTTTTCAAAGTAGTCAGTTTCGAGTAGCCAAGATTTTAAACTTTTAAGCAGGGCTCTTTTTTTAAAGCATAAGTTACATCATAATGTTTATAATAATAAGTCTAGACACTGATACCCACATTGATGTTTTAATAAGGAGTCAAAACGCACCTCATTACATTTACTTGTCTTTACCAGATTATTCATAGGTAGTCAGTAGGTGTCCTTTTATTTCGTTTTGGGCAGACTTTTATTTATTGAACACAGTTTGAAAGGAGTTTCAAAGTGATTTAAGGCACTTTTTGTCAGTCTGTACAATTTTTATTTAATGAAATATATTATTTGTTTATTGAAAAATGTTGTACGTTTTCTGGGATTTTGTTACAAAAACGTATAAATTGCCCGATAAAAGAACTACTTATTCTGTGGAGTATTGAAACTGGAACCAGTCACCGGTACTCTACACTAATCAAACGAAACACAGCAGCATTAAACTGCTATTTGACGCTGGTATTAGCTTGGTATGCACAAAACAGTCTGAATAAAACTATAACTTAAAATCAGGAAAAGAAGTCCATTTCTACAATCGGAAATAAGAAACGTTATCTCTAAAATGAAGATGAATACGGTGAATACGGCATAGCAAGTGTCGTAATTTAAAATATTCGATGGATCAGTTTTTACGTTATTAATAGCCTTACTTAACCAAATAATTATTTATATCTAAGTTAAATTAAAAAAACAATTAGTCCCGTAATTTAAAAAAAAAGAAGCCTGATTTGCTTTAATAATTTTAATAAAGGTATGAAATATAACACCTTACCCGTTTTTAAAACTTACTCGAACAGCATTTCAGACCTGTGTGACTATCAAATATATTTCGGAATTGTTCGAATATTTGCTCTTCCTATCGTATTTCACTAGCATCTATCATATCGGTTGATTTGAGTGCAAAACAGCGCCAGATGTCATTTCATTCGGCTTTTACGTATCTGGTGTAGATTTTGAGAATGATATTGGGATGGTAAAAATGATAAAATAAATTATAGCAATGTCACTTCCAAGTTATTAAATATTTTCTAGAATAAAAATAAGTTACGTTAACATTTTTGCCGCCACTTAACATCATACTTTTTTTAAATTAATGGGACCAACTTACAGTCCATCTGATGATATATAGGTATTATAGCCCACGGACATCCGCAATCAACTTTAAATAAAGAATTCTACAGATTCGTAATGATGTCTAAATTCGATGACGTAATGCATGAAAGCCTGAAATTATATTGGTTCTTGTTATCCTTTAGACCCCGACAAAGCAGTACACACACTGCTGTTGAGGGGAAGAATTTTACTTACTCAGGAGTCGACTTTCGATAGCCTGTAATGATAAAGTCGGTTGACATAAAGTGTTTTTGTGTCATGTTGATGTGCAGGATGCACGTCTTAACAGGTTTTTAAAATCATATTGAATTAATCGGCCAAAAAAACGAAGTTTTTCCTCATAGCTTTAAATAACATAAGTTTATGTTCTCAAACATGTTTGACCATATAAAAATACATATTTATAATATAAACCCGATAATTACTACAAAAATCTACGAAACTGACTTTCGATAGCACAATCAACTTAAGAGTACTCGTAAAAATCGGGAATTTCTCGTAGGTGTACTTTCTTAATAAGAACTAAATCTGATTACATGTTAATCTTTTACTCGTTATTGTAACTTTTCTTCAATTACCAACTTTACTGAGTTCGTGCCACGGCCGTTTATTGATTACTTGCTTCGTTAAATTAGTTTAAAACGTATGTTCACTATATACCAATTATAAATCTCTCCTTTTTAAGCAAAAATCGCAGCTCAAGCAAGTTCTGATGCTCTTTTTTGTATTGTTTTCCCATCACTTGAGTTCCCACGGCTTATATTTTATATATTTAATTTCAAAATTCGGTCATAAAATCGCATATACGTTTTTCTCTAAAATTTTCAATGATTATCATCTCACATCATCATTTTTAAAATAATTTTAAAAATGATGATGTGAAATGATGATGATGAAGATTAAAAAATACTACATTAAAATTTACTATTTAATTAGTATAGCTCTTGTAAACCTTCACTATTAAAAAATCCGTCTCCTTGTCGTAGTCAGCTTTTCATTATGTTGGTAATTTAAACTTCTTTATGTTTCTCTACATAAAGCTTTATGTACAATATCAACACGTTTTACAAGTCCAAGCCACATAGTTTTTATATAATCGCATATTCTTGTCATGGTCAAGTATTTTGTGGGCCCTTATGCTTTTATTTGTACCCTTGTCATCCGCACCACATATTCATGATGACAGCTAAATGGAAATATGCGTTGTATACGAACCGTTGTTTTTGTTAAATTACTGCCAAATTGCGACATAAAAAACACTCTTACCAAATATAATTAACAAAGAAAATCTTGGTATTGGAATGGCTCTTACGCAGATTAATAAAGAGAAAAAAGATTAAGAGCTAGTTTCACCATACGCTGTTTGTTAGTTTTAACGTCCAATTAAATAAATAACAGCCCGTTAGGCGTAGTGAGTGTTTCACCACGTACTAACGAATGGTTAATTCTCTTAACAAGGCGTTAAACTTAATCACTGCTTCAAAGGTCCGTTAATGCTTTTAACGGCTGTCAAATTAGTTGTCAGTTGGTCAAATAAAATGGAAGCGGCGTATAATTTTATTTTTGAACACGAAAATGATGATATTTTAGAAAATTTAGAACGTTTAGATAATATTGTTCGACGTCCTAAAACATATAAAGAGCGACGTGATTATTTTGAAGAATATGACGATGTAGATTTTACGACAAGGTTTCGTTTGACGAAAGGATCTTGTATGGATGTTTTGCATATGATTGAAGATAAACTTGAATATCCATCAAATCGGTGAGTACCTACTTTAACATTACCTTATTTCGTGAATTGTACCTATTAAAAATATGCTTGTTTTGTTGTCTAGAACAACTTCTTATGTAAGGTGTTTATTATTAGGTATTAAAATGTTGGGATGCTAATTATAATATAGTTTAAAAGCTCACACATTGTTTCTCCCTAGTAATAAGATCACTCCGTCATCTCTACCGTGAATTTTACACAAACCTTCTAAAAGAAGAAAAATTTGTATGATGGGCATGGATGAAGCTAACCTAAAATTTTGTTTGCTTACAGAAACAAGTCGATTTCGCCAATAAACCAACTTCTTTTAACTTTGAGATATTATGCTACTGGTTCACAACAAATAACTATGGGTGATTACTGTGGAATGAGCAAGTCCACTTCTCACAGAATTATACATAGAGTTACTGCGGCTATAGCGTCACTCAGTCGCCAGTTTATAAAATTTCCCGTCTCAGAAGAAGAATTAAAAAAAGCACAATTACAATTTTATAACATAGCACGCTTTCCTAAGGCACTGGGTGCTCTTGATTGTACACATATACGCATTCGTTCTCCAGGTGGGGAAAATGGAGAACATTTTAGGAATAGGAAAGGATACATGTCTATAAATGTACAAGCAATAGGAAATGCTAACTTAGAAATTTTAGATTTGGTAGCGAGATGGCCAGGAAGTAGCCAAGATCAAACTATTTGGAACGGATCCTACAGAAGCACTATATTTGAAAGTGGTCGATACCGTGATGCCTTTCTCTTAGCAGACAGTGGCTATATGAACCGACCATACATTATGATGCCACTACAGAATCCAATAACCCTAGAGGAGAGATTGTACAATGAATCTCAAATAAGAAGCAGGAACCCCATTGAACGCCTGTTTGGAGTATGGAAACGTCGATTCCCAGTACTTGCATTAGGTATACAAGTACAGTTAAAAAATTGCCTTCCTATAATTGTTGCTACGGCTGTGTTGCACAACATCTTAATAAAAGCAAATGAAGATTTGCCATCTGATGATCCGGAAATAAAACTACCGGCTCCTTGGGAAGATTTAATAGAACAAGGGCATATTAGAGAGCACAGATATAGTGATAACATAAACAGAGACATAAATCCTGTGCGCAGAAGTCTTATTAATAATTACTTCAGAAGTTTGCATTTACAATCATTATAAATAAAAGTCATTTTATAGTGTAACCTCCCTTTTATTTCTTATTTACATTATTAACATTTTTTGCCAAAGATAACTGTAATTCTAACAGTTCCGTTTTAATTCTCTCTTGTTTAAGTTGCTCATCGAGCAATAAATTTTTTTTCTCAGCCTCAATTTGTGCATTTTTTTTCAAAATTTCGACTAATTCTAACTTGCTAGTCAGTAAACTGTCGGCTATTGAAGCCCTTGGTCTTCTCCTGTGAAGCCATGTTGGGCTCCCCTTTTTTTTTGTAATTAGTGCATCTGACATTTTAGTTTTAAGTGCAGCTGGAGACCAACCATGCCAAATATTATCCTTATCCTAAAACAAAAAGTAGGTTTATTAATATATCCCATCATCCATCCATGATATCTGTAGTCTAGGCTATCTTCCATGGGTGCGGTGAAAAAGTGATGAATATTTATAATGAGATAGGTACCTGAACTTCACGACGACTTGAGCCATCAAATGTTTCCTTATTTAACTCCCCTGAATCACCCTGAGAGCTATTCAGTCCTGAGGAACCAACTTGCTCAATCTGAAAATAATATATATATATATTAGAAATAAAAACTATCCGTATTAAAATACATTTTTATATATCATAAAACAAAGTCTGTTTGGGCTAATCTGAAAATCTACTTTAAATTTGTTTCAGTTGTTATAATTAAGTTGGTAGTTAAACTCATCCATGAAAATGTGCTATAATAAGTGTTATAATATATATATAGTAAATAATATATATAAGTAATTTATTATAGAACATTTACATGGATTTTATGCACATGTTCTGTGTTAAAATATACACTATTATACGTTAATTAAAGGCCATAGAGAACTGGCTAGTATGTTTATAATTACCACAGTTGAACAGCCAGGTACTGCATCTAATAATACAATGGTCGGTAATATTTCTGCTGAATCTTCCTTCACTTTATTAGATGCTGTGACAGACTCTTGAAATTGACCATCGCTATCAAATTCGTTTGCAAGACCATCTAATGTTGGGCCAAGTAATATTTCTACTTGCTCTTGTAAAGGCCCTGGTGGTGGATGATTGGGCCTGCCTCCACCTAGAAATAGCAAAGTATAGATTATGAAACAGTGTAAACACTAAAAAGGAGCGTAAGTAGTCACTAGGCATCACTACAATCATTTCTGTTCGCAGACTAGGAGGAAACCACAGAATGAATTTAGGTGAGAGTTTACAGTCAAGAATAGTTAGGTATTCGAAATAAAGGTAATAAATTATTACTGCGCTAGAATTTTTGAAAGTATAACGTGTTATTAAGTTACAAATATATCATACCTGTTAAGAAAATCTCCTTCTTTGTGGCAGCTTTGTCTTTCCTTGTCGTTCTTTTGAGGTTATCCCAACACGTTCTAAGTTGGTCCGTATTTCGGACATTGAAACTGCTCAGGGAATTGAATTCTTCCGTGAGCACCTTCCAACCCTCATTTTTATGAGCAATCGTCACAGCATCTGTTTTTTTGTTTTCTACGACATCTTTATATTTTAGGATAAGTTCTATTAAAATTCCTTTTTCACTGGCGCAGAAATTAGGGCCGCGACTTTTTTTCGACATATTACAACACAAATTAAGTAAAACTTACTAATTGAAAGAATTATAAACCACCACAGAACAAAATCCAGGTATATATAATTTACTCTGTGAAAATCTACAAGCGCGAAACCGAAAACATATGACGTTTTAGACGACCAACATAGAATTACACTGCCTACAGAACATTTTGTATGGGCACCATGACATTTTGATTTGCCTGCATAATAAGGAGAGTGAAGTGCGAGAGAATGACAAGTCAAACTTGTCGTTTTTGTTCACTCGATCATAGATAATATCTACTTGATGTTTGATTTAGCAACGCCTTGTTATGATGCCTCTATAGAACGTAAACCTTTTTGACGTCGACGTCAATTTTAACAGAACATTTGTTAATGGCTAATTAAGAATAGTTTGGTGAAATCGGGTCTAAGTTTCTAGTAACGGAAAGGTGCGGTGTAAACGAAAGATAAAGATAGTTTGTTGTAAAAGTATATATGCAAAATAATAATATATATACCACACGCGCGCGCGCGCGCGTGTGTGTGTGTGTGTGTGTGTGTGTGTGTGTGTGTGTGTGTGTGTGTGTGTGTGTGTGTGTGTGTGTGTGTGTATGTGTGTGTGTGTGTGTGTATGTGATGTGTGTGTGTGTGTGTGTGTGTGTGTGTGTGTGTGTGTGTGTGTGTGTATGTGTGTGTGTGTGTGTGTGTGTGTGTGTGTGTGTGTGTGTGTGTGTGTGTGTGTGTGTGTGTGTGTGTGTGTGTGTGTGTGTGTGTGTGTGTGTGTGTGTGTGTGTGTGTGTGTGTGTGTGTGTGTGTGTGTGTGTGTGTGTGTGTGTGTGTCTGTGTGTCTGTGTGTGTGTGTGTGTGGGTGTGGGTGTGGGTGTGGGTGTGGGTGTGTGTGTGTGTGTGTGTGAGTGTGTGTGTGTGTGTGTGTGTGTGTGTGTGTGTGTGTGTGTGTGTGTGAGTGTGTGTGTGTGTGTGTGTGTGTGTGTGTGTGTGTGTGTGTGTGGGTGTGTGTGTGTGTGTGTGTGTATGTGTGTGTGTGTGTGTGTGTGTGTGTGTGTGTGTGTGTGTGTGTGTGTATGCGCACGTTTTCAGGAAAGAGTAGTAACCAATTCTTCAGTTTTGTCATAATCAAAGTAATTATTTGTACATTTATATTTATTAAGGTTATCAATGGTAAGGTTTCTTCTAATTTTATTATGAACAAACCTTCCTACAAAGTAATGAAGTATTAAAAACGTAAAACTATGGATTCGTTTACTTACAAAATCTTTTCTACGGCTTCCTTTCCATCCGTAAAATATGCACTTCAGATGATAAATAACTTCATCGTGTTTTTTTACAATAGTAGCCAACACAAAAAGTTAATTAAGTGATTAGTATTTTGGAAATTATTGACAAGTTGCCTTATAAGCCAATGTTAACAAAATAATTACTTACTTTATTAGATTTTGATAGCTCCGGAGTAGATGCGATTGTTAAAAGTTCTTTGAAGCGTTTTGTGTGTGTATATGTTATGTCCCTAATAGATTCTCATATTGTTTCTTCCGGCTTTATAAAACTCTCTTTTCAATTTTTTGAGTAAATTATCGCAGAAATTTCTGTAAAGAATATATATTATTCTAAGTATGTCATTTGTAGGTTGTCTATCAGGTTTAGTATGTAATTTATCCCTAAATCGTATACATCTTAAAACCCAGGTGTAATCCACGGCTTAACAATCCTCTTACTTCTTGAGATTAAAACAATTACTGTATTTCTCCACAGTTAATTAAATTTTCGTCGTGTTACCTACTCAAATTGAATATTTTTAAAACTATCTGAGCATTATTAATAGTGCCCTATTAATCACTTAGTCCATAACATAAACATAAACGTCTATGTCGCTCACCCCATGGGGACTTCCATTTGGCACGATCCTGAACATCCCTCTCGCCTCCTTCACGTCCATGTACCTGCGCAAATATCCTGGTCGGTTAAGGGTACTCTTAATTTGGCCCATATTGCATATTAGGTCGAAAACCTTTCGACTAGATAGCCGATTCGACGGCCTTGCCGAATCTACCATTAACCTAAAGAGCATAAATTTGCTATTTTTAACTCTTTCCTTATTCATTCTTTCAACATGGTCAAACTAAAAAAAGATTCCTTTCTTAATCTTGGTCACTACTATTTTGTCCCAAATTCTCACCCTTTTATGCAGAATTTCTCCTAGCCGCATATCTACAGCATTTATTCTATCCTCGTGCTTCTTCCGCCACATCTAACTTACAATACCACATTTAGGCTTTTTCATTAAGAGACTGTTCAGCCTAATTTAGTCATCGATAAACAGAAGGTGTTAAACGTAATTTAGTCATAGATAAACAGATGGCGTTGTGCTGCCATTATGTTACGATAGTTAGCATCACATATTATAGATGGCGTTGTACAGTAATTGTATTTATTATATTGCGATAGTTAGCATCATCGATGGCAGATGGCGTTGCACGGTAATTGTATCGCGATATGGTTTGACTAACTTTATTTGCCGTTATGACTAACTTTTCTTGGCCGTAAGTTGTTGAATTTGATTGACTTTCCACGGATCCTGGAATCCAGTGTGATACGAGAATATACTATAATTATTATATAGTAGTCTCATTTTACCTACAAACCTTCACCCCTGGGATCCGCGTCCACCAGGGTGGATCCCAGGGGACCGTGCCCATGGCCATGCTCAAACATGGTCCTTCGAGCCGGATAGGAGGCCACAGCGAGCCCGGAGCAACAAGAGGTCGCAGGGAGCACAGCAAGAATCAAGAGGGAGCAGAGGAAGCAGTGGTGCTACGAGGCGGTAGGGGACGAGACATTAACGGGTCGATGTCACGAGCCCGAAGACAGGAGGCCGCGTGGAGCGGAGGAAGGTGCCGACGCCGCAGGGAGTGGAGGAAGCAGGTGCACCATGACGTCAGCGCGATGCCGTCACGGGCCAGAAGACAGGAGGCCGTGGGGTGTGGAGGAAACTGAGGTGCCGCGGGTCACGATGCTGCAGGGGGCTGTGACGTCAACGGAACGACGTCACGAGCCTCAAGTAGGAAGAAGTCAAGGAAGAGGATGTCATCAAGAAGCCGCGGGGAGTGTAAGATGCAGGGGTGCCGTGACGACGCCACGGGCCAGAAGACAGGAGGCCGCAGGGTGCGGAGGAAGCTAAGGTGCCACGGGACACGAGGCTGCAGGGGGGCCGTGACGTCAACGGGACGACCTCACGAACCCGAAAACAGGAAGATGTCATCAGGAGGCCGTGAGGGAGCGGAAGAATGGGACGTCATCAAGAAGCCGCAGGGAGCGGATGAACCAGGGGGCCATGAGGTCAACTTGACGACATCATGGGCCCAAAATAAGAGGACGACCAACATACGAGCCGACCCAAAATACGAGCCGACTTCACCAGGAGTCCGCGGGGAGCAGAGGCAGCAGGGAGACTGTGACATTACTGTATCGTCGTCACAAGCCCGAAGATAGGAAGTCTACGAGCTGACGTCACCAAGAGGCCGCAGGGAGTGGAGGGGGTCGTGAGATCAGCATGCCTACGTCACAAGCCCGAAGATAGGACATCTACGAGCTGACGTCACCAGGAGGCCGCGGTAGCAGAGGCAGCTGGGAGGCTGTGACGTAACCGCATCAACGTCACGAGTCCGAACACAGGTGACAGCTGTCATCGGTGAAGTTGACAGGCAGCGTTGAACTGACAGCGGGTGTCAATTTGACAGTTGGCGTTAAAGCAGACAGTCACTGTCAGCGGAGATCGTAGTATTGACGCTATTGATTTTGTTAGAGGTTTTTTTAGTTTTGTGTATTGGTGATTTTGTCCAACTTTTGTAAAGAACTGATCAGATTAATGTTTTATGTATAAGTAATTTGTAAGTTATTTTGTTTTGTTATTTGTTACAAGTTTGTGGAACTTAGATTTATTTCTACTGCTAAATTTAAAAATGAGCAATGTTTTGTTCATATAAGATTCACAGAATTTAATTGATATATCCGTGGAATGTTTAAATGCTCTTTCGGTTGAAGGAATTGTTGTAAAACTTACGTATATTTTATGGAACGTTTTCTAATAACGCTTTTATATAAATCATTTGTAAAATTATAACGGATAACTTTAAGCATTTTTGATTCAAAATTTCTGAAGGTTGCTTATGTTATGTTGCTAAATTTTTGAACTTAGGTTTATTTCTCTTGCTAAATTTAAAAATGAGTATCATTGTTAATAATTAGAACTTTAGTGGCAATTATTATTGTTTAAATATTGGTTGGTAATATTTGCTAATTCTAGAGTATATTTTAATGTTTGCATTTTGCCAAAAAAACTATCTTAACAAATTTATCAAAGTTTGCCACTATTGCCCTTTGGGGCGATATGTTCAGCGTAATTTAGCCATCGATAAACAGATGATGTTCAACGTAATTTAGTCATAGATAAACAGATGGCGTTGTGCTGCCATTATTTTGCGATAGTTAGCATCATCTATGGCAGATGTCGTTGCACGGTAATTGTATCCCGATATGGTTTGACTAACTTTATTTGCTTAAAGGCCGTAAGTTGTTGAATTTGATTGATTTTCCACGGAACCAGGAATCCGGCAGGGGGTACACTTCCATATTTTAGGTTGGGGGTTCAATAATTTGCAAAGACACTAGTGCCATCTTGTACGATATCCGCATAAACTTTCGAATAAAAAATTCTAAAAGGTGCGGTAGATGGCGACTACACTAATTCTGGTCATTTTCGAACTGGCAAGTAGGAAATTTATATTACTAGGACATAATGGCTACCGGCGTCTGAGCAAGTTGTTGTTTTATTATAGTTTATAAGTGATTTTCGGTTGTTGCTACAATAAGTTTGGTAGAGTTGGGATTAGCCCTCGGTTACTTGTTGTCTGTTTAGATTTTCATGCTGGAATCACATTGTATGTTTGTGTAGTGTTGTGCGAAATAGACGCTTTTATTTATCATTCCGGTAACTCAGTGGACATATTTAGTTTGGTTTGGTGTTGTATTTTGCAGAATAGACGCTTTTACATCGTGTATGTTAAATATATAACAAAAATAAATATTAATATTACTGAAATCTATAATACGTCTTTAATTGAACCCTAATCCCTTAAAATATAAATATAACCACCTAAAGTATAGATAGCTGTATAAACATAACTACATACAGCTATCTATAGTCAACATGATATTGAGGTTAGTTCAAGGGATAGGATACCAGACGGCAACACTATTCATATTGGGTGACAAAAATCGTAGGAGATGGCTCTCTATTTCTGTATATATTACTTTTCTCTATGGAATCCGGTGTGGTACGAGAATATACTATAATTATTATATATTAGTCTCATTTTACCTACACACCTGCACCCCTGGGATCCGCCGTCCACCAGGGTGGATCCCAGGGGACCGTGGGCATGTCCATGTTCAAACAGAGACTAACATGGCATTCTGACATCTTACAATAAATTTAAGGCACTTATTTACTTTGTGAATAAGACCGTCAGTCAGTTTTTACCATCAGTCAGTGTAATGTCCCTCTGCTAAATACTGGAGTTTACCAGTTCAGCAAAAAGAAACAAAACGATCCGTAAAACAAAACCAAAAAAAATCAAAAAAATAGGGGAATAGGGAAGAAAAACCACAAAAAAAATAAAACTAGTTTTATTGAAATGCGTAGATAGTGTTCGTGTAAATACAAGAAATCATTAACTTTCAGAAATTACATACTCGTAAAAATATTTGGACGCTGGAGAAGAGTTTGTTTAATATGTGAAAGTGATTTTACTTTTTATTTTACGCTTTTGAGTAACTGTTACCATTAGTAACTATCAAATAGTCCACTACCGAACATTGGGCTCCTACATAGACTGCTCTATAGGGAGGATATTTGCACTGTTACAGGTAATTTGCACCAGAAGCACAAAGTGCATCTTCCTGTGCGGTCTAAGCTCTACCTGCGCAACGGTCCCCCCCTCGTTGCGCCCGACAATCGGAGGCCATGGGCCAGGAAAAACGAACACTTGGAAGTACCAGCTTTTCTAATCCAATGACTTATCTGGTCTATGGCTCCGCTGCGAACCAAGGAAGGTAAGGAATGCGGTGACTCGCCACTCCTCTCCATCCATGGCTCCTCCACCACTGCATCAGCGGTACGGCCACGTCAATGTTGCTGAGAATTGGGTGGGTGGTGCATTGCCATACCAACACGCCTCTTTCCCCAAGACTCCACCTCGGCTGTAGCGATAGTTTCGTAGACCACCCACACTTTTGAAATGGGCTTGCCAAGCCCAATTGTAACTAAACTAGTTTTAATCGTGTAAAATTTTCGAGCAAAAGTAAGAACTATTTTTTGGAATTCAACTACTTACCCTTTTTTGATACCCACAAGTTTCAATATTTATTTTCTTTCTTTTTAATAAATCTTTTGTAAAATTCAAATAAAATTGTGTAGGAAACAAAACTTAAGTTAAATAAATACGAATATACACTTATGCCGGATTCATATTTGATCATTTTGGTGTATTCTGTTACATGGCGTAGACCTGTATGATGATCGCTTGTTTGAACGCAAAATTAAACACTATTATGTATAACGCTGTTATGTTACCGTATCTGGTACGTTCTATTCTCCGCCGTTACACGATTTTAAAAAGTGAGGACGTAGAAAAAATACGAGATTTGGAGAAAAACTTGTAGCGTCCACAAACATATTAAAGAATGTTATGCTAATATACTGAAAAAATATTTGTATGGCCTACAAGTAATTTTTTCGGGTCTGGATGTTCGTCCTTGTGCAATTTATGTTTGTAAACTGCCCCACGATACAGGAGAAAATCCTAGTGTGGAGGTAACGTTTAATTAAAAAAAAATAATATACGTGTACGATATTGTACATCAATGATGATGAAATAATGTGGACCAGGCCTAAGGTACAACACTGTCTGACAGTCAGCTGACAAATTGCTTTCGGGCCTAAGAGAGCATGTAGAGTTATTTTACTGGAAAGTGATTTGTGTTTTTAAAAAATATATGAATTTCTTGCACTAAAAATAAATAATTGTTTATTTTATTTGTATTATAATATTTTAAACTAACGTAAAAAGTTAGACACTTTTGCCGTTAGTTTGAAATAGAATGACAAAATGATATAAGAATCAACATAGATAATAAAAATACTTGTACATATATACATTTTCAAAATCCAAATTCAAATCCAAATCCAGAGAAGAACTAATAAGAAACCCAGCGGGATAATTTTTCTCTTTTTATAGTTAGTTTAATTAGTAAAGTTTTATTAAGAGGGTGAATGGTTCAAATGGCTAAAAACAGTAATAACCGAAGTACAGCTTGCAATCAGTCGATAACTTGATATCTCAATCATAGTTATTGTATAAAAATTAAAAGGATCTAACAACACAGGATATAATGTCTAATAAAAGTTAGAAAAAGGCAGTAAATACAATTCATTTCTGACAATTATAAATTTGAAATTTGCTTGTGATCATCAAAGGTTCAATGAATTAATTATGACATAATTACTTATTGTGGTGCTGGTAACATTGGCGCCATTAAAGATTTAGAGTAAGTTTACTAATTTATCTATATTTATTTCATATTTGAATTATAAACATACAGCTCAATGATTATTTGAAATAAACACATTTACACACGTAAATGTGGAAGAGCCATGCAGTAATTCGTAGTATAGTCTTAGCACGAATGGGTCAGCTCGAGCGGGGGAGTATCACGCTCTCACAGAATAACAGCGTAAGATAGCAGATTACAGCTGCTGTTTTATATGGTATTGTAGAGAACCGGAGACTCATTTTTACTGGAAATGAGGTATTCCATCATAGTCCTCACGCGTGACAACGCACCTGTATTTTGAATCGTAATCGAGGATAGATGAAGATGTCTATGAGCCACAGCAACCAATTACTATCATATGGACTGTGTGCTCGTTTGTCACCCTTATCTTACAAAAAAAAATTTTGAATCGCTTATGAAGCGTATTAAAATTAAAACAATGCCATGGCTGTCAACTATTGTTAATTCTATAGCTGCTAGAGGATAAATCTCTGTTCGGAATTATACTACGTTACGTATTTTTCATTTAAAGGTATGTTTTAAAATCGTTCTACGCTCTACATATTAAATTATACTAAATTAAATAATAAATCAACACACTAACTAGCAATCGTAATAGCCCTGTCCATACATTTTGTGGTATTTATTTCAGGATATTTCGTTAAGAGAAACACAGTATCGAACGGCTATATCCTTCAAGTGTCTGGCCAGGCATCAGTATTATGTTGATGGAATACGATCTAGTGAAATTGCTACCAAGCTCGACATAACTACAATCGCTAAGAGGTTTCTCATGTTTCATTTCCCTTTTATTGCGTGAAATCGTAGGACAAATACGTATGTAGCTTTATAGTTATTCTTTTGATACACTTACACTTGTTTGGATTAGTGTACTTCATATATTATTAAAGTTTAAAATATATTTATTTATAATATTTGAAATAAACAAAAAACTATTTTATTAAGGCTGATATAGTTCTTCTTATTGTGAAATGTCAAGAGCACTAGCTGCGCGTTTCTAGCTGAATAACTTAATTCTTTATACGAAAAAGGAAACAGGAGTCTTGTCACCAACGGTGAATACCAAGTGTGGTTGTTTCCCATAGAATCTTCACTACACGTGGACTCAACGGAACCGGATACAGTCATTACATTAAATGGCATAAATATATAGTCATCTTTCAGTTCATAATATTGGCACTATTGAATCGTTTTAGTCGCCTCTATTTAAAATTTTGTGTTTCCTTTTAATTTTTATTAAACCTATCATGTTGCACGTGCGCTTTATGTTTTTTATATAAGAGAGGGATTAAACTAGCATGCGGCTCCACTGATGATAATTAACTAACGCCGCCCATGAACATCTGCAACATCAGGGGAATTGCAGATGCGTTGCCGGCCTTTAAAAAAGAGTAGGCTTTTTTGAAGGTTTCTAAGTCGTTGCGGTCTGGAAAAATCTGGAAGTTGTGCGAGGAAGAAAATAATATATTTCAAAATAAAAATGGCTGAAAAAAACGAATTATACCATAAGTATAGGACTTTATAATAATGTCTGCTTTATAAAAGCTAAATTTTGGTTAAATATATTTCGACTTTGATCTTATTTAACCGTCACTTAAAGGTGGTCACGCACATTATAAAATTTGTATATTATTACTTGTCTGAGTAAGATACAAAAATCTAGCCTTCTACTGCCGACTCACTTACCATCAGGTGTACTGCAAGTTCGTTAGTCACTTTAGCTTTACAAAATGGAAATTACCTACAATAGTATTTGTATGTTCTCTGTAGAGTGTTTACTAACAAATCAATAACAAAATCGTGTACATGAATCAATATAATTTAATTGACCTTTTTTATAAAGTAAAAAACTGTAGTTGCCATGCGTGGCAACTTCGTGGCCATAGTTGGACGAGGCCTATGTTCAGACTGTAACGGTAACGGTGGATACAAATATCAATCTGCGATAAACGAATACGGAAAACAAATATCGTGTTATAAATAATTCTATGTCATTAAGTATTCAACATATTCATTTTAAGAAGCTTGTTCATTTTTTTCCACAAAGTTCTGTTAACTACTATTTTTGGAGGTTAGTGTTTAAGAATCGATTTTGATACATAGCTTGCGGTTCACAAATTAAACGAAGATCTAAATGAACTGTTAATGCCTATGACTTTGTGGAATTTGTTTTATATTAAATATTAGTTAAAATAATTTTGAGAGTTTTTACATTTTGTAGTGGAATGTAAAAATTAGATTTAATGTACCATTCGAACAATCAATTAGCTTAAAATGTCAATTACTCAAATTACCTCATACACTTTCTCAACTTACATAGAAGGCTGGTTGAGAATGTTAGACTTTAATTATTTAGATGTCTACGGCATTTCAGGAATTTCAAGTAGTAGATGTAATTATAAAAATATGGACAAATAATGTACAGTAATCACGTTGTTATTAATTAATTAAAAATTAATTTATTAATTGATTTTAAATTAATTTCCACGTGAGCTAGATAGTCGAAATTTTGAACTTAGCTCAAAATCGGATAACAACGTAAGGAATATGAAAAAGGTGGTATACTAAAAATAATTACTTAATTAACAGTAAACATATTAAATAATTTTAACGTTTTGTTTTAGTAGTAATAATATATATCGTGAAATTTTTCCCAATTAATACAGCCCTACCCTAAATCATTCTTTATATTATTGTCGACATTGTGTTGTTCTCCTCTTTATATGAGTTTGTTTATTATGTTCTAGTACCTGGATGAACGAGCTTTGCTCGGTATTTATTTTTTTGAAGTTGTGTGTTTTGGAAATTATATTTAGATACAAATTAAATATTGATGAAATATGAATAACATTTTTTGATCTTACCGACATAATAGAAAAAAACTGAACTGGTTTTTTGAGTAAAAAATCGTGAGTGCAAATAGTTTAAATTAAATTTTCGTGTTTTAAAAAAATACTAAAAATAGGGCTTGAAATAATAGATTTTCTCAAAAAGAAGGGAACGTGAAAAAAAAGTGAAAAAAGTCAGAGTACTGCTATTTCGGGACCACCCGATATCCCATTTGAGATATTTTAATCATTAACGAGCTGCCAAAATTTACCTTCTTATTTTAACGATAGTAGAGTTTTTGCCTGAAAACATGGATAAAACGACATTTTCTAAAAATGAATCCTAGCTAGATCGATTTATTGCCCCCGATAACCCCTCGGACATTAAATTTTATGAAAATCGTTGGAGCCGTTTCCGAGATTCAGATTTATATATATATATATATATATATATATATATATATATATATATATATATATATATATATATATATATATATAATTGCTCGTTTAAAAATATAGATTAAAAAAACGAAGTCTCTTCATAAGCTTATTCAAATTAAGAAACTTGAAAGTGTCGCCTTTTTTACTTAGAAGCATAATTTATTTATTTTAAAACTGAATTGTTTACTACTACAAAACTCAAGTATTCGTTTTTGAACTTCAGTGTTTCAAACGGCTGAACTGATTTTCATAAAATATGTTTAAGGACCACCTCTAGAAAATCTCGTCTCAAAAAAAATCTTCGACGTAAAAAAAATAACTCCACATTGTAATTTAAAAGAAAGCACATTGCCATTATTATTTAATCAGACCTATGTCTCTGTAATGTTAGCATTTCAGAATTATTTCTGTTTTGCCTGCGGCGATATAATTATTTGCATATAAATTGACTAGCAGATATTTACTCAGGAGTTATTTAGATTGGTTATTTTGTCTGGATATGTATGTGATAATATGCTTTGTAGAGGTCCATAATTAAATAAAGTCTGTTATCATTTCATTCAACTCGTCATAAAGTGCAAAAATTTAAAAGTGCAGAATTTTGGTGCTAGTCGTAAACCAAGATTCAATGTTGAAAGGCATGCCGTTGAAAGGTTTTTCATCTTGTTAGTTTCAATTTGTTATATTTTAAAAAGCATATATTACATTAAAGTTGTTTAAAAAATTTGATAACGTGATTTTATATTTTTTGATATTAGACGTAAAGTATTCAAAACGTCTGTAAATAAGTTGATAAAACGCAGTAAAATCCGTAAAACTAGTTTCATTCAAGTTCATAATGGCGTAAAGGCAACCCCGCTGCTGCATATTCGGCCGTTTTAACTTGAAGATTTAATAGGTAGCCGGTTCTACGATGTTTCTTAAATGTTCAATATGTGTCGTCGTTTTTTCATAATATTTTAAGACACAAAATATGCCCAGATGTTTTATAAATCGCGATGGATGACAACTGGACGCGTAAGTAACGTGAGTATCTTCGATAAAGATTTCTCAGAATGCATTGGTACATACAACAAGCAGAGCGAGGAAGTTGGATGAAAGTGGAATGCACACACTAACCTTGTGAGGGACTACCTCGCCTTCCTACCGGGATGTCAGCAGACAAAACAGGTCCACCACGTAGATCGGCGCACGCACTATTAGATCAGTTCCAGGAAGTCACACAATATTAAAGACGAGATCAAAAGACGCAATGTCCTTCGTGTGGTTGTGGTTATTATTCAATTACAACTAACTGCTGCCACGCGGCGTTTGAGTCGCAGTACGTGCATATAGGAAGGATAAGGGAAAAGAGGGCTTAAAGTTATGTTTATTATATTTATAAATTAAATTAACTGGTGTTACTAACAACAAAAAAACTATACATCAATTCACTGCATGTTTTACCACTGGGTGAATCAACCACTAATGAGTGTAGTAAATAATGATTTAAATAAAATCTCTAGAAGTTTGTAAAGATTTTATTTTTCTATAATAATAATTTATGTATATTATTTTGTTGTGGTTAGTTTTTTTATGTGTTCGGTCCCGATAACGTTAACGTTTGTATGGAATAAAAACGGCGAGAGCTAGTGACTATAATCGGAAACACAATTCATGTTTTCATTCAACAAACTCTTTTGCAGAAACCTTTACCTATAACGTGAAGTTTTTTTAATATTTTATATCCTATATATTTCTAGATTCACTGACAATAACACAATACACACATTAAGGGCGGGGGTTAATCTACTCCTTATTCTTACATTTTTACAATATTAGTAGGACTAGATTTACACTTATTCTACACTCCTGTCCAGCGAGAATTTTGGTGAATGGCTTTGAGGAAGAGTGTAGATCGAAATGGTCCCCAGGGCATGGCTAAGGAGTTCCTCCTTCATATGGTTGCTATCTGTTATTTGGTCTGATTCGATAGAAACAGGTAGAACAGAAACACTCAGACGATCCTCTTTTTATTTTATTTTCATCCCACTCTTTTTTCTGTCTTAACCCAATACAGGGTGTCAATCATACCATACCGATGGATGCGTTGCTGGGGATACTCCAATTGCAAACGTTGCCTACCTGAAACTAAGGCGATTTGAGTAGTATTATATTTTAGGCTTCCGTCAGCATGCTAGGTTCTGCCAGGGGTTCCGTACTTTTCCTAGCTAATCGTGCAAACAAAATGTACGAAAAATATCAAAATTTTATATCAAACTCTACCTTAATGGATCTCTCTGCAGATTTCGAAGAGGTTCTTTTACCCTCACCAACACCCTGCAATAAAACGCCCCAACCTGGGACGAGCGGCGAAGTGAAGGGCAAGTCTGCAGTCGAACCACCATCGGAAATGGATCAGGGAAGGGACAGAAAAAAATTCGCTAGCCCTTACTTAGGCTCAGGCTGAGATAGGGGCCATAGAGGATCTTTCTCTCTGTCAGAAGCCTTGGGCTGAACCCACCCCCGAATTCGAAATTCGAATTCTTCTTTCTTTCTTTCTTCTAATTTCTCATAGACCAGCCCAGGAAACCTTTGAACCGAGCAACGAAAGAGAAACGGTTCAGCTTAATTGCCGTTATTAGCTCTGCGCGTGTAGGAATTCGATATTCGAATCCAATGAGTGTGGGGCCAACAAACACTAATACAAGTTTTCGCTAAGGCAGCATGTGGGTCGTTGCTAGGAGTGGTACCAAATTTTTCGGGTTTCACCCACTAACCAGATTGGATTCTGGTAAAGTGCCTGAATAAGGCACGCCAGGTCTTGATTGTGTGACTTGGACCCTGGCCGGAGGCAGATCTCATAATAATACCTGAGTGCAAACTGCCTAAGGCTCAGCTGGTTATTACATATAAACGCCGTGTTATATTTATGAATTAATAAATATAAAAATGTAAAGATATCCTATATTAATTCGTTAGTATTCCGATTGCGTGACTAAAGAAAAGTAATAAGCTAAGAAGCCAGAATTAGTCCATTTCTTGTTCGTGTTTCGGGATTATTTTGTTCGATTCTTTTATTATTTTTTTTATTTTTTTTCTTCACTGTAATACCCCAAACTAAGGTAACAATAGACGGACTTATTGCCTGTCGGCATTATCTATCAGTCAAACTTATCCCTTGTTCTTTTACGTTTTAGAGCCATGCTGCAGCTATATTAGTAGTTGTAGCACGAAAGGATCGCCTCGACCGACTCTGTAAAATAGCCTTAACACTGAGAGGAGAAACCGGGAGGACCCTTTTTACTGAAAACGAGGCATTCCATCATTAGTCCTCAAGGCATTTGATTCGTAATGGAGGATAGATTTAAATGTCTATAGCCCACAGTAACCACTTACCACCAAGTGTATTATGTGCTTGTACTGAACTTGAACTGAGTAAGTGACAAGTTCATTCACGTATTAATTACAGCCTATCAAAATTCCAATGCAGGACATTTAGGCCAATATGTGTTCCAGCCTCATAACTGGCTTATCTGTCATAGTTACTATACTTGGCAAATGGGTTGGCAAACGCCCTTTTTTATAGTTGTTAACATGACGACGCTGCTGCCTATTTCCTGGTTTGTTTTCCTATGTCGCCTCCTAAGACACACATGGGATTATACGGGGTAATGGATATTTTTATACCGTCTCTACACAGTCAACAAAAATTGACAATTATTTGGACCTTTTAATCAAAGTAATAATATGTAAATATTTTGAAAAACACACACTAAAAAACGAGCTACCTTAGCTAAGGTCGACAAAAGAAAAAAAAACTTTAAAATTACCATTTCCTCATAAGTTTAAAACTGTTTTAGTGGTATGCTGTATGCTATTCACGAAAGTATAATATTAAATTATATAATTAAAAAGTAAAAGTATAATTAAATATTAAAGTATAATTATTATGGTTTGCTTCAAATCGCCTCATTGCGCTTACGATTTTTGTGAATTATACGGTCTTCTGTTATTATAATATCAAGCAAATTTCCCGACACCTAAAAGGTAGGTGCAACGACTACACAGCCTGAATAGACGCCTCATGCAAGGAAAACACTTTCTGTCAACACATTAGACAAATACGTCTTACTTAAGAAAACGATCGCACGATCGACTTTAGTGGCGACCACTTCCCTGACCCGTGAACATCTCGCATGTGACTCTTGAATTTTCGACAAAATAAAATACAAAAGACGCGCAACATGGTCCCCTGTACAATAAAATAGTGCGGAAATAGTAGCCAAATGTATAATTTAAAAAAAAATATGGCATCAATTTTCATAGATAAGTGAATTTTAATTTCCAAATTCATTAATTTAAATTAAATCGGAGCTCAACCTATATTTGTCACAAACAACTCGCGTTGATTTATTCGGATATCTGATATTTTGGGACTATGCATCTCTTTCTTTTCAACGCAGTTCATTGTTGCTATACTTTTCTTTAATTACCGGTACGTGTAACTAGTGCTAAACCACTTAAACTATAATATTGGTACATGTAAAATATTATGTACATTATCGTGAACGTTTTACAGACTTATACTATAAGCGACATAGGTGTAAGCTGAATTTTTTTAGTGAATGTAAGTTAATCCATATTTCAATTAATTAATTTAATAATTAAATCATATAATTCAAAACTTCTTACAAAAATTCATAATAAAATTGATATAATTTTTAATAGACGGCACTCCGCTCTCTTTACTGCTAAGACGCCCTGTCAAGACAATTAGGAAACGGAAGTGAACTTAACAGTTTAAATAACTGTTGCTATTTTATTTTTAATAGCATTCTACTATTGTTTCAATATTGTAAAGAAAGCTTGTTTTAATAAAAAATATTCTTTAAAACAAAAAATTATAGGTATTTTACTAAATACGATACCTACTTAAATAAAACTTCTTTTGTTTTTTAACTACTAAGCACACGACACAGAAACAGTTTACGGTTCAAATTCGGTTCAAACACACAACGTTATTGTTAGACCCACTCTTCATATCTATTCACCATGCCGGAAACGTTATCGTTATTTGACGATAAGAGTTAGCATTTGTGGGTGGTAACGGAAAAGCCTACCACCGGAATTGGTGCAACCCGTTTAGCCTATGATGCCTATGAGATGTGTAGGGAGTCAGAGTTCAAGTAATTTCCACGGACGCGAACACCCTATCCCAAAACAGAGAGCCTACAAAACAGACCTTAGTTTGCCATTAGGTATACATAGGAACAAGGGATATAATGAATATTCACGAAATAGAAATGATGTAGTTATCCCCTTTTCATTTCAGTTCACACGAGTACGTAGTGAGAAAACGTTAACAAGAAAATATCGCAAACGATCTCTTGTGTACTCTCTTGGAAAAGCCAAAAATAAATAAATAAGAAAAACCGGTTCTGTGATGACGGGTGACGAAAAGGGTAATCGTCCAGAAGGAATGAGATTGAATGCAATAACATATTATAATTTTAAATCCCGGGTCGAGTCACAAAATCAGTATATTGAGTTTTTACGTCAAGAAATTCTCAGTAGCTGCCCGGAGTCAGGAAGTTGGCGGTGACTCACCCCCGTGTCCCGGAAAACACGTAAAGCCGGTAGTTCTGCACGTGATCTCTCTTAAATCGTGTTGATTTACTATAAGATGAATTGTTTGCTCGTTTATTACCCTTATTCCATAAAATAAAATAAAAAATACAAATTTGGACATTATTAACTATCCAATTTCTTCTTAAGATATTATCATACATAATACAAATATACTTGGAAACTAAATTAAATATAATTTTCACATAACAACCTTTTTTCCAATTCGTTTGTATGATATTTTATATGATTGCTAAGATATTGATGCTTATATGTATCAAAAAATTAGTCCTTGAGCGGTCTAAAGAATATTACGATTAAAGATTTCGACTACGTAATTTTTACCCCCTATTTACCACACTTAAGGATGGAACTCTTAATTTAACTTTATATGAAATGACCTCTGAAGATGAGCCTTTTTAATAAAAAAGAGTTATACAATAAATCGATGCAGGCTTTTCCCAGAAATCGGTGAACATATAAAAAGAACAAACGCGTTAAATGTATAACCTTCTCATTTTTTGAACTCGGATAATTTTTTTAATAAATATATAACAAGGATTGCATTATTGTACTTTCAAACACATTGTCGTCATCATCGTTTATTTATTGCTCCAAAAATACTCTTATAATGTTTATTAAGTCTAACACGCCCCTTATAAACAAATCATTTCATAAAAAATTCAAGATTCAAATAAAAAATATTCCTCCTTTAAATAATCACAAGACTGTAAAGAAAAATCTACCTAAAATAAAACCTATTTAAAATATTTGTACATTTAGCACAAATAATTTAAAACAGTAATATAATAATAATTTGGGACGCCCCCTGACTAGTTTGAGCGAAGATATGCGCTAGGTGCGAGAAACATACTGTGGTGCAAAATGGCGTACCTCCAAAAAAGATGTTCAGCAGGGGACTTCCGCAGGTTGATAACGATTATTATAATTACACTACAATTCTGTTATAATTTTGCTCACCAATATTTTTTAATTTTTATTCCTATATTCTTGACAATGAAAAGCCACGTTTTAGTATTTTAAAATTTTAAAAATATTGATCATCTATCCAATATATAAAAAATAATGTTTGTTCGTTCATCAACTTATTGTTTGCACTTGCGGGAATATTATAAGGCATATTAAAATTAACTAACAGCAGGTGGCTCGCGTATCGTACATCATTCAATTCATTACAATTCGATTTTAAACAACGTAGTTATTCCAAATTTAAAATATTTCCACAATTATTTCTTCTACGGCAACAATGCACTGCGTTTGAACTAGTTACAAGTACATACAAATCTCACATACGTCTGTTTTTTTTTGCTTTCTTTACTAAAAACAAACTCTTCGTTAATATAAACGACACTAATAATTTTACGGTTAATTAATATTACGGTATCTAAATATTAATATGGTATAAAAATATAACTTCCTTTTTATACATTTATCTTATTTAATTTCAAAAGCGTCACGTAATGAACTCATTTGTATGTCTTATTTTGGTCTTATTACATGGAATTCATATTTCATACTAGCTGTACCCTAGACTTCATTCGCGTGGATTAAGAACTTCGTTATGATAAGTGACGAGGATTTATTAGTAATTTTAGCTGTCGCGAAGATCGAGAAAGACACTAATATACTCGTAGATAAAAACATTCAGTTAGTCACTCAATAGTCATGCCCACAAATAAACTAATGGACGGATCCACAAACGAACTATAAAATGAATTGAGCAAACTATAGGCTTCTGTTTCATATTGTGAAGAAACAACGAAATGACCGCTATGACATAATAAATGACAATAACAAATCATGTTTCATGTGCCTTAGAATGCCTGTAAAGCCGTTGGCTCTGCGTATAATATGTGTGTCGGATTACCGTCCCACCGGACTACGAGAGTGAGGAAAAAGAAAATGTACCTGAGTGAGTGCACACACTCGTGATACTTAATACTGTCCTGCGTAATTAAATATAATTTCCTACCTTAGTAGTTACGTACCTACTATAGAACACTATTAAGTACTCTTTCTGTTGTTAGTTTCTGTTGGCTGGCCGCTATGACCGGCATTCGACCTTAAGAGTTAGATGGATTTGTTGGAAACAGTAAGAAACAAAAAATAAAAAAGTATTCAGCGCTTAAAACAATTAAATCGTAAATACTCATAAATATAAATAATTTAAAATTTAAATTTACCGCATTAAAGATGTAGTAAAATTATATTTATAACTTTTCAATATAATCTATGGTGGTAATAAAACCTTCTTGTAATTCAGAGCTAACACCATCTAGTTTCTATAAATTGCAATAATACTACCTACAAACAATGATAAATAGACAAATTTACTGTTTGTATATCAATTTTCCACCTCTTAAGGGGTAAATATTTTGGAAAAGTTCTAAAATATATTTTATTATTCATAAAAATCATAATTTCAACCATGTTAAAAACCATTATTTACGCAAAATTTATATTTCTTCTTATCACCTTAAAGTACGATATCGAAAAATTAAAAAAAACGTTTTTCATTCATTAATCCAAAACTATGCCTACTAATTTTCAATTTCTGGTTCTCAAAGATCATTTAATAATTTTTCTCCATACAAATTTGAAATCAACACTTAAAAATTTTTTTAAAAACTGAAACACCACATTACATCCTGTAAGGGGTTAAAGTTTCCAAAATCCTTTCTACAAAATAAAAGGACGTTATTGTCCCATTTTTACGCTTCTACATCCAGCGTATGAACTGTGCATCTAAATACAAAATTTGCAGCATTTTTTTTGAACCCGTAAGGATTAATTTATTGTTTTAATGCATTAAAATTTTTTCTCTATACACAG
Organism: Parnassius apollo; assembly: GCA_907164705.1. Lineage (NCBI taxonomy): Eukaryota > Metazoa > Arthropoda > Insecta > Lepidoptera > Papilionidae > Parnassius > Parnassius apollo. Next base: position 4,593,032 of record CAJQZP010000081.1, read on the forward strand.
TTGAACACACCCTGAAATCGCCGTCAATCGACCCGTAAAATAAAAACTTTGTGTAAACAGTCAAATTTTGTTAAATCCCTTTTCAGTTGAGGTAAAGCTACTGTCCAAATTTCAGATTTATACGCTTTGGGGTATGCGCTCATAGCCTTGAGTGACTCAAGGCATCTTTTATATTAAAAGGAGGATATTATAGTAGATAAATAGTGAACAGTGACACATATCGGTAAATATCAACACTAAATCTATTGCTGATTAAATTCTATTCTATTCGATATAAGTGTGTCTATTAAAAACGAAATTTCATAAACACTATTTGTAAACGAAATTAAATTATTACTTTTATAAAATAAGGTTTTTCTCTAATTTTAATATGTGCCTCAGCAAACAATATTATACGAGTAAATTAATAACTTGCAAGGTGCAAGTTATTAATTTATAACAAATTTTAAAATTAAAATTATGCAAATTAAAAAAAAAAGGTAAAGAGAACGAATACGTCAGGACAACATATCAAAGGCAGCGCGAAGGACTTTCCCATGCTCCAAGAAAACCCTCTCAAAAATTTATGAGAATGTTTATACACAGCGGTAGACCTTACATAGACAAACTTTATTTTTTAATTGAACTCTTAATTCTGTTTTCATTTTTAACAGATAGACTCTATTAAACAAACTCTATATATCACTATGTATTTTCAGTAAATATATTACAAGGATGTTAAAATTAGTATAATGTGATCTATTTCACCTACATGAGCATTTGAAATTCAATGCAGTTTAGGATAATGAACAATACTGGCACGCTGAATAATTTTTCAACTTATTGGTTGACGCATGAGAGATCATTTTCTTTTTCATCATCATCATCATCATTACAGTCTTTCACAAGTCCACTACTGAGCATAGCCCCCCCAAATAATGCCATAAAGCACGGTTCTGAGGCATCTGCAACCATCGACTTCCTGCATATCTTACCAGGTCGTCACTCCATCTAGTGGGTGGGTCGCTCTACACTACGCCTAACGTAACTAACCTTTTTTCCCTTTCGGTTGTCGGTTCTTCGAGCTACATGGCCGGCTCATTGCCACTTCAGCTTACTAATACGTTGGACTATGTCGGTCACTCTGGTTCTACTGCGGATATCCTAATTTTTAAGTTTATCACGCAGAGAAACCCGAACTTAGCTCACACTGGGCGACCTTGAGCGTCTTCAAGATCATTTATTAAGAAAAATTATTGATGATTGCTCACCTGGCCTTAAAGCTACCAACGCCGAGGTTTTTTAGAAAATTTCATTATTGTGAAAATATATAAATATATTGCACGTGAATGATAAGGAAGTTATTTACAGTGCGGTAGATACACTTCACCTTACAGCTAGAATTGGAGTGAGAGCTGCCAAAACTATCCAAATTGTATTTTTAACTCACTAGAATTAGATAAGGCACACGTACTTAGGACTGGTACTAAATAAAAAACTTAATTCGGGATCTCATACAGAGTATGTGTGTGGTAAACTTAGAACCGTTATGATAAAATTAAGTATACTTGAGTATAAGTTACCGTATGGGACTTTAAGGCTGCTGTATATATGGCTTTAGTCGACTCAGTAAAATATACGTAATAGTCTAACAAGTTATGGAAGAAACAACACAAAAATATGTGAACTACAGTAATTGCTGATTGTATCATTAAAAATAAAATATCAATGCAATGATAAATAATATAGTTTTTGATAAAATCAGAAGTGCTATTTGTACAATTTGCCAAGGTATAACAATGAATATGGGGGTCAGACATGAGGACGTATTGTGTTTAATATTCTAAATAATATCCCTGCAGAGCTAATAGATTTAATTTGAAAACAATAAAACCAAACAAATCCCATTAACTCTAAAAAATTACTTTCTGCGTGCGTGTACTTTCAAACTCCGAATACCTCCGTCCTCGATCTTAAGTGTGTATAAACAACGAATTCAGAGTTGCATGCAAAATTAAAATGAATTATATAAATTTCCTTTTGAGGAGCGGATGTTTCTGGGTCAACGCTTAATAGAAACTAGAATTAACAAAGAAATATTTAATTAATGAAATTAAAATTATATTATTTACGATTAAAACTAATTATATACAATATAAAAGAAGAAACTATAATATAGAAAATCTAAAACTAAAAATTTTAGTAGTCAAAAAGACCTGCTCCCCCGTGGTATAGTGCCAAGAACGCTGGCTGCGTTTCCTCGCTGAATAGCTATACTTAGCCTTTGAGCGAGGAAAGAACCAGCCCTCTTATCACCAGCAGCGACGACCAGTCGTGGATACAGTTCCTTTAGAAATTTCACTGCACGCGGACCCCACGGACCGATAGTCTCTACAGCAAATGGCACAAATATGTAGTCATTTCTCAAATACTCATATTTGCGCCATTTACTAAATTCGGCTGCCTCTGATGCCGCCCCGGCTCTAAAAGAGGTACCCTTGAGATGAGAAGCCGCCAAAGTGTCAACGCAAGTAGCATCCCACACTAGGGCTTTACCTCTCTCCCAAGGGACCAAAGTCATACCGTCGGGTCTCCTGCCATCGTCTCTAAATATCCCGCAAGGCTCTAAAACCGAGGGGACATTTATGGAGACAAGAGCCCTTCGGATGATTTCGTTCAAAGAACCGTGACGGGAAAAATCGACGCTGCTACCACAGGGGCACTGGTGAGGTTGACAAATTGCCACTCCTAGCCGGATTCCTACGGCAATGCGCAAGCTTTCCCCATCAAGCCGAGATTACTTGATGGTAGAGCATGGAAATTCAATTGATTTAAATACTTTCATTTAAATATTAATAAAAGTATTTAAATCAATTGCAAAAGTAGCGATTGACACTTTTAAATACCAATTAGCTGTTTGTACGCAGGGGAAACCAGCATCTTTCTGATAACAGACAAACGTAATGGAAAAACTGCAGTTGTCAACCCGCCCGCCAAAAGCATGGTATTTCTGGTAAAATCCTAGCTTAAAGTCTTTTTTTGGCTGTAGAATTTCGGTACATTGTAATTAATTATTCCATTAAAAGACGCACTAAGGTAAGCAAAAGATATATAGTACCATATATTATCGCGAATTAGAAAACATGAAAAAACATCGTGTCCTCCAGACCGAATTACGGTCACGGCAGCCAGTATTCTATTCACTCAATCTCATAATCCGATGAAATGGGAATCAGACAGGATCGAGAAAAGATCCGACACACGACTGATGGTTTTACGTGATTTCCGAGGCACGGAAGTGAAACAACGCCAACTTCCAAACTCAGGGTCCAACCTGGGATCCAAACCCGGCACCAGCGTTAGCAACTTGAAGCGACCTGACTATCGTACTTATCAAGATAATGTATATCATAAACAAATAAATCATATTAACCGTAATATTGATATGTATACAAGTATCCTACAGCCTTTTAAGTGACAGTCCAGAAATACAGTTACAGTCACCTGTTAAGTGACAGTTGACACTACTATAATTTGGCATACTGTAAGTGGATAGAAAATATTGGATTGCGCTATATAAACGATTGTATTTCGATTTTAGTTGGCTTACATGTTCATTCATTATTCAATCATCAACTCCAGAGTAACAATACTCAGCTAATCAACGTTTGTGTTGGACAAACACAAACGAAGTTATCTGAGAGTAAGACCAAAGAGTAAAATTATTTGAGGGTTAGTTATTCTGCATTAACATCTAATCGATGTACGAAAGCACATTATTTTGGTACGCAGTTTGTACGATAAAGATTAAAATCATTATCGTACAAACTGCGTACCAAAATAATGTGCTTTCGTACATCGTATGTAGACACGAAATTATCGTATGTGTATCCTATACCTTTAAACGAGCAATTCTTGTATATATATATATATATATATATATATATATATATATATATATATATATATATATATATATAATCGGAATCTCGGAAACGGCTCCAACGATTTTCATAAAATTTAGTGTCCAGGGAGTTGTCGGGGGCAATAAATCGATCTAGCTAGGATTTATTTTTAGAAAATGTCATTTTGTCCGTATTTTCAGGCAATAAAAAAACTGCTACAATATAAGAAGGTAAATTTTGACAGACTACTAACGATCGACCGACATCCCACCTGAGCTATTATCAGGTGGGATGTCGGTCAGGCGTGATATCGGAGTTCCGTGGTTCGCGTCCCGTGTTGTGTCCGACTTTCTTTTCCTTTTTTTTTCAAATTCCCTTCTTTTGTGAGAAAATCTATTATTTCAAGCCCTTTTTTTAGTAATTTTTAAAAGTAAGAAAATTTTTAATTAAACTAATTGCACTCATGATTTTCATTCAAATAACCAGTTCAGTTTTTTCTATTATGTTAATAAGATCAAAAAATATTATTCATGTAATTTGTATCTAAATGTAACTTAAAAAAAAACCGAGCAAAGCTCGGTCATCCGGGTACTAATAACTATCGACGGTTCTGAACGCTACCCAGGACCACATGATCAGCAGTTACGCTTACCACTACCAGTTAATTACTCTGGACCCTACTTAGGATTCAAAACAGAAACCTCATAATACGACATTAAAACCATTTTTACATGGGAAAATGCCTACCCATTTCAGCCTCGCAAAGGCAAGGACAGGTTGTGTCAGACTCGCACCGACTAAAATGCCATGGTGTTCCACCTTCGCCGCATATTGATAGGGCCACGGGAACGCTTTGGCACACATCCGCGGCACCATCAGCGCCGGCCGTCATCCTCGAAAAGGGCTACCCTTTTGTTTCAGATAAGGCGCACCAGGAACACAAGGCGCGCCTTATTTCACGGCCTCAACTCCACTTGCGCAACAGAACTCCCCGAACCCGATTCGCGGAGGCTATGGGGCCAGACCAAAATGAGCCCTTCGAGCACCCGCTTTCCTGACCCCAACGGCGGATCTGGTTGATGGCTGGCCAACGAAGTTTTGGTTGCGGAGGGTGGAAAGAGTATCACCTCGCAATACCGTCACTCTTCTCTCCCGCAGCCCTTCTATAATAAGTACACTGCTTAATATTTTATTTTATATATTTATTAATATATTTTATAGATTATCTCATACGAGGAATATACATTTGTGCCCATTTGTGATTCCTAATTTAAAAAAAAATACCATACTTGCCACGATAAGGAGATAGGTTGGTCAACCGCCTTTTTTAAGCTATTGCATAGCTTCTATCGCGGGCCTTGAGCGCGGGGACCGAATCCAGAAATTCCGTAACGAAAAAAACCTCACGCTCCCCACTCCGACGGGCACGGAGGTGTGGCGTTGAAAGCCGTGCATCGACTAACGTCGTTTCAGTTCGGCAGACTTCGGCACTCGGCAGAGTTCGGCACGGTGTTTGTGTGCGTGCGACTAGACGTATGCGTGTACACTAGCTGCTAACTCAATGATAAAAATTCCTGAATAACCTACATGTATTGTAAGATATTAAAAATATTTTAAACAATATTAACTTCTCATTTATTCAATAAGAGAAAAAAAATTGTTTTCTTATCGGTCACCACGCTCAAAAAGTGTAACTTGATTTAACCCGTTAGCTCTGACAGCGCGCGACATGTTATACTCCCGTTCGCTCGGGACCTTAATGGCGGGAAAATTTGTAAGTTAGAAAATTTTTTGCTATATTGCAAATTTTGCTATATTTTCACTTTGAGACAATATTTATGGATAAAACTTACAGGAATTCTTGTTGAATGTATAAACTATCGAATAAAATTATTTTTGGTTGCTAGAAATTGTAATAAAGTATATTAATTACCCTGTATAGCATAGTAGTAGTATATACTTCAATTTTAGTGACAAAATTACTACTAATTTGAATTCTACACTTTTGTTTTTGGAGAAATTTATATGAAATTGTTTGAAATATGTATATTTTTATGTTTTATGTGTTTCCATTCGTTACTCATACCAAAATATTAAAATATTAAAAAATAAAAAAAAAATAATATTTTATCTGTATGACATTTCGAACAATATTTCTAAAATATTTTTGTGTGAATTTGAAATAAATACAACGTCATGTTATTTGAAATATGTAGGAAAACTATTTTTACTTACATTTTACACTAAAAATAAATGAGAATTTGAAAAATAACACATTTATGACCCACCCGCCAAAACGGGCCTTCCGGAATTTGAAGTACTTTTTGGCAATTTACTTTCACTTTTTATACCACAAATTACATATCTACGTGTTTACTATATTACATGGAATATAAAAAAGTATAATACTTTCGTTTTTAGTCCAGACACAAATATAAAATTCTATAAAAAAGACCTTCATCAAATCGACACCTTCATCAAATCGACACGTGGACGTTTTTTTTTTCTAAGAAACATTGCCAGGTTATGGTTTAAAATAAAAGAGCATATCTTTGTTTTTGATAATATTATCTATTGCATATTGTCTTTGGTTTTGTTTTAAAGGAAAAAGTAGTTTTTTCATAAGGCAGTACTTCTGATCTTATCTGAACTAATTAGCCCCGTACTAGAGCCGACGTAAGGTAGGTATTGTATGATCTGATTAGATTGGTAGCCGAGTCTCTGTGATAAGAAGGAAATTTGCCGAAGTTGCCAGGCCTAGGAGGTGGGTTAGCAAGTATTTATTTTTAGTTTTTTTTTTTTAAAGACATTACTATGATTGCATAGCTGCCACGATTGGCAAGTGGTCTGACAGTAGCGGCTTATTTATTTTTTAAGGTTTAAGTTGGAAGATGCTGATGTTCATCTCCTAGTTAAGTTTCTCTCTGTACCCTCTAATAACACTTACGGGATGAAATTAGGTAGTGGATATCCTTACACTACCACTACATGGTTTAAATATATGGTGTGAGCCATGAATTTTTGCACTTTTGTAATCGATCTAGCGTGGATATCGCGCGGCGGGAGTGGTCGGAGCCACTAACGTGTGGTTCCCCGCTTCTTGAAAAATAATCACAACACATCGTTTAACGGTAGAACAACGCTCGTACTGTGTAAAGCAATTTAACAAAAACAATATTACACGATGTTAGTCAGTGCCCAAGTGTTAATTTAATTAAATCGCTGGTAAAAAACTTCGAGGCAACTGGCTCGACTATCAATAGTAACCAAACGTGGTGGCCATGAAGATGTTGGAGCGAAGAGACCGTGACGCAAGTAAACGTGTCTGTACAGGACGCTCCGAGATTGTCTACGTGCAAGGTTTCAGATTCTTTGGTGAACATTTGTGAACATTTTTGCGTCGAATATTGAAATTGAAGTTAAGACTACATCCCTTTAAGATACTGTTGGAGCAAATATTTAAAGAAAATAATTCAATTTAAAAAAAAACTTCATCGATATGATGTTCGACAGGTTGAGCAACTCCAATACCATTGTTTTGGGTCGATGCCCATTTCCACCAAAATTGGCATGTCAATAAGCAAAATTGCATTCTTCGAAAGTGACGACTTGGGCGGCAATGTCAAAAAGGGGCATAATTAGCACGTATATCTTTGAAAATGCTCGCGGTGATTCTGTAACTGTTAACTCTGCAGAATATATGAAAATACCACCAGTTATTTTCTATCGCAGTTACAGAATTTTAAGGAGTTAAACAGTAGGAAATGCTTTCAGTAAGATGGCGCTACTTGCCATATATTCAACGAACGAGTTTATGCGTGGTTAAATAACTGTTCCCTAACAAACTGATCTCGCGCAGAGTTGACATTCCATGGCCTCCCGCAACCAAGACCTTACTTTAGCTGATGTCTTTCTATTAGGTTATCTTAAAAGTCGAGTCTACGTGAATAAACTAAGAAAAATACCCAAATTAAATTTAGTAAATGAGTAACATTTGTTAAAAAATGGGTAACAAATATGCACTCTTTGTCGAAGAGATTTCTAAAATCTATCGACCAGGTTATAGGAATGCCAGCGGCGAGTTGGTAGCCACCTGGATAATATTATTTTCAAGAAATGATTTTATAGTTAGTATAGTATAGCTTTTATTTCATGTAATTCCAAAGGTGCAAAAGCTTATGGCCCATTCACTAACTACACCTACATCCAATATATTCAATCTCTATTGACGTACTAACATTTGTCTCTTACTTTCTTATTGGTACATTGTACTAAAAACTATGAACGTTGTCTTGTTTGCCTATGTAATGCACAGAGAGGAGTAGCATTACTTCAAAGTGAATTGAACCCTGCACAAGTCTAAGAGCCATAATAATTTGTTTCCTAATATTTAAAACACAGTTGATGTATTTGTCCCAAACTTCCATAGATCTTAATTTTCGTTAAAGTATTTTTTACATTTTTTTATGACAGAATGTATTTCTTATATTTGCTCATAGTTTAAGAACACAAAGGATCAGTTAAAAGATTTCTTCATTAGTAACAAAATTCAACTGTAATGCGTAATGCTATCTTTACATTTTAAACTGCACCCCAAAATAAATTTACATAATGCCACTAGACACACGCCTTAATTCGTATGTCATCATAAAGATTTTATATAATAATTTCTTATGTTTACACGAACACTAAACATTTAAATAAAAGAAGTTAATAAGTATTTTCTCTCGTATTTTTACTTACTTAATATTCCCAACGTTTTGAGACTTTCCTGCACCCATGTTCCCGACCGAGACCATGGGTGCTTTGACCTCTCAGACCAAAAACAGTGCTAGCACTATTATTTGGCGACAGAAATAGTAAATAGGGTAGTACCCACTAAAACTTACTTCAAGGTAGAAGAAGAGTCCCACCACCCAGTAAATATTCTATATTATTCTTATGGCCTATTTATAATAAAATGGTAATGCATAAATCGATAAAAGTATAGTGACGAATACAAAGTTATTATAAAATTCTTTCGGCAGCAAAGTTATTATGAAGTCTGTAGTCTCTGCCTACCCCTCTGGGTGATAGGTGTGAGTGTTTATATATGTATATATGTTATTATGAATTTGAAGCAATCACATTTACAGAAGAAAAAAATATTTTGCTCCGTAGTTTCGTAAATCCGCTCTTAGTTGCTTTATAAAATATGTATTTAAATTTCAGATTGCTAACGGAAAAGGAGTCCATGATCTGTTTAGTTGAAATATAATAATGACCCTCTAGTGAGCATAAATCAAAGTTATGATTTATTTATTTATTTAGTTTGTGGAGTTGGATCTCCACTGTATGCTAGTGTTGCGAAGGTGCTAATATTTGTTTGTGAATAAACAATGAACGGAAGTTCCTGCAATTTTAAAAGCTTATATTTACGATATCAACTTTTAAAATTGCAGTTATAGTTTTTGATGGTTTGACTGGTTTGAATATTAACTAATTAATACTTTTTTATTTTTAATCTGTATTGTATTTTATCCATAGTTAGAGCACATTGAAAAAAATTTCGCGACTGGGTTGTTCTATTAAAGTTAATTAAGTAATATGGCTAGAAAAAATAATATCCACCACCCCAAATCATCCGGTAGCTGTCGTAAGAGGCGACAGATATAAACAAGTCAGGCGATTGGCAGCAGCATTTTCCTAATAATGACAAGAAATAAAAACTACTTTTGCCAAACCGCATGCCAAGGCTAATATCCCTCTTTATAAAACAATATATATTTAGCAGTGGTTATTAGCGAAATTGCGATTACAAACGCTAATTTACTAATTGCTCATTGGTGAAGAAAACTGGAGCAATGCCTCGGTTATCGTTACAGATTTTCAATTCCACCGTTGAATATCCTACTAGTGGCTTCCAGCAAGAAAATTTCACAAAACACGCTTCTAAGCTACCAGCATTTATCGACCGTCTGTCTGACATGCCTTATCAGGTGGTCACTCTATCTAGTGTGATCACTCCATCATTTAAATTGGCTGTAACACAATAATAAATAAAAAGTCACTAAAAAGTATTCACTGAAGAGGCCCGGTCGAATTGCAACTATATCCATTTAAAAAAAAATGTTATTTCCTTTTTAAACTAACCCACCGTGTAGTAGCGGTTTAAGAATATTCACTACCCCATGTCGTCCCTTGGGTGTTGTGGGAGGCGACACGGCAAAATAGAAACAGAGATGGACAGCACTATCTTCGGAACAACAACTCAAATTAATAATAAAACTACGGTGCAACCAAGCGTGGCAACTATGGCGAAGTCTATGAGGCAATTTATGGGTATAGCCTATGTTCAGCAACAGATTTTATATATTTAGGCTATAATGGATAATGGCATTGAATTATGAACAAACGTTATAAGATATGAAATAAAAAATAGTCATGTTTTTGTCATAACTGAGATATACGTTACGTTTTCCATTTTATTTCATGTATCTTTTTAAAATGATACAAAGTATAAAAATAAATTCTTACAGGTAAGATTTAAATTTCGATAAATATCTCTTATGTCCTGAAAAACACATTGTATGAAAGTACTTCTTCGCGGAGGTTAACAATGTGAAATAATACTAGTCTTAGAATAAAAGTGTAAAAGCACGACAGCTTTATGACTCTTTCCTTTATGATCAAACCTAAGTTAAAGAATAGACGACAAACGTAGGACATGTCACAATCGTATATGTCATGGTTCATATAGACTGTAATTTTCTTTCACCATCCATTTAACCCATCCATTTATTTTGTCTTATTATATAGGACAGTAAAAAGTCCTCCAGACCGACAATTAGTCACAGCATCGAGTATCAACTAGCCATCTACGTAAAACAGGTTTAGAGTGCACGAGTGTGTGCGCAAGCACAGGTGTATTATAATTTATCATTCTCATAGTCTGGTGGTACGGCAGGAAAGAGATCAATCGCAAGACTAATGATTTGAGAATTAATGAGAATAATGATGAATGAGATAATGGGGTGAATCACCGGCAATTTTCTGACTCCGGGCTGCTACTGGGAGTTTTCTGATAAAAAGTCAAAATTGATTATAACTACTTTTACGGATTTTATCGCGTTTAATTTTAATTATTAAACTATTGCATAGCTTCTATCGCGGGCCTTGAGCGCGGGGACCGAATCCAGAAATTCCGTAACGAAAAAAAACCTCACGCTCCCCACTCCGACGGGCACGGAGGTGTGGCGTTGAAAGCCGTGCATCGTCTAACGTCGTTTCAGTTCGGCAGACTTCGGCACTCGGCAGCTTCGGCACGGTGTTTGTGTGCGTACGACTAGACGTATGCGTGTACACTACCTGCTAACTCAATGATAAAAATTCCTGAATAACCTACGTGTATTGTAAGATATTAAAAATATTTTAAACAATATTAACTTCTCATTTATTCAATAAGAGAAAAAAAATTGTTTTCTTATCGGTCACCACGCTCAAAAAGTGTAACTTGATTTAATATCAAAGACTTAACTGCATAAATAAAATAAATGAATAATTATAATTGCTATAAGTTGATAAAAAAATGCTATGCAATAGCTTTACCGCGGCAGTCACCGAGTGCCACACGTATTTTTTTTATTTTTAATTTTCGACGTTTCGGGTGCTTTCCAGCACCCATGGTCACGGGGGACTGAGGTGACTGACGTCTCGATGTCATTGTTAAATCCGGAGTACCTTCAGCTTTTTTAATTATTGTTTATGATCCAATCTATGCAAAATGAACTGACTATGTCTTGAAGTCTTGTTCAATAAAAATAAAAATAATTAAAATTTAAATTAAACGAGATAAAATCCGTAAAAGTAGTTTTAATCAATGTGTAGTGTTCGTAAATATAAGAAATCAGAAAGTCAAAAAATTATTTTGGTCCGGCACGGGAGTCGCGCTTGCAACTACAAACCAACAAGGCAGATAAAGAAAGGTTTATATGAGGTAAAGGGTTAATATAATTACAGAGGCAATTTTTCTAATTCTTTACGCACATGTAGCTTTTTTTTGTTCGAAATTGACGAACTTGTCTATATCCGTTATTTTAAAATCTACATACTATTATAAAATAATATTACCCTGTTAGTCCCATTCCCATACCATTCATCCTATTACTATTAAACTTTTTTTGAGCTTTTTTGTGTGTGTTTGAGATGGTATTTGACAAAAATAAAAATTTAATTTGTTGTTCGTTTTCTATACATCACTATACAATTTAGCCAATCGAAATGAAATTTTGGTTCTTTTTTTTTTGTGGACTCGTACGGTTATACTTTTGGGTATCCAGTGATAGGAAATTATCTTTTATAATACTTTGCTTCAAAAACTTCTTCACAATATGCGTTGCTGATGCGTTATATTTCAAAATTTTCTGGAGATTTTGATGGTAGCTTAACCTAGTAGACAGTCGATGGCAAGAATATCTCGTTGCCGATTATAAGTACAAAATATCTTGAGGTTTATTATCAACATCGCAGTACTTCTTTCATCATTTCCAGTTTACAGGCTCAGAAACATAGTACACAAAATTGCATCACTTTTCTCCATTTTCTTTTCTTTCTAAAACCGGCTTTAATCCAATATTTTTAAGCTATAAAACATTACCAACAATCCGCCGCCAGTCAAATTCCCACTAAAATTTAAAAATAATTTGCGTTTTCGTGTGTGCGTTTACGAATAAATCTATCATGTATCAAGTACTCTATGTAAATACTTTTTTTAAGGAGGGTGCTCTTTAACTGGCTGGGCAGCGTTCGGGAAATTACGACACATCTTCTCGTCAGGTATACCTCAAAACCTGAAAACTAAGTTGTACAACCAGTGTGTGGTGCCAGTAATGACCTACGGAACCAATACGTAGTCCTTCACTTCTGGCCGTATGAGGACGCTCAAAGTCGCTCAGCTAGCTATGTAGAGGCCCATACTCGGAGTTTCTCTACGTGATAAACTTATAAATGAGTATATCCGCAGTAGAACCAGAGTGACCGACATAGCCCAACGGTTTAGTAAGCTGAAGTGGCAATGGTCCGGCCATATAGCTCGAACAACCGACAACCGTTGGGGAAAAAAGTTTCTCGAGTGGCAGCCTCGTACCGGTAGCCAAAGTGTAGGGTGATCCCCCACTAGATGGAGTGACGACCTGGTAAGACATGCAAGAAGTTGATGGAAGCAGGCGGCTCAGGACCGTGCTTTGTAGCATACCTTGGGGGAGTTCAACAGTGGACTTGTAAAGGACTGTAATATGATGATGATGATGTAAATACTTTTTTGTTTCCTTGTTTTTTATGCGTTGTTAAACTATTCATCTTATTATGACGAAATTTTTGGTAAGTTGTTGTGTGGGCGCCCATGAAGGTTACTGCATGGCACATCTTTTATTTGTAGAAAGTAATAAACTGATATCATATATTTATTAAAACATTTCTCAAATTAAGTTGATATTAAGAGACAATCGATGCTCAAAAGTAGACATTTCGTCAGCTGCAACGGTAACGGTAGTTAATTCAACTCTATATTGATAGCTTCTACATAAGGTGAGGCTTATGTTGCCTTATTATAAAATTTTGATAATTTTTGTAGTTGTATTGTTTAAGTATAGGTAAGGTTACAATAAAACTATCATTGTCACCATGTGTGTGTAAATCCATTAAAAAAATAAAAAAAAGTGACAATTTGATGTCCACATGCTAATCACGTAACGAATTGTAAAAGTCATAGAGCAGTATTTGTATAAAATTAAAAAGTGGCAAATTATTTGGAAATTGTACCTTTAAGAAAATAATGTTTCAATCTGAAATAAAATAAATAACATTAATATTGGCCCGCATAGAATTCGGTAACCCTTTTACTAAAACAAACCGCTGGGAATTATTTAATTTAGTTACAATTTTATGCATATAATTCCATCACGTCGGAAGTTATACGATCTATTCTATTTTAAAACCTGTTGTTTGTAACCGCCGATTTTTTCAATAATAATCGCAAGCAACTGTTTTCGCGATTTTTTAACTCGAATGGTCTATTTATTTCATTTTTTTCTATATTAAATTGATTAACAAGTCCGTCAGTTCACCATGATCAACAAACTACGAGTATAGTGTAAAGGCGACGTAATATAATTCACCAATACATATCATCTCTTGTGTGTCATCAGTGGCGACAGAGGGAAATAATACAGAATATAAATACCAGCGTCTTCTTTATTACAAAATAAATAATACTGCTGTATCCAACAAGTCTGCCAAGCGTGGTAACTTTGACAAATATTACACGTACGAGCCAATTTATGGGTGAGATCTATTTTCATCAGAAGACTTGCTGACAATTGACCAGACCATTTCTGTTCACGCGCAAATTTTTCAAATGAAAAAGGAACAAAACATCTCGTTGATCATCAGATTGCTCAGCTTGTCAAGCGTGCCGATTAGTACATATACAGTGATGAACTTTGATTAGCTGATGAGGCAGGACATGGGTAGCAAAACTGCGTTAAAGTGCAAAATAACTAGTATTGTACTGCGACAGACAACCCATTTTGAGGCCGCTTTCTCGTATTGGTATTTTACGTCTGGTGTAAACATATGGTTTTTACCACTACATCGGAAGCCTGGAGCCTGAATAGCGATGAGTTTTTTTTTGGAGTTTATCATTAACCCTTACGACAACCACTGACAATGACATCGCTTACATACTAACTCCGCTATCAGCGCTTATTAATATAACATACAACATAAGGCAATTATTAATACCCACCATATTTTTATTTGAAAAAATAACAAAGACGTGGTTCTTACAACAAGCCACAAGTTGGCGGTCCTAAAAATGGGTCTGCTTGCTTTGCAGCAATTTTGCTTGAAACTTGAGAGACATAAACCATATACTTAGAAAATTATTATAAATCAATTTAACCCGTCCGGACATTTGACTTTTTTTTTAGAAAAATTAAAGAAGTACTGTTTTTATTCCACCATCTTCTTTATAATCTCTGAATGATAAAACAAAGTCTAAAACTAATTTTTAGAAGAGAATTGCTCTACGCTGGATGTTGTCACGTAGAAGGTGCTGGCACTGGGTTGCCCCGACCCAGAGATAAGAACAGTATTCCATGTGAGGCCGAACTTGTGAACTTGAACTGTTTAGGCATGAAATACTGTCTCGTTCTGAGCGTGAGTCGTTGAGCACTCTAATCTTTTTAGAAGCCAATTTGGCCTTCACCTCCAAGTGACCATGAAACTGCACACTATTCGATATGTCGATGCCGAAGGTTCCGATGCTAGCTGAGGAAGCAAGGGGAGTGCCTTGAAACTGAGGAGATACTCGTACGACAAAGGGATACTTTTTAGCTGTAAATAAATTTGTGTTTCTGGGAATTGAACTGGACTAGATTTAGTCGCCTCCAATCCGAGCCTTTGTCCATCAAAGACTGGAATTCAGACAAAAGTTTGTCCCGGTACTCGGCGATGTTTTCCTCAGAAATATTGGCCAGTGTTTAAGGCATCACCAGTGTTGTAGTCCGCATAGCAATGAATGTTACTAGTTTTTAACATATTTATATGCAGGAGAAACAGCGTTGATGACAGCACGCAGCCTTGTGGAACACCAGCGTTTATAGGCTTGTAATCAGAGCATGCGAAGTCTAATTTGATCTTGATGCTCCGATCAGTAAGAAAACTGGGTGATCTAATTGCACAATTTCTCGGGAAGTCCAAATGAAGGGAGCTTCGAAAGAAGCGCTTAGTGCTAGACTCGATCGAAGGTCTTCGCTATGTCCAAATATTGCTATTGCTATTATCACAATATTGCGTCTGAAAATCGAACAACGAAACAGTGGACGGTTATTGTGACACATTAGTGTGGCCCCAGTATACATATGACGCTTTATTTAATGTTGGCCAGAGGTATTAAAAATATCTTCACCTGAGGCATATTTTCTGACACAGGGATTCTAAATATAAAAATGTAATTGATAGAACAGGCGTTACTTTGCGGAAATCCATTATAATAAAAAATAAAAATATAAATTTCTTTTCAACCTTCCGCTAAATAAATACAATGATGTGTCTTACCTGAATTGAAGAGCACCTCCCGCCCTCCCTCAATTGCATGCACTAACTCCGTCACCCCTAGTCACAGCACCACTATTCCCAACACCACTATTCCAGGTAAGACACACCATCGACGATAATACGACACGTGTTCGCCTCTACACGAGGCATCTTCAGGTAATGTAGACTCTACGGCAGCTGACCGTTAAGTCAGTCACCCCAAAAAGTAATATTTAATTTAAGTTTAAAAACACTTCTCTGAGACATATTATGACAATGACAGTGACAGTGAAACGGAAAAAGCATAAAGTGGCGCTCGAAAAAACTTTTCGAACAGATGAATACAATGAAATAAGTTATTTTTCTTTTCTAAGGGTACAAATGTAACGTAATATTATAACTCTCAAACGTTTCGACGTATGCGTTTAGCGCCATGTTTAAGTAAGCAAAAAATGAAACTTTCAATAAAGGGTAAAAGTTTAGAACTACAAAGTACTAAAAAAATGTCTCCATATAATAGATTCAGAATTCAATGCTAAGTCTCGGTATAAAAATTAAGACTCCAACTTTAACTAACCAGTTTACGTTTTTGGGTGATTGTGTCCTTAATAGGGCCTTAATGGGGACGATGTGCGATTCACGTCAAAAACTTATTTTTTAAGGTTTTTCCAAGGGCGATATCGTAAAGATGTGAACAGATTATATACAGAAAATTACGGATTTAGAAATATAAAGTTTTTTTTTAGTGCACCACAACGCTAAATCATAGTTTTTAATGACGGTTATTTAGAGCAAAGACAATCCCTTAATAGCATTTTACGAAAATATGGGTCAGTGTTATCCTTCAGGTCGAATACAAATATTATTATGACCCAAAATATTTTATTTTTAGCGTTTTAAAATATTTTATTTTAGTTTTTTAGTGCAACACAAATAAATGAAAATATTTCGATTATATGTTAAAAACCATACTATAAAATCACTAAAACTGCACACTTTAATGTCATTTTTCCGTATATTTGGATATCATCTTATGTATTCTAATTATATTATCAAAATACAGGTAATGTTAAATCTCCAAAAAAATTATACTCGTTTTATTTAGTCAATTATTTTATATGATTATTTTAAAAATACTTTGAATCATCACGCGCAGACGCCGTCCGATACGTATCACTTTTCCACAGACGCTTACTGTACTATACTATAACTAGCTACCTATAGCGTCATCGAGCATTTTAAGCTATTGAGACTTTTATAAGTGATATTGTTAGTAGTAAGTAATTTTGGAATATGTGTTTGGTGATGGTAATATTTAAGTATCATATGATGTAATGTTGGCAAAATTTACATTTCTTACATATTTTTTAGAAATGGGTAATAAACGGATTGGGATCTGGTAAAAAACAAAATCGTTGGCTTTTCTTTTATTTTATTAATAATTTTATCTATACGTTTATATTCCGTTACAGTCGCAAAGTACACTGCTGAACATAGGCCTCCCCCATTGATTGCCTCGTATTCCACAGTAGCCACGCTTGGCAAGCGGATTCTCAACCGCATTTTTTTATCCCTCTGATTAGTTTCCCTCTATATTATTATTTTTATCTCCTGATTAGTTTCCCTCTGCGTCTCTTACAACACTCATGGGATGGAATAGGGTAGTGAAATGTCTTAACTGCTACTACACGGTCACTTTTATTTAATACGTTAAGTTATGTTATTTAATAGTAAATATATTTGACGGCTCCATGGTGGAGTGACTTGGCAATAAGTTGTAGCACTGAGTTTAACTGGCCGCGGGTTCGAATTCCGCACGGAGCAAAAATTTGTATAACCTATAAATAATTTTCCGGATCTGAATGTTTGTCCGTGTAAAATTAATGTACTTATGTTAACTGCCCCCATGATGTAGTTAAGAAAATTCCTAGTGCGGGGATAAAGTTATTATAAAACAAAGATATAAAAAAGATATGAGCCGTGCTCGAGTTAAGTAGTTACACAAAGGTGAAGTGCTCGCCGTAAACCCGAGCAATCAGGGTTCGATCCACGCCGACATCAATGAAATTGTTAGTTTGATGAATTATGTTAACATTATGAAACAGAATAAAAGTTTACACCTGGTGCATCAAAATATACAAGGAATAATAAGCAAGGAGCTAGAAATGAAATTGATCTTAAATAGCAACAATATTCATATTTGATGTTTTACTGAACATTAGTTTAAAGCTTATAACCTTATGTTTTACTTCAGTTATCACCAGGTGGTCAGTTCTTTTAATAGAAAAACGGTTTCAAGAGGTGGCTGCTTAATTTTAACTAGTAAATTATTCTCACGTAAATAACGTAAAGATATTGTGAGCCTTTCTGTTGAGCTTTCTGTTTCATTCTATTGAATTTCTTTCTGTTGAAAATAAAGACTGCTTCTAATAAAATAAAATGACATGTTTTACGAGTATAATTAAAAGTAAAACTGATAAAGGCAACTCTTCCAATTCAAATTACCAGTTAAGTTTTAACAACAAATTAACTAAATCAGATCAGGACTTTGTAATGGCTTTTGAGAAATATTTAACTTATATTCCGATCTCATCCACTAAGTCACATCAAATAGGTAACTTATTTTTTTAAAGATAGCGGCTTAATCTATCACCTCATGCACAATGTTTTGTTTGTTTTATGTAGCGACTATGGAAAACGAAATCCTGTTTTGTTGTGGTCCCAATTACCAAGACCAGCGTGAAACAATCATTGAGAAAGGACCAGCGTGATCCTTCTACACAGATTACCAGCCTGAAATAGCAGCTACTTTGTTTGGTATGGTGCGCAGAGAACTTGAGACACTTTTGTTGAGAACGGGGCGTTCCATCTCATTTATCAGAGGTGACGACGCATTCTGCATTTCGATTCTTAATCTAGAACAGATTCCTATGTGTTACAGCATCCAGTTACCATCGAGAAGACTGTGCTCTCGTGTGTCACCGTAGAATTCTATAATAAAACTTTCTTATTCATTAAACCTATGTCCAACCCTGGATACTAACTTATAAAGCAGAAGCGAAAGAATTTAAACAAGAGTAATAAAAAATTGCATCAAAACGTATTTCATAAGGGTTAGATATAAAGCACATGCAAGAAGCGTACATCCATTTAATCGTTTCGTTAGTAGAGCAGTCAGACTTGCAATTATTCGAGTAAGTACTTGCAATAATTGCAATTATTGCAAACGCTATATATGATAATATGAAATTGTGTAATGTTATAAATGTATGTATACAAATTATCACCAAATTTCGAATCTAAGTCATATGGCTATTTTAAAGACATATTTTATAGTAAACATCTAAAATTTTAAAATTAAAAAACTCCCTGAGTTCCTTGATGGTTTTCTCAGAACAGAGGTTTTCCCTGAACCACTCCTGAGGGGTGTGACTAAAACATCCATTCCTGCTTTATTCACTTGTACTAAGAAAACTTTTATTACGAATATGTAAAATCACTACTTCATTTATTTAAAAATTATGATATCTCACAAAATTGAAATGAGCGATTAAATGACAACGATAGTCGAAAATTATAATACTTCGATCAAAACATTGAAATATATACAATATTAAAAAAAAACTATAATAAATAAAGTTAAACTTAAAAGCTTAAACTTAAAAGGGAAAATCGAAATAGTTTATGACAAAAACTATATAAAATTACATAAACATTTATGAAAATGTGCTTAGAGTGTGGAAACATTCCAGCAGCGTACTGCATTCAATTCAAATACAAGATACAGTTTTACAAGGAATAGAGATAAAATCTCTTATTGCGAGCAAATTTTGTTACATTTTAGAAACATTTTCACAAAACCTTAGATTCGTAAAAGCACGCGGTCCAATTTATTGCACAGTAACAATTGAGAAAGAACCAACTACAGTTTTATTTTACTTTTATTATTATATTATATTTAATGAAAACAGAAGCAAATGTTCTTACGTGTTTATAAAAAAGCCATATGGATCGCGCGAGCACGTGATCATCTCCGCCCTTTTTCTTCACCAGCCTGTAAAGTCTGTATTTTATGTGATAGAGCCATACTGCAACAATTGTACAGTAGTAACATGAATGAGTCGACTCGACTTGGAAAGGACTGCGCTCTCACAGATCACCAGCGTAAAATGCTGCTGTGATTACAGACGAATTTGTAATTGTATTGTACTCGTACATGAATAACTTGGCCAGTTGCTCATGCCGTTAATATAAACGTACCGTTACATCTTAAAAAACTCTACTGCCGAACATATACCTGTCTTATAGGTTGACTAATTCGGGGGAATTCGACATAGCTGCCAAGCTCGTCAGGCGAGCTGTTAAACGCATTTTTTATTATTTTTATTTTTCAACAGGAAAATGCGACTGCTCTACTCTACGACGGGACATATATGAGGTAGTGGATATTATTACACCGCTATTACACGGTTTATGAATATTATTTATATTTAATATAATCTGTGTAGGTATATATAATCATTTAGTCCCGTGGGGTGTCATAAGATGCGACAATCGTGAATTCCTGAAAAATCTAATGACTTCTGATAGATTGTGGTTTAATCTCTCAACCCCCTAACGGTCTCATGAGGTCGCACCCACCCACAGCCTTTTAACCCATAAAAACTTATATATAGAGACTACTTTTCTATGATATGATAATTAGTGTAATAAAAAAACTGTTATCCTATGAATATTTATTTATAATCCACGTTCATTTCTTACGCAATTTTCGCGTGAAAGTTATTGTGTTGATTTTTGGATTTTTCTAGTGTTTTATTAGTGTTTTAGTATAGTTTTTTATTATAAAATTGTAATAAAAGTTTTTGTGTGAATATAATTTATCTTTTTATGTAAACAATTTCGAGTAATATGTATTGAAATAATTGTGATTTTCACGCTCCCGAAATTCGCTTGGTATGTTTTTTTTGTTATCAATATACAATATACAATAAAATCTTTTTGTAATGAACTAAAACCTGACTTTTGTTTATTTCACAGGATAGAGAGTTTTATATAGATTTTATAATGCTAAATTTCTTCATGAAAAGTAGTCTCTAAATATAAGTTTTAATGGTTCTAAGTGCTGTGGGTGGGTGCGGTTGCATGCGACCGCTCGGGATTTGACGGGCGCATGCGACTACATGGGATTTTTATGGCGCTTGAAGAGTTAAGTATCTCCTTTATACTACACGTAAAATACTCGAATCGGCTATGGGAATAAGTGTCGAAGATGCGTCAAAGAGTTTCCCGTACTGTAATCGATATCCACCTACAGGCAAATTCTGTCTAGAAATGAAGAGGCTAACGAAAAAATTATAAACAAGAGAAGCAATTAGTTTTATCATTCAACTCCACAGTAGTAAAGTTAGCATTACAGATATTATACAAAGAGAGAAGTTTTGGCTAGAATTTCTAAAATCATTCTTCGGAAATGCAAGCGCTTACATAATTTTCCCGAGCGCTTTCAAATGTTGCGCAGTGTTGCGGACTTTATGTAAATGGCTTCTTTTATTCTTGCCTAAAAGAAATATTAAAGTCATAGCTAAAAGCTTTCATTAATCTTTTTTTCATATTAATGTCGTTTTCTCGTATTAGTTTTCTTAATATAAGTGACAAAATGCTATGCACTTTTTGAAATATGTCGTCTGTTGCTTTTAACTGCTCTATGTATATAATTAAAATATTTTGAAGACACGTAAAGTCCGCCAGTTTAGTTAATGTCTGTGCCCAGCAACTATTTATTTTAGTGAGTTTATTTTAATTTACTTTTTTCATAGTAATATGTATTTTCTTTACTTTATGAATAATTGAACTATAAGTATTTTTGACAGAAAAACATTTTTATTTATTTCATATTTAAGAAACAAACGATTCTCAACCAGTCTACTTTTAGTTCGGAAAAAAAAAACAGTGGATTAAAAGAGGAGCTACTCGTAACTTTTAATTAAGAAAAGTTTTGGTGGGTTGTTATTTGATACTTTTTTTTTAAAGGGAAATAAATTTGTTATTTCACCAATCTTATTAATTACATTCCATTTTAATAATATTATAAGTTTATTAGTATTATAAAGTTACATTCCATCCATAACCGCCTATAAAAATCCACAGCTGAACATAGGTCTCCCTCAAAGATTGCCTCATGGGGAGATTTTGCCATAGTTGCCACGTGGCAAGCGCGACAGCAAATGCAGTTTTTTACTGCTGCCCATTTCCTGTTTCATTTTCCCTCTGTCAGTTCTTACGACGCCTTAGGGACGATATGGGGTAGTGAATATTCTTACACCGCCAGTAAAATTTAAGCATTATTTTTTATGATTTCTGTAAAATATTAAAATAAAAATAGTAAATTTAAAGATGAAATTTATTTAAATTAATTATTAAATTGAGTAATTAGTCTCTCATACATAGCAAACAAAAAGATCAATTAAAACCCGCGTAAAAGAACATATAGCTGACGTTCTTTCCGTTCCGTTTCGTTCCGGGAAGTCCGCAGTTTGTGATCACATGCTAGGCGGTTTTAACAATTACATCAGGTTTGATAGACCACAAATCCTCGCGAAAGAACATCGATTCCTACCTAGGATGATACGTAAGGCTATTGAAATTAAAATACATCCTAATTTCAATAGAGAAGGAGGCTGGGTACTACCACCTGCTTGGGATACTATAATTAATAAAATTAAAATTAAGCCCAAGCATACCACTGCAAGACTTCAAGATACAGTAAGTTCATTCTGCGTAGATCGGACCATAAGTCATAATTAAAAATCTGAAGGTACTCCGGGTTAACACGGACCCCTTGACCATTAGTGTTTAATAACACCCGAAACGTCTGGAATTAAAAACTATATAAATTAAACGCGATAAAATCCGTAAATGTCGTTTTGGTCTATTATTTGTTTAGATTTTCGTTCTAAGTTCTAACCAAAAAAAACTTTTGAGCTTTTTCTTTCTCGGATTTTTACAATGACTAATTATACTTTATTAGTAATACTAATAATGCGAACGGGTATGGAACCATAATCGATCGGTCCAGTTCCCTAATTAACGTTCCCCTTCGGGGAGAGCGTGTTAAATGGTTGGCGCTCACCGCGCACGGCGTGTGTGCCATATGTCTACCCCACATTTTTTTAAACTCCTTTTTTCGAAACCATTGTATCTGGTATTTTATAAATAACCATATTGTAAGCCTTTCTCGAACGGGAAGGAATAATTAATAATAAATTAATAATGTAAACCAAGTGGAAGTTTTAATATTCTTAACCATTCTCGAGCTCTGTCTTTGTGAACTGGGCTTACTTAGCTTATAAGGCTCTATCAGCGGCTATTAGTTGCTCTAGTGAATATTCATTCTTCAAAAAGACACCTAAAAGAACTTAGTTACTAAACAAACACAACGTAAATAAGGGTCCTAACTAAGACGATCATGCCATAAATATTACAAACTGCCTATTATTACACCTTTAGAAAGATCAAAACATATTTTAATTTTTCTGGTCACATTTAATTAATATAAAGGGGAAATAATATATAATATAATAACAATATAATTAATATATAAGGAGGGGAAATCGTTACACAATGTTGAACTATTGAAATTTAAAGTGTGTTGCGTTATTTGGTTAAATTTTATATAGGATAAGGGTGACAAACGAGCACGGAGTCTACCTTATACTTGTTACTACCTTATACAGTGGTTGCTGTTGCCCATAGACATCTACATCTTATACAGTGGTTGCTGTTGCCCATAGACATCTACATCTTTCCTCACATAAGTATCAAAATGCAGATGCTTGTGCTGTACCAGCACTAAGATGGAATGCCTCGTGAAAACGTTGCCTTCCCCGGTCGAGCCGACCCATTCGTGCTACAGGTAAAATACATCTATAGCATGGCTCTACCACGTAAAATGTTGGTGTGCGTGTTAAATTATTAAAACGTAGAGTCACAAGAAAAAACTTTCGTTATATATTTTACGGTTAAATGTTTTAATAATTAATGTAGGGTTACAGGAAAAGGCTATAGAATATGAATAAATTTAACCGTAAAATGTATAACGAAAGTTTTTTTGTGACTCTACGTTTTAATAATTAATGTAGGGTTACAGGAAAAGGCTATAGAACATGAAAACGTTTTTTTAATTCAATATTGTACTTCCACCACTGGTTCGGATAAAATCTTTGTCCTGGGAAGAACCAACAAGAAACCCAGCGGGACATTTATTTCAAATAAAGTGAATTTACAATATGGTTTTTTATACAATTAGTACGAACAAACCAAATTTACAAAATTCTTAAATACACAGGTCACAAATGTCATTAAATATAATATAAAATAAAAAACAATAGTTACTTAACTTAAGTATCATCACAGTCGACTTTTATTCACAATTTTTTTATTAATTTTGGGTCAGTTCCTACATATCAAATTATCTTATAAATCCAATAATTGATAGTAATTATTTAAGTAGTTAGTCAGCACTTAATAATTCGATAAGATAGTGAACCAAGAGCCGGAAGTAGAGAACATGACACAAATTTAATTTAAATCGTAAGTTTCAAAAGTTTTGTTTTGTGGGTGGGTGATATAATAAAATATATCAATTTCTTTATAAATTGTTTATTAAATTACCTAACCATCTTAATGTCTATCCATATTATATCTAACTCGGCCATACTGAGTTGACTTCGTTCTCGAAGTGCCTTATCTTTACTGCATTAATTTTAATAATAGCATATAATCGAACATTGAACTGAAGGACTGATGCTATACGATCCTTGTTAAATTTAGAGTAAAGTTTAGACAAAAAACTTACAATTTAGTGAGCCTTTATCAAAAAAAAAGAGCAGTAAAATAAAGAAACATTAATATGTTTTACAGAATTTGTCAGGCGACGAAATTTTTACCGTAGAACATCGTAACTTCGTCATTTTTTTCACACGTCTCGCGTTGACTAGGAGAGAATACCAAAAGGCATTAAGTCCGCTTCCTGTAGTAATTTTTGAGGTGCATCATAAAATATATATACCTAAATAAATATTTTCATTTGCATAGACATGTTAGTCACCTTCCGTCGCTGACACTGAAATAAACCCGACAACTAAGAAGTAAGATCATCGAGCATTTTTAGGTACATAGACATATGCCTTCACCCACTGATGCTGAAACAAATTGGCATAAATTAACTGACAAGTAGTGGGTACAGATACCTAGACGTGCCAATATGAATATCCACGCACTGCCCGTGAGACAAATTGGCAACAAGTAACTTACTACTAGAGGTAAAGTAACAATTGTCAGATACCTAGACATGCCAATAGCATTCACCCGCTGCTGATGAAAAAATTGACATAGAGTAACTGATGACTTGCAGGTACAGATACCCAGTAGACATGCCAACAAGAATATCCACCCGTTGCCGGTGAGATAAATTGGCAACAAGTAACTGTCTATCAACGGATAAGTAACTTCTATCAGATACCTACTCGTAGATATGCCAAAAGCATTCACCCGCTACTGGTGAGACAAACTGGCGCAGAGTAACTGACGACCAGCGGCTACAGATACCTTGATATGCCAACAGGAAAATCCAGCCGCTGCCGGTGAGCAAATTGGAACCAATTTACTGTCGATTAGATGATATTAAATGTGGTGCAAGATGATAAAAAAAATAAAAAGGGAGTCATTCGATATTCATAAGTAACCTAAACAAAATTTTAAGATAAGTACTTATATTTCTTGAAAAAAAAGGGTCTGACTTGGCACAGGCATCCAAAAAATTTCATTTTTCAAAATCCCCGCATCGAAAAATCCCCAACCAATTTTTAAATTTAAATTCCCCGTAATTTGGGGAATTCCCCACATGGTGGCAACGCTGAACAGGTGTTAATTGCAAGGCGACACGAGTCGGCCGGGAAGCGGCAGCGCGCGTGTGAAAGGGAAGGGTAGGGTGAGCGTGAATACAGTTTGTTTCGTACCAAGCTGAATAGAAAGAGTTCAGCGTCCGCGCGTTTTTTGACCTCATAATCAGCTGATTTCAGGTTTACTTTCACTGCTGGTTTTATGTTTAAGTATTTTCATGTACATTCATATATATATATATATATATATATATATATATATATATATATATATATATATATATATATATATATATATATATATATATATATATATATATATATATATATATGAATAAAGCTAATTAAACAACAGTGGGAAAAAAAACAATATTTTGAAAAAAATTTTTTTTTCACCGTGATCGTTTTAATTTTCGTCCCATCATCAAAGGTTTCTTTTGTACTATCGTCTGTCGTCGTTTTCGGGAGCATTTCAAAAATACCCTGTATGTGTATTATAATTAAACTTATTTAATTTATTGACTAATTCAAATCTACATCCAATTTTAATCCATATATCGGACATCATACGTTTTACTGGCGTTTAGAAAAGTAGCTATTTACGACAACAACTAGATGAAATGGTGTGCTAGATTCTCTTACGCAACCAATGTTTATCTTTATAAATAAAAATCAATCAATCTATATATGAAAAATCATCACTTGCGAAAAGCTATTTTTATAGGATAAGGGTGACAAACGAGTACATAGTCCACCTAATATTAAGTGGATGCTGTAGTCCATAGACATCTAAATTTACCCTCGATTAAGAATCAAAATGCAGACGCATTGTCACCCTTGAGGACTAAGATGGAATGCCTCGATTCCAGTAAAACGGATCTCCAGTTTTCTACACTCACCATTTGAAATACAGCAGCATTAAGCTGCTATTTTACACTAGTATTCTGTGAGAGCGTGGTCCTTTCCCAATCTAGCCGACTCATTCATGCTCCAACCGTAATATAGTTGCAGCGTGGCTCTATCACGAATGAAATCAGCAATTTTGAAAAAAGCTTCAGCAATTTTGAATATAAATTACGTGGGTATTTGAGTGGGTTTCTGTATGTTTTAAATTTACAAACGAATGCTGAAAGTGGAACTGTTGCCGTGATCCAGAAATAACTCGTACGAAGCTGTCTCAGTTCACTAGTACGTTATATATTAGAGTTTCACCATACACAACGGTTATATCGTTCACATATCCAACTTTTATCCGCGCTTTTGTGCTAAGGTCGGACTTACTACCCTACTTAAGTCATCAGCTGGCATACTTTTTTCACAAGAACGCCTTATATGATTAAAGTTCATTCGATTAGCGTTATCGTGTAACAAATACGATCAGTAAGAAGAATAATAGAATTTACTGTCAAGAATTTTTACATTTCTTAATGACAACTCTTATGACACACACAGTACGAGATAAATTGAATGAATTTTATACGGTGACAGAAAACCTTGATACTTTTAACTTAACTTTAAAAAAAAAGTACTAAACTTTCGGAGCAAGCATAAAACCATAGGCGGTGCTAAAATATTTTACGACCTTTTATATCCAATGCTTCAGTTGTGAATATTTTATGACTAAACTTAAACTGATGTTACTCCAAAAATATTCCTTGTTAGAACGTCGTTGTAAAAAAATATTTTATTTTATATTATTTGGCATACACCATATTTTACGACCTTTTATATCCAATGCTTTAGTTGTGAATATTTTATGACTAAACTTTAACTGATGTTACTCTGAAAACATTCTTTGTTAGAACGTCATTTAAAAAAAATATATTTTATTTTATATTATTTGGCATATACCTATGAAATAGTATAATATGTCAGTGGGTAGTATTAATCGAATCGATTGGTATATCACAAAACTGTAAATTTTTGCTTACTCGTATCCTTCATAAGACTGCGCACATGACTTGACGCACATGACTTCTTTGACTTTCTCTTGGAAATCTAAAACTATTTTATTTCAGTGTACGAAACCACAACTAAAACATACATTCTTAGTGATCCTTCGAACCAAATATAAGTGACCTCCGATTGTATGTAAGTTATTCCGTATTATACTCAAGGAGTACAGTTGTTGAATGCCGAGATAAAAATATCGTAATAGTGAAATTAGTTTATATTATATTAAAATCATTTTTCCAAAGTGAGATACGACCGAATGAGGTAGTTAATCGATTGATGTAGATTTATTTTTATGAGGCAATAGTGACAAACATACAGTCTGGATTACAACTTACGATTACTCTTGTAATCGAGCGTGTTCTTTCAATGCTCAAGCTGACTTATTGCGTCAGTACCAGTAGAAATAGTCACCGGTAATAAGAATGGTCATTTTCACAAGGCGGAGTTCGTTCTCCTTTATTATTTTCTATTTTTATAATTCTCATAACTGTAAATTTCAAATGATCCTACCATCTGTATGCTGACGATTTGATCCAGCAGAGGTTAACTCCGCGATCAAAATTTTAAACCTAGATCCTGAGGCCATCTATGACTGGTGCAGAAATTATGGAATTGCTGTCAATCCTGTTAAATATCAAGCGATAATTCTCGGTAGTCATCGCCGTATAGCTAAATTAGATTTTAATTCACTGGAGCCTATCGTTTACAATAGCACAATTATTCCTCTTAGTCATTTAGTTTAAGACCTTGGGTTAATGATTGATACTAATTTAAGTTGGCAATCTCAGGTGGCTGAAATAAGCCGGAAAGTGACAATCACCCTGCGTGGCCTTTATCGTTTCAAGAATTTCCTTCCAACCGAGACTAAGGCTATGTTGGTGCGAGCGCTTGTTTTACCAGTCATTGATTATGCTGATGTGTGTTACTCTGATGTGAGTCTAGTACATCTGTGCAAATTGGATCGTTTATTAAATAATTGCATCCGTTTTATTTTTGGCCTTCGTAAATACGATCATGTATCCATATATCGTTCTCAGCTTAAAGATCTTCCTATCCATCAGCGTAGATGTATCAAAATTCTTCGCACGCTTTTTTCAATCCTATATGATCCATGCACTCCCCAATACCGGAAATGCAAGTTTCAGTAATTGGGTTCTCCTCACGATCGTAACCTGCGATCCTCCGAGGGTTTTCCTCGCCGTACCAAATTTATGTCTTAGTCTTTCGTCGCTGAGGCCATAAGGCTATGGAATAGATTACCCCCTCATATCAGAAAACCGAATTCTGTTGCTACCTTTAAGAGGATGGTGACTGATCACTACCTTTCTTCTTCCAGCAACTAACTATTATATTTAATTGTTTCTGCTTTTATTATGTGACTTGACATTTTAAATTATTGAAATTGTTTTAATATAATATGTTCGTATGTAAGTATACTTAAAATGTATGTATTATGTGCTATTTAAACATTATGTATGTAATGTATCATATACTACTTAGGTTAATCGTGGTTGTGTATATTTATTTTTGGATTTACACTTATGGTATGTGTATTTTTATATTTACGTATAAATTATCCTCATATTTTATGGCACCTGCTAAAGTTCTCTGCTTAGCTCGTGGTTGACTGGTAGAGAATGCCTAAAGGCATTAAATAAATATAGGCCTGCAACTTTACAAGGCGCAGGTTCGGCCGCACATGGAATACTGTTCCCATCTCTGGGCTGGGGCTCCCCAGTACCAGCTCCTTCCACTTGACCGCATCCAGTACAGAGCGGCTCGAATCGTCGACAACCGAGTGCTTTCCGATCGGCTTGATTCACTGGCATGTGATGTTGCATCTCTTTGCATTTTCTTTCGCATATACCATGGAGAGTGCTCTGAGGAATTGTTCGGATTAATCCTAGCCGCCAAATTTCATGAACTTACTACACCGCAAACGTCCCGACGTTTCAAGAGGAGTTTTCTTCCGCGTACAACCTCTCTGTGAAATAGTTTACCACCAGCGATTTTTCCGGACCGATACGACCTGGGGAGCTTCAAGAAAAGAGCGTACTCCTTTCTAAAGGGCCGGCAACGCACCTGCAATTCCCATGGTGTTGCGGTTGATAATGGGCGGCGGTAGTCACTTAACATTAGGTCAGCCGCATGCACGTTTTCCCCCTCTTCTATAAAAAAAAATTAAGTCCGCCAATTATACATTTAAGGTGCAATAAAGTTTTCAGACAAATATTGGCAATCAAGATGATATAGAAATCATTCAAATCATCAAATAAAGCTGTTAATGTTTATTATCAAAAACACAAAAGTGGTATCTCGTACTTTTCGTAGACCTAAAATACCCGTGCCAGATGTAATATTTAATATATTATGAATAAAGTTCGATGAAACTAATCCCACTATCCATTACAGCCTTTTAAATTTCACATATAGTTTTCCCAATATATTAACATAGGCAGATTAGTCTCAAGACCCACAAAACAACAAATAATAATTCAGTTCAGATTCTAACACTGAGCTCTCTCTGGAAGACACTATCACGAAACAGCCACGCAGTCGTCTATATAATTAAAATAAATCAAAACATTATGTTTCAGTTTTAACTTTAACAGAAATGTCAAAGCATTCAATTAGTGAAATAGCCGAATGCAATCAAACGATATGTCCGTGCCCATTTATCACGGTAACAGCGTTTTCAATTTGAAACCTCAAAAAACACTTTGCACATCACGTATATACGCGTGAGATAACTATTATTTTAAATGTACCATTCATTCTTTCTTTACAATCTATCAAAGTCCACTGCTGTACATAAGCCTCCCCACAAATTGCCTTGAATATTTGCTATAGTTGTCATGTTTGGCAGGTCAGTTGGCGACCGCAGTTTACGGAATTAAAATCAATCAAAGTAAATCTTTTATTTTTTGAAAATTCTAAAAGTATTCTAAGTTTTATGGATACCGTACTAATTTATGCTTCAACCAGCTTGTTACAATGAAAACATGTACAGCTATTAGGCTCGATTCAAAATAGAAAATTATGTAGACCTGTTCACATTTATCTTAATAAACACCATCGAATATTTATTTACAACTAGGGAATTAAAATTACAGCTTATTAATATTTCACCTCAGGTCACTTCCGACATTTCAGTTTTAAAAGAATGAAACTTAGTGATTGCAGCTTGAACGTTGACTGGCATGGGACGTGCTGGGCGCGGTTTTGAAATATTATTATTAATATTCCGTGCGAAATATGAAATATGTCATTATATGAATATTTACACGCACCAACCGCAGGTGCGGTGTAGGAAGCGGACAAACACACGTGAAATACAGGATGACCGGACAATTGACGTCATAAATTTTTTTAGGTCCTGCAGGTCGTGGGGTATTCGAATTACCCCCTATGTATGTTCCGCGATTTTTGATAGTTTTCGAGTTATAATTTTCTTTAAATTTTTTGGTAAATTTCGACTTGACTGTCTTAAAAAATTCAAAAAAAAATTTAAAGATTTTTGAGATTTTTTTATTTTTGCAAATGAATCTTCATAAATTGTCCTTTTACACATAAAATAATCAAATTCGTATCTTTCCTAAAAGTAAAGAAATTTTTGGTCTAAAGTTAAAAATTTACGTTTTGTGAGTTATGTCTTAAATTTTTAACTTTAAATTAAAAATCTAAAAAGGTAGAAATTCAAAATCTAAGCCTATCTGAAATATGCGCCAGGGTCCCAGCTTTCATAATCATAAAAAAATTAGTACTTAATAGGACTTATTTGGCTAAAATCGGTCTTCAAAGACAGCAAGTTGGAAAATTATTAAAATTAGCCAACTTAATTGTTTGCCATAATCATCATTCATGAGGCTAATTAATGATGAGAGAATTTTGGAAAATAAGATTGATCAAGGAAAATTAACGATAATGTAAAATGTAGATGAAAATGTAGAAGAATTTATTTTTTAAACTTTACAGTAAGTTTTCGAAGTCACCACATCTAGCAGCAATGCGTGACCTACACCTGCGTAAAAAATTGCGTTTCAATCTTCTAAAAGCTTCTGCCTTAATTCTTGTTCATTGTGATATTCACGAACGTATGCTGCTTCCTTATAGTAGCCCCAAATGAAAAAATCTATGGAATTAATATCCGGTGACCGTGGAGGCCACGAAATTGGACCACCGCGTCCAATCCACCTGTTGGGGTACGTTGCATTTAAGAAATTTCGTACTTGTACGGCGTAGTGACAATAATATCATATATATAATAATCATACTGCGTCTAAGTTCAAGATTTACGTCTTCCAGCAACAATGCAAATTCATTTTCCAAGAAGTTTTTGTAGTTTGTTCCATCTAGTCTGCTTGGCAACTCAAATGGACCGATTAACTCGCCATTGAGGACCCCAGACCACAAATTAACGCTAAAACGATGTTGGAACGTTGAAGCTCTCGCAGAGTGTTAATTTTCAATCGCCCACGTGTGGCAATTATTGATATTGAATATCCCACATCGCTCAAACTTTGATTCATCCAACTATAGTACTTTATCGAAAAAAAACAGGATCCTCTTCATGTTTTTGTACCATGGTTTGGCAATAATTAATGCACAATTGATAGTCTGCAGGTAGTAAACTTTGGACTCGTCGAATGTGGTTCGCGTGGTATCCTTCTTCGTGATGTATGCTTTGGATAGAAGACCTTGGGATGTCCAGAGCACGAGCCACAGTTCTCGTACTCGTTGACGGATGACGGAGCACCACTTCTCTGCGATCAGGGTCTACTCTAAGGATTCCTTCATGATTTCCGCGTTGACCAAGAATGCGGCCTGCCATCAAGGTATTGTGAGTGTTAATAAAAATACGATGGTCGGGATAAAACGGCGGTTGCGGCCCACCACGACGTTGAAGTTGTTCGTGATACAGAAGCACTGCTTCAACGCCGTTTCCTCGTGCAACTCCATAAAAATAATGCATTTCTGCATACTCACTCAAAATGTAACGCATTTCTTACACTTTCAAGTAAACAACATCTAAATCAGAATGTAAAACAGAGTTCAGTAAACGAGCAAAGTAGTCAAACAAGTAAGTAATGGCGGAGTCCGAGAGCAGAGGCAAACAAAATGGCGACACAAGTAGCAGCGAACACAATGTGAACACAACTGAAGTTGGTTCTTAGCTAACGAACTTGTTTTGCGTTTATTCGGTTGCGCTCGGCCCCTCACGCCATCAAGACTGAGAGAGATAGCAATATGGTCTCTTATTATCCTTTTGTTATTGCAGGTAAAAAGTTACCCTGTTTATAATCCATGATCCGCGAAAAACGGTCGGTTTTGCATCAAATTTTAAACTAAAAGTGAAAAAATTAATACCATAATGATTTCTTATAGTGATAGATTTAGCCGTGTAGTGGCGGTTAAGAATATCCACTACCCCATATCTTCCCGTGGGTGTCGTAAGAGGCGACAGAGGGAGACAGGCAGGAGATGGGCAGCAGCGTCTTCCTGATGACAACTGTGACGTAATAAAAAACTGCGGTTGCCAACCCGCTCGCCAAGCGTGGCAACTATGGCAAATACCCCCCAATGAATAAATACACAAACAGACGGCCCCCAGTCCCCGGCGGCCCCGCTATTCCTGGCTACGGTGGCGACCATGGTAACGGCGGGGCAGGGGGTGCTAAGAATCTCCGGTGGAGGTTCGGTTGCCACCTACGACGACTCGACCTGGCAACATATAACGCACGCACCCTGAGGACTGACGAGAAGATACTGGAGATGGAAGAAGAGGTAGACAAGTTGCGCTGGCATATTATTGGATTATCCGAGGTCCGAAGAGAGGGGGAGGACACGGCAATCCTCGAGTCCGGCAACTTGTTCTATCACCGGGAGGGCGACCATCTGTCCCAAGGAGGTGTCGGATTTATCGTCCACAAATCTCTCGTCAACAACGTTGTAAAGATTGGGAGTGTGTCGACGAGGGTCGCGTACCTGATACTCAGAATCACCAAACGGTATTCGCTGAAGGTCATTCAGGTTTACGCACCAACCTCGGCACATCCCGATGAGGAGGTGGAGGAAATGTATGAGGATATTTCCAGAGCCATACATTCCTCCAAAACCTACTACACGGTGTTGATGGGAGACTTCAACGCAAAACTGGGCACAAGAGAAAGCGGTGAGCTGAAGGTAGGGAAATTTGGAGTAGGGCAACGGAACCGAAGGGGCCAGCAGCTGGCCGACTTTATGGAGAAAGAGGGACTCTTTATGATGAACTCTTTCTTCCAGAAGCGGCCCCACAGGAAGTGGACCTGGTCGAGCCCCGACGGTTCGACAAAAAATGAGATTGACTTCATTATGACGACCAGACGCCAACTGTTCAGTGATGTCTCAGTGATCGCAAGGGTGAAAACTGGCAGCGATCACCGAATGGTTAGAGGCACACTGAACCTAAACGTTAAGTTGGAGAGGTCTCGTCTAATGAAGTCAACGCTCCGTCCCCCTCGTGCTCTAATCCAGAATCCCGAAACCTTTCAGCTCGAGTTACGTAACCGCTTCCAGTGCCTAGAAGATTGCAATGCAGTAGACGATATGAACGACAAGCTCGTGGAAACTGTCCATGCGGTCGGAGCTAAGTTCTGCAAGACCCACCGCAGAAGAACACAAAAACTCTCCGATCACACTCTTAATCTCATGGCTGTTAGACGGGGAGATGAGGCTGCAATCGTCAACAGATTTGACAGCATACAGGCAACTGAACAGACAGATCTTCAAATGCATACGGCGAGACTTACGCAACTTTAATACTTCTCGTATTAAAGAAGCGATCGAGCGGAACCAGGGCTCCAAAGTCTTTGCCAGAGATCTGTCTGCCAGAAAGAGCCAACTGTCAAAGTTGAAGACTGAGTGTGGCAGCATCGTTTCCGAGACACCTGAGATTTTGAGTGAGATTGAGAGGTTCTATGGGCAGCTGTACACATCATCGTTGGAGCCACACGCAAGTGTGAGTAACGATCCAAGAGCAAGTCTTATCCGACACTATTCCGATGATATCCCGGACGTCAGTCTAAGCGAGATTAGAATGGCTCTCCAGCACCTTAAAAACGGCAGGGCCCCAGGCGAGGATGGAATTACAGCGGAGCTTCTGAAAGCGGGTGGAACACCGGTACTTGAAGTCCTTCAGAAGCTCTTCAATTCCGTCCTCCATGGTGGCACTACTCCAGAGGCGTGGAGCAGAAGTGCGGTGGTCTTGTTCTTTAAGAAAGGCGACAACGCTCTCTTAAAGAACTACAGACTGATTTCCCTTCTGAGCCGCGTCTACGTGCTGTTTTCGAGAGTCATTACGAATCGTCTCGCACGCAGACTTGACGACTTCCAGCCTCCCGAACAAGCCGGTTTCCGAAAAGGCTTCAGTACCATAGACCACATACATACCCTGCGGCAGATTGTACAGAAGACTGAAGAGTACAATCTGCCACTTTGCCTGGCGTATGTGGACTATGAGAAAGCCTTTGATTCCGTCGAAATTTGGGCGGTGCTACAGTCCCTTCAGCGGTGCCAAGTTGACTGTCGGTATATCGAAGTGCTGAAGTGTTTGTACAGTAGGGCTACGATGGCTATCCGAGTACAGAACCAGAGCTCGAAACCTATCCAACTGCAGAGAGGTGTAAGACAGGGTGACGTTATATCCCCGAAACTCTTCACCGCTGCATTGGAAGACGTTTTCAAGCTACTGGACTGGAAAGGATACGGTATTGACATCAATGGCGAGTACATCACTCACCTTCGATTTGCCGACGATATAGTCCTTATGGCAGAATCGCTGGAGGACTTAAGCACTATGCTCAATGACCTCAATAGTGCCTCCCAACGGATAGGTCTTAAGATGAACATGGACAAAACAAAGATCATGTTCAATGTCCATGTAACACCTATGCCGGTAGTTGTTGGGAGCACTATGCTCGAAGTTGTTGACGAATACGTTTACCTGGGACAAATAGTCCGACTAGGTAAGTCCAACTTCGACCGAGAGGTCAATCGACGGATTCAACTCGGCTGGGCAGCGTTCGGGAAATTACGGCATATCTTTTCGTCAGGTATACCTCAATCTCTAAAAACTAGATTGTACAACCAGTGCGTGTTGCCAGTGATGACTTACGGATCTGAGACGTGGTCCTTCACTGCTGGCCATATGAGGACGCTTAAGGTCGCTCAGCGAGCTATGGAGAGGGCTATGCTCGGAGTTTCTCTGCGTGATAGACTCAGAAATGAGGATATCCGCAGTAAAACCAGAGTGACCGACATAGCCCAACGGATTAGTAAGCTGAAGTGGCAATGGGCCGGCCATATAGCTCGAAGAACCGATAACCGATGGGGAAGAAAGGTTCTCGAGTGGCAGCCTCGTACCGGTAGGCGTAGTGTAGGGCGACCCCCCAATAGATGGAGTGACGACCTGGTAAGACATGCAGGAAGTCGATGGATGCAGGTGGCTCAGGACCGTGCTTTGTGGCATTACTTGGGGGAGGCCTATGTTCAGCAGTGGACTTGTGAAGGGCTGTAATGATGATGATGATGATGATGATTTCTTATATTTACGCGAACACTACACATTGAAATAATACTAGTTTTTACGGAATTTATCGCGTATATTTAACTTTTTAAATACCCGACGTTTCGAGAGCTTTACAGCACCCATGGTCACGGGAAGGACTGAGATGTTCAACGTCCAAATGTCATAGTTAACCGCGGTTACCATAGATTAAAATTTAACTTTTGTTCCGATCTACACAGTATGAACTTATGGTATCATGGAGTCTTGCAGTTGTATGCTTGGGTTGGGATTTAATTTTATTTATTATAGGATCCCAAGCAGATGGTAGCACCCAACCATCTTCTCTATTGAAATTAGGAGGTTTTTTGATTTCAATAGCCTCGCGAATCATCCTTGGAAGCAATCGGTGTTCCTTAGCGAGGATTTGTGGTCTATCAAATCTGATGTAGTGACGGGGGCTCGATGCTCCGGGAAGTCTGCAGTCTGTGAACACGTACAGGATAACAAAGTAATTATTCTCATGAAAGATGATTATGGCAAAAAATTTTGTTGGGTAATTTTAATAATTTTCCAGCTTGCTGTCTTTGAAGACCGATTTTAGCCAAATAAGTACTATTAAGTAGTAATTTTGAGTCAATTTGAGTAAATTTGAATTTTGAGTCTGGCGCATTATTCAGATAGGCTTAGATTTTGAATTTCTACCTTTTTAGATTTTTAATTTAAAATTAAAAATTTAAGAATTAACTCACAAAACGTAAATTTTTAACTTTAGACCAAAAATTTCATCACTTTTAATAAAGATACGAAGTTGATTATATTATGCGTAAAAGGACAACTCATGAGGACTCATTTGCAAAAATAAAAAAATCTCAAAAGTCTTCAAATATTTTTTTTAATTTTTGAAGTCTAGTCGAAATTTACCAAAAAATTAA
Organism: Parnassius apollo; assembly: GCA_907164705.1. Classification (NCBI taxonomy): domain Eukaryota; kingdom Metazoa; phylum Arthropoda; class Insecta; order Lepidoptera; family Papilionidae; genus Parnassius; species Parnassius apollo. The sequence continues at coordinate 4,630,326 of CAJQZP010000081.1, forward strand.
AGAAAATCATAACTCAAAAACTATTAAATATCGCGGAACATTTCACATTAAAATTCGAATACCCCAAGACCTGCTGGACCTAAAAAAAATTTATGACGTCAATTGGTATAAAATGTGCGAAGTAGTTTGTTTGTTCCAGGGTTTACTGTCGTTTATTTATTCATTTAAAATCTTTATTTCATTTCCATATAAAAATGATATAGGGCAAGATTTGTTCTGAAATGTCAGTATTTTAAATCTCTTTTTATGATGGCGGCCGAATTTTGAAAATTTCAAAAGAAGATAGGGACGTTTCCATACATTCTTCGGCCCAGGAGTTAACAAGATAACAACAGTGGGACTAATTTGAATACTTTCATATGAACAATTTATAGGTAAAAATCGAAAAATATTTGTCTATCTAGGAGTAGAGTTATGGCAAATTATTTAAAAGTGAGGTTATGTGTTATCTACACTGTAACTGTTGATTTTTAATTTTTAAGTAATGTAATTATTTACATTGCCAATATTTTTCACTTGTTAAAGGTGGTAGAAGATTAAAAAAAATTTGCAAGCGCGTAGGTATGTTCTATTAGCGCCTAAAAATCAAGAATCAAATTCGTATCTAACAATCATATTGAACATATAAATGATATAAAAAGTACATTGTCGGAAAGGTAAACTTGTTGAACTTATTTTTTTATTTCTTAAAGCGATTAGTTGCTATTATCACATTAAAAATGTGTATTAGTGCCTTATTGTGTAAATTTATAAAGTCCACATGGAGAGGTAAATATGATAAATTTTGAAAATATCAATTGTTCAACTAAATCTATTTTTAAGCTCTTCATCTAACATGTAGAAAGCCATGGAATGTTTAATTTTGTTTTTTTTAGTTATAATTAATTTTTTTCGGCTGAGAAAGTCTGAAATTTTTGGTGCTCGAGTGACCTTGTACTAATATATTTTACTAAATACAGATACACTTTAACTCACTCCGGGCTCGACGCCGCCTAGGGTGGGTTTCAGTGTCGCTTGTTTACAGTGGCTCGGGAAGAAGTACAAAATATTCCAAAAACCAAATTTGATACATATTTGACCACTGTAAGATATTATTAATATTTTTATAATCACAGATTTTCACTACAATATATTGGTTTGCTAAAAGCACGTAGGATTTATATAATATTATACAACATCTTCGACTTTGTGGAGTGACCTGAAGGTATATTTTGGTGAATGATAAATTAAAGTACTTATTATAACTATATATTTATTCTGTGACTAGATGAAATTATTTTTAAAACGAAATTAAGTTGATGAGAAAAAACGATAATGCCTGAGTAATATATACCTAAAAATAAAACTAGTATTAAAGTTGATTTCTGATCGTTTTAAGATAATTCTGTTAAAAGTTTCTTCAATAAAAAAAAATTGAATCTCAACAATAGTAACAGTAAAATTAAAAAATATATTTTCTATTGTTGATTGAGAATTATTTTACATTTCTTTACGATCATATGTGCATTATGATATGAATAATTATCTACTCATATGATTATGAGTCGTGCACTTTTGGATTTTCCAAACATTTTTTATTGACGTTTGACATAAAATCATCGGAAAATTAAAAGTGCTACTAATAAGTTTTTTTGAGAAAACTTGTGAAAAAATCACGTATAACATGAGTTCTTAAGACATTGCACATTTTAATTTACCAAAAGTTTTATATTTATCAACTAGTATGCCTTATAGTAGTAGATTATTAGATTATACTCGATAATTAAAAACAAACAAATTTATGCTATACCGTTGGTAAATTTATACCGAGGGTCTCTCAAAATTTGAATGGGTATGCCAGAAGTAGGAGATAAATCACGTTGAAAGGCGATTTATCTCCCGCCTTATCATGGCGGATTCCCGCCTTGTCATGGCGGGGTGCTTAGTAGCCGTGGCTCGGACGCTCACGGTAAACATAGTGCGTTTCTTCACTTCGGATGTATATTCTGGGGCTACAACGAGAGGGGAACCCTCTCATCCTTCCACTGTAGCCGAAGTCGCTGGGAAGCAGGAGTGTTGGTATGGCAATGAATCATTCGCCATATATTCCGTAACTCTGGTGGTGGTGATGGGGCCTGTAACGAGAGGAGTGAGAAAATTGAGAGGCACCGCTATTCCTACCTTGTGTGGCTGAAACTTGGATGGTGGCGGAGTCATAGACCAGATCCGCTGCTGGAGTTAAAAAGGCTGATCTTTCCGAGTGCTCGACTTTCTTGCCTTTTCTGGTCTACCGTTTACCGGGATTGGGTGGGGGAGGATAATGCGCCTAGTGTTTTAGTGTGCCTTAATTTTCCAGCGTCTGTCATTCCATCCGATTACAATAGGTGTCTTTGGTAGAAGATATTAAAGTCTTCTGTAATGCTTAGTCAGTTCGATTTACTATCTTATACTTGGTTAAGGGCACCAGGTGGGGTTGTAGTCAAGGACTAGTAAAAAATGTAAAATGTACCCAGACCGCCGGTGGTAAATAACGTCAAAGGCACGAAATATCTGCTACTGCGATAGCAAAAATGCCACGCTTGTTAGGCAACTTCTTAGTACAATGCTTTAGATCCATATTTAGCAGTTAGCAGTTATATAAGCTGACGAAGAAGTTATTTTAGGATTTGTTTTGAACATGTTAATTTAACAAGTGGTAAAAATAAAACTTTATGCAACTGCACAACAACAACAACCCTCGAAACAAAAAAAAGATGATTTGCCAACACCCAAACAGATTTTGATTAAACATGTCTAGGAACTATCGCTAGAAAACCTGCTTTGAAATAAAAAACGCACCCAGATCAATTCACCCGTGACAGACTGACATATAACAGTCAAATTTATAACACCCCTACTTTTCATTGATAATGTGGTCGAATTTAATTGACTTCGACTACATCATCATCAGACGAAGTCAATTAAATATGCATTATTAGGGATAACTCAAAAATTACTGATTAGATCTTTATCGAATTTATAAGGGACCACATAAGAAGCAATAGCTTTTAATTTAAAAAGAAAAATTATCAAAATCGGTTTATCTAGTAAAGAGTTCTGACGTAACATATGTAAAATATATATTCGAATTGAGAACCTTATCCTCTTATGAGGTCAGTTGAAAAAAGATGTTAAAATAACACCGAAGTTTACGATAAAAGTTTTAAATTTTATATTAAGTGCCACTTTCTTCTGATTAATGGTGTATTAAAATTCATGATTAAACTTTAAACTGTGGTATTACAAAAGTATTTTACAGTATTATACACTGCAAGCTTAGATTAGGAATATTTAATGGCTAACGCTCTGAAATCTCTGTCAAAGCATAGTAAAATCAGTAATAGTAGACTTTCTTCAAAGAAATGTACCGAATGCTGCTAATATATGTGTGTGCCTGTCATGCACACAACGACACTTGCTAAGTCGGAAAGATCGGGCCGAGTCGTGGCCGCCCACCACCGTGCTCAGCAATCACCTTTGTTTGAGACGTTGTTGAATTTTAATAACATTTTGCTAGCAGTCTTTTTTTCGGTTTATTTTCTCTTTTTAAAATACATTAATATTTGCGTTTGTTTAGTTGCATTAGCTTTTTATTAATAGTTTATATTACTATACCTATACATAGATACATGCCTCATAAGTACATTTATTGTCATATCACATCAGATAAAATTAATTTAAACATTAAAACTGAGCAGACACCATATGCTTATTGTTTGTATTTATTGTATTTTATTTATTTGGCATTTGTTGTAATGTAAAGGTGGATTTTTTTTTGACAAACATTGATTTTTTTGGGAGAAAACTAAAAAAATGTTTAAAAAACATGGTGCATAGGTACGTATCCGTATGCATTATGTTTGTAAATATTATAACTATTTGTAAAACTAAATGAGACTTAGCTGTTAAATAACAAGACAGTAACCTGCAACAGTAGGCATTTAAGACTCGCGCGGCGCGTGAGCAATCCTGCTATTCTATTTCTACTATGGTTAAGGCGCTTTCATATCGTATATTAAAATAATTTCAATCCCCTTATCCCCTAATGCCTGATGAATTATTTACCAGCCAAAGTTTGGGTGATGTCGAGAATAAATATGAACATACGTTATTTTGTACACATTTTGGAGTCTTTGATATTGACGTTTAACTTTCTTTACACGACTTCAAATAAAAAGGTCAATTAGCGTTCTTCTTTCTTCTTCTTTTTTCGTTTGCTTATCACTCGATCTCGTATTCAATTGTGGACTGATTTATATATTTTTTTATTTAAATAACTGATACTTTAGGGATGGTCCTATACAAATTATACCCATAATGGTGCAAAAATAGGGGATGAAGTTCTTAAATAACTATTTATAATCCATTTAAGATTTTTTTGTTCCTTAGTTCACTAGAAAGAGTCAAAAAATTTGACTTTTTAAAAACAGACTTCAAGAAACTAAAACTAGTAAAATAATAACTTCCGAAATCGGAGACTGTATATTTGTATACACTGTATCTTAGCACTGACTTATGTAGCAGATTCTTTTATAGAATAAGGGTGACAAACGAACACACTGTTCACCTGATGGTAAGTGACTGTAATATCCACTGGATAACATGAACGTGTGTATTCATCGCTGAGGATCAAGATGGAATGCCTCGTTTCCAGTATAAATTCCATACATTCACTATGTAAAGCTGTAAACTGCTATTTTACGCTGGTATTCTGTGAGAGCGTGATCTTACCCCGGTTAAGAAGACTCATTTGTGCTGCAATCATAACTTAGCTGCAACTTGGTTCTACCGCATAGTTCTTCGAAGGTGTCCTTTACTTCTTATTAAAAGTCTAATTTTGTAGAAGTAAGGGTGAAAAACGACCATACAGTCTACCTGTTGGTAGGTAAATGATATGGCCCACAGATATCAAACGTCAAATAAGAATCAAAATTCATAATCTTTGTCACCTTTTACAGCTAAGATGGAATAATGCCTTTATACTAGTATAAAAATAATCTTCAGTGTGTGTATGTGCAGTGTAGAGAACACTCATCACACTAAACGTGGCAGAATCATACTGCTATTTTACGTTTGTATTTTATTCGGGCGTGGTCTTTCCCTGGTCGAGTTAACTGATTTATGCTATATAAGTTATAACGTGCGTTTATCATGTACAAGCTTGCAGTCTCTTGATCACTACAATATGTCGAATTATGTAGCACACGTTCATCGTCATTAGCAAAATGCTGATCATCACTACCAGGTTCGGGCAGGAAAGATTCCGCTTGAGCACTGAATGCGCTAATTTTAAGGATTTTATCATGTTAAATAAAAAAATAGAAACAGATAGTCACAGTACTGCACGTCAGAAGTGAAAAATTCTTAGCTTCGCAAGCTTTTTAGGTAGTAATTTTGGTAGAAATTATTTTTATCGACGTAACAATATAGTAATACTAAAATTTTTATTAAGTGTGCTCATCATTATCTATATAAAACATATAAATTAATAAACACATATCAGATTTATACTATATGTTACTTTCCACTTTTCTTAATCTTCTACATTACTTTCATAAATATTATGTATCTGAGCGTGACGGTAACGCGAGTTTAGTATTTTTTCACCATCTCAAAATTATTTCCCAATGTGAATTTTTACACTTCAAAATTATTCACTTGAAATAATTATTGCCTCATTCTCACGGTAGCGTATTTCATATTTTTTCGTATAGTAAAGTAAGTGATGAGAACCGGACACCCCTTTTATTGTTAATGACGACGAGATATTTCATCATAGCCCTCAGGAATGACAACGCCGTTTTAATTCTTAATCTAAGATAAATGTAAATCTTTGGGCATATCGTGCACTTACCACCAGGTGGACTACGTGCTCATCAGTCAACTTCGCATGTATAAAGAAATGTGAATATTTAAATTCTGAAATTAAATAAAGCACATTTTTGTTATACAAAACACGGAAGAAATATTTCGCTTTCAATTTTTTCTGATTACAAAGAAAGCTTTCCAGTTAAACTGGAAACAATAGAGATATTCCTTTGTGGCTCGGCGAAGGATAACGGCGGATGCCAGTCGTCAAAGAACTTTTGATGGCATACATACTATAATGACTTTTTGACTTATTTATTACAATTCTAGATAATGAACAAGAACTTCATGGGTGTTTCGCATTTAGGAATATCAATTAAAATTTTATTTGCTGTTGCTGGGCTGCATATACATATATCACACATTTTTGACATAAGAATAGCCTAGATCACTTTAGGCATTGATCTTTATCAGTTTATTTCATCTCATTTTTTATTTATAAAAATGAATCAAATACTTATTTATCTTCACGCACAATCCCTAACGGGGTAGCCAGAGAGAACAGATCGCCAAGTGTCACGATCCTTACATACCTCTTTCGCTTCTTTCAGGTTCATTAACTTCTTCATACATGCACGTCTAGGTATCCGAGTACTCTTGACCTTCCCCTCCTCGAGCAATTTGCTCACATGGTCTTAGAAAGTTAGTCTCGGTCTACCTCGACACCTTCTAATATTTACTTTCGCTCTATATAATTTCTTCACCATTCGGTCTTCACTCATTCGCTCAACGTGCCCAAACCATTGGAGTACGCCCCTATCAATTTTTGTGATAAGGTCATCTTTCAATCCTACCATATTGCGAATCTCTTCGTTTCGCTTTCGATCGGCTATGGTAACGCCACACATTTTACGAAGAGATCGCATCTCCACCGCATTAAACTTGCTTTTATGCTTCTTCTGGCATACCCAGGTTTCGCTGCCATATAACAAAGTCGGTACCAACACTGCGTTATGTATTGCAAGGCGTGCACTTTTCACCACGCCTTGCCTTTTGACTAATGCATTCAGGGCACCATTGACTTTGTTTCCGGCAGCGATACGCCTATCCACATCTAAATCACATCTTCCATCCCGGCTGAAAGCACTCCCCAAGTATACAATTTCATTTACCTGTTCTAGACATTCCTAATTTACCCATATTTCACATTTCGTTCTCTCTTCGTCCTTTTCAAATACCAGAACCTTAGTTTTATTATCATTCAAACGGAGACCTTTAATTTCACATTCCTCTTTCATATACGTGACTAATGCCTGCAGTTCTGCTTCTGATGGTGCAATAAGCACTGCATCATCAGCATACAGCAGACAATCTACTTTAATGTCACCCAATTTCACACCCAAACAGCTATTTTTCAGCTTCTGTAAACAGTTGTGGAGATACAGTATGAACAGCCAGGAAGACAGGACACAACCCTGTTTTACGCCCGCTTAGACGTTAAACATGGAGGTCATGCCCTACCCGCACACAGGCTTTACAGTCATAGTAAAGTGACTGCACAGCCCTTAACAATCGACCATCCACACCATATCCCGGCAACAGTTCCCACATTTTCTTCCTTATAACCTTATCAAATGCTTTCTCCAGATCCACAAAAGCACAGAAAATCCTCTGGTTAACACTCAGAAGCTTTTCCGTGATCATGCGTAGAGAAAACATTTGATCCGTGCATCCTCTTCCAGGTCTAAATCCGCATTGTGCCTCCCATAAGAATCTTTCTGATTTCTCTTGCATCCTACGTGTCAAAACCTTCGAGTAAACTGGTTGCTAAACTGGTCAAGCTGATCGCCCGATAGCACCCGCAGTCAAAATGTGAACCTTTACCTTTATATAAAGGCACAATGACCGCGGATCGCCAATCATCCGGGACATCTCCCGTCCGCCAGCACAAATTGCACAGCAGACGAAAGCTGTCCCAGACGCGAGGCCCACCGTACTTGACCATTTCAGCAGTAACTCTGTCTAGTCCCGCAGCCTTACCACATTTCAAACTTCGAATCGCACGTTCAATCTCTTTCATGCTGATGACCTCAGTGTCATAGAGGTCCGTGGCTGGCGTGCCAGTCACGGCGTCACCCCGGGATCCTTCACTAAGATCATGACACGCATACATTTCTCTGAAAAATTCACTCCATCGCTGCATGACGTCGTTTTTCTGAGAGGACGTCATTGGTTCTCGAAAGCACTTTGTTCATTCTTAAGGTTGTCGCACCACTCCGGGACCTTCCTACCTCTTTCCAAAAGAGTTTGCAGTTTTCCTTAAAGTTGTGCGACAACCTCTCGTCCGCTTCTATTCTACACATTTCACGTACTTCCTCAATCAATGTTTTCGCATGAACTTTCTGCAGCTTATATCTTTTTTTCATCTTCTCTCTCATATGCTTATGCGTTACTAGAGGCCAAGTAGTCTAACCATGTTTTTTTATTCTTTTTTTACAGCTTCTCTCACTTCATCATTCCACCATGCATCTCTTCTTTTACTACTACCTCTTTTTGTCGTTCCACATACTTCTTCCGCTGCACTTACCATTCCATCCCTAAGGTTCTGCCATGTTCTCTCCACACATTCTTTCCTGCCATCGATGGTGTCAAGCTTTTCGGCTACCCTCGTGTGATATTGAATCAAATACAAAGCTTGAATTATTTATCACGGTGCCGCAAAAACCTAAGAAAGTGCTTTATCGACGGCTCTCGATGCTTAACCTACTTACAGATATTATCTATTATTTATTACGGTATGTATAATATGCTTTGAAATCGTAGCGATGATCTATACGCTCGCAATGCGTACTTCGTTGCATAATCAATTCAATGTTCAAAATTCAATGCATAATGCGTTGGCCAATGAACGTACACAGAATGTTCACAAGCGGTAGAATTTAACTATACTATGGTTGGTAAGTAATCTCTATTTTGATAATTAGGTATTATAACTCATAGAAAATAATCGGTATTGGGGTATAAATATACACACACACATACGCATTTATACGCACATATATACATACACTACTAGCACTACAAGCGTACTATATAGTTTTGCTCGTTATTTTTTTTTTTGAAATTACATTTAGATACAAATTACACACGGATGAAACATGAATAATATTTTTTTGATCTTATTGATATAATATAAAAACTGAACTGGTTACTTGAATAAAAAATCATGAATGCAATTAGTTTAATTAAAATTTTCGTATTTTTAAAAAAATACTAAAAAAAGGACTCGAAATAATAGATTTCCTCACAAAAAAGGGAACTTGAAAAAAAAGGAAAAAAGTCGGACCGAAGACAGGAGGCGAACCAAGGCATTACGATTTCACGACCGCTCGATATCCACTTGAGCTATTACGATCATTAACACAGTGTCAAAATTTACCTTCTTATATTGTAGCAGTTTTTCATTGCCTGAAAACACGGACAAACAGACATTTTCTAAAAATAAATACTAGCTAGATTGATTTATTACCCCCGAAACTCCCTGGACACTAAATTTTATGAAATCGTTGGAGCCGTTTCCGAGATTCCGATTATATATTATACAAGAATTGCTCGTTTAAAGGTATAAGGATATGAGATATAATAATTTAGTGAGATGCTTTTTTATTTCGTCCAAATAATGTTTTTTTTAAACGTTACCCCTACACTAAGATTTTCTCTTGTATCGTGGGGGCAGTTTACAAACATAAATTGCACAAGGACAAACATCCAGACCCGGAACAACTATTTGCTGTGCGAGCCACTGCGCCACGGAGTCGTCATGTAGTTTTAGTTTTCTTTTTATATTTTGCGTATTAATGTCATTTTTAAGTGTATAGGGTACCTGATTCATTTATCAGTTTGTAATGATTTTGAGATCGTGGTATTTTCAGCAAAGCTTTTGACTCACTGCAAGTGTGTTTTTTGTGATCAATTGAGTGTTGTATGTCTTTATTAAAAACTGTTCGTTATGTAAAGTTAATTTAACTTTCTCATGGACGGAAATAATATTACAGTAACTAAATAGACCATCATAATTGTTTATGTACTTGTTTTTTATGTGAGGTGATACGATGTGTGAGGGTCCATCATTAATTATTAATAAAATTCAAAGTAAGGGGGCGTCAAAAATAATCTTAAAAGACATATATTTAATAATAAAATTATATTAATAAGCATAAAGTTAAGATAAATACATTTCATACATTAAGCAAATATTATAGTAAATTAAAGGAAAAATATTGTTACTATTATAAATTAAAAAAACTTGCAAAATATTTAAAATATGATAAATAATACCACAGGCACTAAGATGATATGATCTATGAAGTATAAGTAGTAAGGTCTATAAAATAAAGAAAATATGTGGAAGGTCGCAAATAAGTAATCGCATTGTATTAATATAAACGAGACTTCTTCACGAGCAACTGAGACCGAGGTAAACTTGAACTCGCCAACCGATGTGCCCTAGACTGCCCTGCCGGCCCCTGCCCGGCTATCCCTTGGACATCGCACATCCATACCGTTTGTGTATCTATCTTTCGGATTGAGATGTGTGTGTTTGGTAGCACTTTAAGGTGTAACAAGCATACTCAACTTTATGTCTTTGCTTCATGCACTATGATACGTGGAGCTTTTGTTCACTAAAGTCAAAAATAATCTTAATTCCCTTCCCCCCGGACTTCCAAAGAGTAAAGACGTGTTTATAGTTTATTTTATTACTTGTATTTTCTAATAAATGCTGTGACAAAATAGTGATAAAATATTAGGAGTGCATAAAGCCCGAGGCAGTTTACGAAGTGCTAATGACATCTGCGGCAGTGATTAATTTTCAAAAAACTAAATTATATGTGTGAGTAAAACCATCACATTTACAATCAACAAATAAATAGGACACAGCATAAGACACCACACGTTAGTAAAACGATAAGAAGAGAGACGGTTATATTTTACTTGTACGGTTGCATTAGGGGTACGAGTTCTCAAATATACTGCGATCACACTTTCTAACTCATACTGTCCTGGTAATTAAACGTTGAGGCGTCTTTTACTTAAAAACCGGTTATACAATGCCGATCAACCGTACACCGCCGCCCGCTTCGCCCGTACCTGTGAGCTCTGATGATACATCGCAATCGCAGACATTGCGGACGCGCGCAATCACAATGAACAAGCAAAGCATTTCAAACTATAGTTTCTAGTATAAAAGAACAGAACGATGAATTAAAAAAAGAGCGTCGATACTATGTCAAGTAAGTATGATGAGTTTCTATCACGGATATCCGTTCTAGAGGCAGAGAAAAGACAGGATAGATATATTATACAACAACTACAGGAGAAAATAGAAGATATGGAAAGGAAGTCCAGATTTTCGGGAATAGAAATAAGAAACATACCTAAAAACAATGAAGAATCAAAAGAAAATCTATGTAGCACTGTTAAAAAATTAGGGGGAGTGTTTGAATATAAATTTGCAGGATTCGGACATAAAAGACGTGTATAGAACTAATTCTAAGACGGGGACTAGACCGATAATAGTGGAATTTAATTCAGTCATTATTAAAGAAAAGATGTTACATGAAGTAAAAAAATTTAATAAAACAAAACCAAAAAATGAGAAATTAAATACTTCGCATCTAAATTACTATACTCGTATATGTCACGGAGACGTTAACACAAAATACTCAAAAACTTTTCTATCAGGCCAGAATTTTCCAAAAAAAGTCATAAATATTTATTCTGCTGGACATCTAGAGGCATTGTATACTTACGCAAGAATGAAAATTCTTCTCAAATTAGAATAAATAATGAAACAGATCTAGAAAATCTACGGAAGACCGAATGACTAGTTTTAACTTTTAGATTAGATATTTTCGCATCCTTTCTTTTATTTTTAACTAGCATAATAAGAATAAAGTATATTATAACACTATACATTATAATACACATAGTCACAATTTACACACAGTACATAAAAACAAAAATCAAACATTATACACCTTAATTACATATTTTAAATCACACTTACATTTTATAATAAATCATATTCACTCATTTTTTTTTTTATATATAGGTGCAAGAGCACATCCACAAATGCTGTGGCCAGACACTCCAAAAAAGGCCCGAAGTACCACCCAAAAAACATTGCTGGTGGGTCCCGCCCCCCCCATACATAACAGCGGCACACCCCCAAAACCATTATACTACTTACAATTACATTTTCAAACAATTTATCGAATAAAAGATATTATTTGATCAATAACGAGACTCTGTTAGAGAAATTTAAAGTAATAAATAAAAGGCGATAATAACGCTCTAAGCTTCACTATTAACTTAGATAAATTTACGGTATCAAGATCGATAGCCTGTGACGTTGAAGATTGTTATAAGTATTTGTCATCTAGTGAATCCAACTTCACAATTATTACGCAGAATATACGAAGTATTAACTGCAATATTACAGATTTTTAAGTATTACTGACTAGATTAAAAATAGAGTTGGATGTCATTGTATTAAGTGAATGCTGGTTGCTTAATAAGGACAAATTACCTAAAATTACTGGTTATAATTTATGCCGAACAAGCCGGTTTCCGAAAAGGCTTCAGTACCATAGACCACATACATACCCTGCGGCAGATTGTACAGAAGACTGAAGAGTACAATCTGCCACTTTGCCTGGCGTATGTGGACTATGAGAAAGCCTTTGATTCCGTCGAAATTCGGGGAGTCGATTAGGTTGACTGTCGGTATATCGAAGTGCTGAAGTGTTTGTACAGTAGGGCTACGATGGCTATCCGAGTACAGAACCAGAGCTCGAAACCTATCCAACTGCAGAGAGGTGTAAGACAGGGTGACGTTATATCCCCGAAACTCTTCACCGCTGCATTGGAAGACGTTTTCAAGCTACTGGACTGGAAAGGATACGGTATTGACATCAATGGCGAGTACATCACTCACCTTCGATTTGCCGACGATATAGTCCTTATGGCAGAATCGCTGGAGGACTTAAGCACTATGCTCAATGACCTCAATAGTGCCTCCCAACGGATAGGTCTTAAGATGAACATGGACAAAACAAAGATCATGTTCAATGTCCATGTCACACCTATGCCGGTAGTTGTTGGGAGCACTATGCTCGAAGTTGTTGACGAATACGTTTACCTGGGACAAATAGTCCGACTAGGTAAGTCCAACTTCGACCGAGAGGTCAATCGACGGATTCAACTCGGCTGGGCAGCGTTCGGGAAATTACGGCATATCTTTTCGTCAGGTATACCTCAATCTCTAAAAACTAGATTGTACAACCAGTGCGTGTTGCCAGTGATGACTTACGGATCTGAGACGTGGTCCTTCACTACTGGCCGTATGAGGACGCTTAAGGTCGCTCAGCGAGCTATGGAGAGGGCTATGCTCGGAGTTTCTCTGCGTGATAGACTCAGAAATGAGGATATCCGCAGTAAAACCAGAGTGACCGACATAGCCCAACGGATTAGTAAGCTGAAGTGGCAATGGCCGGCCATATAGCTCGAAGAACCGATAACCGATGGGGAAGAAAGGTTCTCGAGTGGCAGCCTCGTACCGGTAGGCGTAGTGTAGGGCGACCCCCCACTAGATGGAGTGACGACCTGGTAAGACATGCAGGAAGTCGATGGATGCAGGTGGCTCAGGACCGTGCTTTGTGGCATTACTTGGGGGAGGCCTATGTTCAGCAGTGGACTTGTGAAGGGCTGTAATGATGATGATGATGATGAATTTATGCTCCACTAATTTTAATAACAACCAAAATGACGGATTAGTAATATATGTAAAAGAAAAATATTTGTTCACGACTGAGGAGCCTCATTTTCAAGAAGGGAATTGTATCATAACAACCTTGAATGATATTGTTATAATCTCAATATATAGGTCACCGTTATATAAAAATGTAGAAAACTTTTTTTGCCTTCTTGGATAGTGTACTACAGAAATATTCGAAACATAAAAACATAATTATAATAGGAGATATAAATATTAACATTAACAATAAAACAGATATTAATTCGGATAAGTATTTACAACTGACAGCATTCCATGGGTTATTACCCACTCATACTCTAGTAACACGTGACGCAAGTGGTTCGTGTATTGATCATGTTCTGCTAAAAACGAATAATCCTTCACTTACTATGGTTCCTCAAACTTCAATCACTGATCACAAACCTGTAATTTTATGTATGAAAAATAAACAACGTCAACAGTTTTATACAACTACTATCAGGAAAATAGATCACGATAAACTTAATTCGGATATGCAAAACATTGACTTTTTACCTATATATAATATTAAAGATCCAAATACTTCTCTTGAATACTTAGTTAATAAAATAAAAACAGTAATTGAAGTTAATACTAAATTAGTGAAGTTGCCAAGACAAAAAAAGATCATTAAACCTTGGATTACGACTGGTCTTCTTAGATGTGTTCGTCACCGTGATAAACTACATAAGAGGGCTAGGCGATTTCCAGATAGTGAAAGTGATCAAATTATATACCGACGATATCGTAATCACTGTAACGCATTGTTAAAAAAGGTAAAGAGAAATTATGAAAAAGAGTGAGTGAATATGGCTAAAAATAATAATAAGAAGCTATGGGAAGTACTTACAGATATTATAGGTAACATGAAAAAGAAAGGGTAAAACAGAGAACTGTTAAATATATCTAGTGCGCCGCAAGTATCTGTTAACCTTATTAATAATTATTTTGTAAATGTAGGTAAAAGTTTGGCAGAGAGTTTTAAGGTAGGAAATAAAAACAGCGAAAGTTTTAATATTAACATTGGTGAAGAATCAAATTATTACTTAAATTCATTTGCTTTATTGGACACGGATGAAAGGCAAGTAGAACAATTAATTGACAATTTGAAAACCGACTGTTCAGTTGGTTGGGATGGAATTTCGAATAAATTTATTAAAAATTTTAAATATTTGTTAATACCTCCTTTAACTTGTATATTCAATCAATGTTTAAATGATGGTGTATTCCCTAGATATCTTAAGAAGTCCGTAATTCGGCCTATTTTTAAAGATGGTGAAAACACCTGTTTAAGTAATTATAGACCTATCTCTATATTACCCGCTTTATCCAAAATATTAGAGAAAATTATAAATAATAGACTTACAAAATATCTGGAGAAAAATAATTTATTGTCAAATACGCAGTTTGGTTTTAGACATGGCAAATCAACAGAGCATGCCGTTCATACTCTTATAAATTTTTGTCATCGTATTTAGACAGTGGAAAAAAGTGTATTTCTGTTTTCTTATATTTGGCGAAAGCATTCGATACCGTGTCAATAAAAATACTATTAAAAAGACTGGAAAATGTCGGTATCAGAGGCACTCAACTCAAACTATTCAAAAGTTATCTTTCTGAGAGATATCAATGCGTTAGTGTAAATAATATTACCAGCAATGCAGCAAGGGAGTATACTCGGCCCAACTTTATTTCTTATTTATATTGATAATTTTACAAAATTTAATCTCTCTCAGGGACATATAATTTCATATGCAGATGACACTGTTTTGATATTTGCTGCGGAAACGTGGAAAGATGTATTCTCGTCTGCACAATTAGGTATAAATGCAGTTACCAATTGGCTTTACAGTAATAAACTTTCAATCAATATTACGAAAACAAAATATATAGTTTATTCATTTAGAAAACCTATTCGCAACCTTGAAAATTTTAACTTAGTGATTCATTCATATGATTGTCTAACAAGGTATAACAGCTGTTCCTGCCTTTCACTTGAGCCTGTTGAATATATTAAATATCTAGGGGTTATAATAGATAGTAATTTAAATTTTAAACAACATATTAACACACTTAGCAAAAGAATTCATAAATTAATATATATTTTTGAAACTATTAGACACGTTTTGGATCCAGATATATTAAAACGAGTTTACTTAGCTTTATGTCAGTCTATTATAACATACTGCATATCAACGTGGGGTGGTGCCTCTAAAACGGTGCTACAAAAGATAGAAATCTCTCAACGTGCTATACTCAAAGTTGCAACATTTAAACCTTCTCTTTATCCTACATCACAGCTTTATGATAACTGTCAGGTCCTTACAGTAAGACAACTGTTTATATTAACGATCATTCAGAAACAACATAGCTTATTAGTATACATCCGATCGAACTAAAATAAACGCAGGAAATTTTCCGTAGATACAACCAATTTTAAAACAACTTTTATAAGAAAATTCTTTGCATTTTTGGCACCACACTTATATAATAAACTAAATAAAACATTGGATATTTACCACCTTAATAAAATAAATTGTAAAAAAACTACATAATTACCTACAAAAATTAACTTATAATGAAACTGAAAACCTGCTTAGTATTCAGACTTAAAAATAAATTCTTATATAACTGTCACCTGTAATACTACCCGTATAAAATCATAATAACCAGACACATACACACGCACGTGCGCAACACACACACACACACACACACACTCGACACACATTTTACACGCTCCTCTCCCATAACTGCTCACACACATTACACTCATAACACAATTACTTCTTACAGTCATACATTACACATCTTATGAGAGAGGAATGGCATTAGTAGTATAAATTATTATTATTTTGTTTGTACTCTGGTATTAGTAACAAGTGGTAACATAGTATATAAACATAATATGTGATACAATTAATTTCATTGTACTTAGGTTATATTAGCGGAATGTACAAATTCTTAGATAGTATTTGATTATTTAACTTTTGCTTGCATCCTAATATTTCTATAAATTAACGGTGGGGATATGGCGCTGACAGCTGATGCACAGGTCTCCTAGTTCGGCTGCAGATGCTATGTTCTCAAGTATATGTACTAATGTAGCTTTATTAAATAATGTTATGCAAATATCGTGATGTACAACTTCTTGGAAATAAAGAACTTATTATTATTATTATATTATTATTAAAGTCTTAGTGGCGTGCTACTATGATAAGTTGGTGTTATTTTTTAGTTAACAAAAATACTAATTTTGTTACCAAAGTCGATAGGGATCATGTGGGTTCTGTATTGTGAGGGAGCGTCATCCGTATGATAGTTGCATTTATGCTTACTGCTACTTGCGGTATTGCGTCTTGTGATGGATGTGCTTGTTTAGATTTGGATTCCGCCTGATTCAACGCATTCTTGTGATTCTCGTCGATGGAGGTATATGGGTGGTGATGTCTGCTGGGATGTATGAGGGATCTAGGGATATTGTAAGCCCAACGATGGTCGTATTGATACTTGTTGCGTTCTTCAGCATTGCGTCTCTTCGTTAGTTGTTTGGTGCGCGCTCTCTGCATCTGGGTTTGACTTATACCTTAGTAGCTTTGCCCAAGTCGGGTCCTTTCATTACGGGGCTGCAGACTGTCTGACCAACGTACATTCACCGTTGCTGGATTATTCTGTATGGCATTTAAACGCATTGACATACGTGACTTCGGTCGATGTTTGTGCTTACGCACTACCAAGGGGCCAAGCCCTCTTTTACTGGTTCGCCAGTTATTTGGCTGTGGACTCCGGTCCAGTTCTCAATTTAACGTTCCCTTCAGGGGAAGTGCATTAAAATGGTTAGCGCTCACCGCGCACGGCGTGTGTGGAGCTGTGTGCCTCCCCCACATTTTTTTTAAAACAAATGTGGGAAGGCGAAACCCTTGTATCGGGTATTTTTATATATATACATATTGTGTGAAGGAATAAATATAATGTAAATATAATACAAGTGGAATAAGGACGTTTTTATGTTATTAACCTTACTCGAGCCCTGTCTTCGTGAACAGGGTTCACTTAGCTTATAAGGCACTATCAACAGCTTTTAATTGCTCTAGTGAACATTCATTCTTCCAAAAGACACCTGAAAGAACTGTTACTAAACAAACATAACGTAAATAAGGGTCCTAACTAAGATGATCATGCCAAAAATATTACAAACGGCCTATTTTAAAACCTTTAGAAAGATCAAAACATAATATATTTATCCTGGTCACAAATATATAATTTAATTTAAAAAGGGGAGATTAATTATTAATAAATTATTTAATTTTTAATAATAAGAGGGGGGGGGGGAGAGCGTTACAGTTGGTTTTAAGTTTTATTAGCTGGAGTTGATAAATTGGGTCCAGATGTGATTTGTATGTCCTTCCATAACTACTCAGCCCGTAGGATATGACGTATTCACCTAATGCTTTGTACAGCAGGATTTTCGTTGAAAATAATCTTGAAATTTACCACTTTAATTAGTGAAAATTTGCCTAAATTGCTCTTAATTTATCGCAAACAGAGTTGATGTGGTCGGTCCACTTAAATAGGTCGTCAATCACTAGTCCAAGATATTTTTGCGTTTATACTACTTCTACGGGTTCTACTGCGCATATGTCCTCTGCAAGTTGATGTATTTCACAGTTGTTAATCAGGTTAATTAGATCGTTAACATATGCGATGTAGTGCACCGACCCCAAAACAGAGCCCTGTGCTTTGCCCTCTGACATTGTCACCATAGAGCTGAGTTCCTCTCCAACCTTAACATACAGGGTTCAGTCTTGCATAAATTTCTCACACCATTTGTTGAGAGGACCTCTTACTCCACAGTCATTAAGTTTTTCAATAAGCGTACTGTGCCGCAGGGTATCAAAAGCTTTACTGTAATCGATGAATACAACCAATGTTTTTTATTATTAAGGTGTGTGTAAATGGAATCTGAAAATTTACTTAATAGTTGTATAGTGCTTTTTTAGGTTGGAAACCAAATTGTTTTTCTGTTACGATACTGCTGTCTGAATAGAAGTTCAGTAATTGTCGAGAGAGAAATTTTTCAATAATTTACCAATTATAGCAAGTGTAGTAATGGGACGGTAGCTATCGTAATCTTTATGATTGCCTTTTTTATAAATTCGACGTACTATACCTGTTTTTAGCTCTGCTGGATATGTACCACTTTGCACAGATGTATTTATAAGATTAGCTATAATGGGTGCAATTTTATTACTTATAATTTTAAGATCAATAATTCTTATTTCATCAAAACCAGGAGTTCTTTTAGTGCTTAATGAATGGATAATTTCGTTTATAACATATCCTGCCGTGGGTTTTTGAAATTTAATAGAGTCTTTAGCTGGACGGCAGTAACTTGCTAATTCCAGAATACTAATATTACATTTGGTTATAATATTATTTACGCTGTTCTAAATGTTTTCACAAAATTAAAGGCGATGTCGGCAATTTTTAGGGTGTTCGTTACAGTTATAGTTTTCTTATATCTTTTTTGTTGTTAATAATTTCAGATTTTATATTTTTATTTATGCTATCTTGTATTATTTTATTAGCGTAATTTATAGCTTTATTGTATTCCAATTTTAGTATTTTGTTTTTTGTATCTTTAAGCCATTTTATAAATAATTTGTCTTTATAATTGCATGCCGTATGTTTTTTTATTCATCAATTCAAAAAAACATTCTTGATATTGATGTAAGTGAAAAATTAACAGATGAGACGTAATTTAATCAACTTCATGAAAGAAATACAAATAGTTATATATTAATTAATTAATATGTTTTAATACAGACTCACAAAATAGCGCTATGTTTTATATAATTGCTTTTGTCAGTTTTTAATAAATGTTTGGAATGGGATCGTGGTCTTTGTTTAATATCTCTTGAAATTTTGTTTTACATGAAGTTCATGAAAAAAACTTTTTTGCTTTTAACCGATTTGAAAAAAGTAGAAGGTTTTATATATATATGACAGGCGGATTGGCAACCGTAGCTTTTGTTTCTTTTCCTTCTGTTGTTTCTTACGACGCCCACGGGATGTTATCGGGTAGTGTTTGCTCTTTTGTCGCAACTGTGCTTTGTTGTAGCCATGATCACGGGGATTAAAATCTAGAATGCACTTTTTAATAGCTTCACGAGCTTCACTTCCAATCGGATGTAGAAGCAAAAAAAAATCTGAACCCATTTGAGAACTTTTAACTTTTAAGAAGTTTATTAAGAATAACAAAATAAACATAAAATCAGTTTTAATAAATGTATAGTTTTTAAGAACATAACAAAACATTAAAGAAAAAAGACTATGTTATTCTAGGTTTTTAACGGTTTTAAGTCTAATAGGTATGTTTCTAGACTTTTCCGTAAAATGAATTGTATAAACACGATATTTTAATCTTTTCATTTATTTATGGATAACACGAAAGGTATTTCGAAACGTAATATATTCCTTAAAAACATAAGCAATCTCCTCGAGTTACCGAAACGTGAGATTATTTAAATTGCCAATCACAGAGTGAAATTTTTTCAACATGGTGCAGAGGTGCAGGGCTTAACGTAGCAACATATGCACGTAATTGCTGACTTTAAAAAGAGGTGACATGGGAGTGACATAAAAGAGCGCGCTGTAAATGGCTCTTTTGTATGTGTAGGCGACACGCACGTTCTGTACATACTAATTTCTACATAGGTTAAATTATTTTTACTTATGTTAAATTTATTAATTTTAAGGTTAATTATGATAAAGATACTTTATTAAAACATAATTTTAAGCTGTACAATTGCCATTATCTCATTATTATCGATGCCCAAAACAATTTGTTAAATCTTGTTTTAAAATTATCGAGCCTCGTCGTCTTTTAACGCGTCAGCCTTGCTCTTTCTGACCTACTTTTTTGGCTAAATATTCTTTGTTGCAAAAGATTCCATCCACAGAAATCGCTATCCTTGGATATCTTGGATATTTTAACGCCCATCACGCCGAATGCCTCAATTCGCGTCTATCCAATCTGTTTATGACTTTGCCTTTGCATATGGTCTGAAACAACTAGTTACTTCGCCTACGTGGATTCCAAATGTGGAGAATCAAACACCTTCCCTGTTGGACTGCAGGCTACCGCTGCGTCTGACACTACAGGTGGGCTGATTAGGATAGGATGCGATCCTTTTCCTACCATTGGGGGTGGGTTGCATCATGCCGGACAATCCCAACGTTGTAGCCAATTTTGTCACTGATGTGGTACTTAAAGGTATGGAACTTTTTATTCCTTCTTCTGTGGTGGGCACCAGAGGAAGATCCCAGCCACAGTTTAGTCTCTCCTGTAAAATAGCATCACACAATAAGCCGTCGTACTAACGGGCCTGGGCTGATGCATGAAAATCAAAATTAAAACCAGCCCTTCAGGTCCTTCAAAAAATTCATTGCCAAGGTAAAGTCAGAGCACATCGCCAGAATTGGCGAGAAACTAGTTCGCCTTCCTTCGGGATTTCGTGCATTCTGGTCTCTCTCCAAGGCTGTTCAAGAAAACTTCTGTTAGCCACCTCTCCATCTCTGCACAGGGAGAATGACTCACTGGCTCATGCTGCAGAAAGTCGAAGTGCTTGGCTCTCTCTTTGCATCCAATTCGTATCTCGGTGACGGCGGGAGCACACCCCCGATCATGCCGCAGTGGGAGTGCTCAATGCCCGATATGTAGTTTAAACAGCGCTCGCTTCGCGAAGCACTCCTCTTTTAACACTTTTTTAACTCCTCTTTTGTAGCTTTTGCAATTAGACCAAATGGAGGGTTCAGACAATTGTTATTTTATAATATTAGATTCTTAAACTAACTTACAGTCTACCTGATGATAAATGCCAACTTAAACAAAAAATTGAACTTTTCTGACTTAGAAATCATCTGGGTAGACACGAGTACCATTCTTTTAACTACGTCTTCCGCCAACCAACGGTATTTGCGTTACTGCATGCCAGTTTAAAGGGTATAGGGAGCCAATATAATTACAGGTTGTGACGAATTTAATATTGATCCTAAGAGGTGACAAAGCATCTGTAACCTTCATTATGTAAAGTTGGCTGCAGATATCCACGTTCTGCAGTAAGTGGCTAAGTATCAAATGGACCGTTGGATCATTAATTACTTCAATTTTATTTAAAAAAAAAACTCAAACCAAGAAGGTCATAAAAGTGTTGTCACTGCTGAGGACTATGATGAATTTCCTTCCTGAAATTTGAGTCTAAATCAAAAGACGCGCATTGTTTTTTGATATTGTATAAAACGTGGTAAAGCCATGTTCATTTGATCGAGAAGAACTCTCACAGAATATTGACGTAAAATATCAGGGTAATGCTAATCAAAGCTACTTAATTATTAACATATTTAATATTGATTGAAAAAAAAAAACAAAAATTGATAGAAAAGTCTTTATTGCAACAAAAACGAATTTATACATATCAATGTGATCCTAGCACCCGTAAAAGGTTAACCTGAGTAACAGGAGCTAGTTCCTTACTAAATTTAACAAGCTTTTGTTGAATAAAAACACAAAAAAATATACAAAAAATACATATAATCTACGTGTTTCTAAACCTACGTACACACACACACACACACACACACACACACACACACACACACACACACACACATACACACATGTGTGTGTGTGTGTGTGTGTGTGTGTGTGTGTGTGTGTATGTGTACATGAGTGTATGTATGGTGAGAGTGTGTTTTTACTATTTTACTGTGAAAATTTTATAATTCGAAATTTGTATGATTGCCTGCATTATTAATGATTTATATGTACAATAACAAATAATATGAGGACAATAAAAAATTACAGTTACATTTACGTACTACAGGTTTAATAGACATTCAGTAGCGTTATAGTCATAATTTTGAAGCCAATTAATAATTTTATTTTTGATTTGATGGTTGTTGTAGCTTTTAGTAATACAAATTTTATTAAATTTATTGTATAGTACTGATGCAAGGTAAAAAAATGTCTTTTGGCAAAAGCACTATGTGTTCTAGGGATTAAGTATCTATCTAATTTATTTCTTCTATTATGTTTTATACTGTCAAGTTGATAGTGTGCAGAGTACCTATGGAATCGTCTAATACATTGGTATATAAATAATTTTCTCATACTAAGTACCTGTATTTTTTCATAAAACAGTGTTGTGAGATGTCTATATGGAAGAAAAGTAATACTTTGAACACAACATGTTGAGCTTTTTCAGCATCTATTAGGTACGTTTTGCCTGCCCTACCCTAAGAACAGATCCCTTAAGTAATGACAGTTTGACAGAGCATATTAAATGTTTGTATCAGTAATTTAGAGTATGCCACCTGACGCAATGACTTAAAACATATATGATTTTTCTTATCCTGTGTGATGTGATTTTAATATGTGGAGCCCAATTCAAATTTTCATCGACAGTGATCCCTAAGTATTTCACAGTTTCGGATCTGTTGAGTTTTGGGCAACAGCAAGGGGTCTGTGATTGTCTGTTGCATTTATTTAAGTGTATTTGTAAACCAAGATCGTTCAAAGTACTTGAAATACTAGTCTTACTAAAACAGAGGTATGTGGTTTTAGAAGCGTTCAGAGAGAGAAGACTATCTTCGAGCCAACTTGCCACTTCACATAACCCATTTTCAACAAAACGTTTGATTTTTCCTATGTACTACCATGGAGTAGATTTACTGTATCATCCGTATACATGGTAATGTCTGCTCCTTTAGGATCTAGGTCGGCTAACTGATTTATATATACTAATAATAGGGTTGGCCCGAGTGTACTGCCCTGTGGGACACCATATAAGCAAGAATGGTCTTGACTGATATATTTATCAAGTCTGACATACTGAGTTCTACTAGTTAAGTAAGTTCTAAACCATGACAGAACTACACCTCGAACACCCACATTTTGTAATCTCTAAATTTTTTGAAATATAGCTATTTGTCTCTAAGTGGTTTGTTATTTTAATATTTCGACAAATTTTTCGATTACTTTGGATAATACGCATAAGAGCGAAATGGGTCCATAATTAAATGTTAAAGATTTGTCACCTGATTTGTAAATTGGGATTACTATTGACTTTTTAAGCGTACATATACATAAACACTCACGCCTGTCACCCAGAGGGGTAGGCAGAGACTACAGACTTCCATTTAGCACGATCCTGACATACCTCTCTCGCCTCTTCCACATCCATATACCTACGCATACATGCTCGTCGGTTAAGGGTACTCTTAATTTGGCCCATTTTTAGTATATCGCCAATTTGGTCGACAAACTTCCGCCTAGGATGTCCCTGTCCGACTCTTCCATTCACTTCTGCAACAAATATTTGCTTTGTCAGTCTTTCCTCATTCATTCTTTCTACATGACCAAACCACCGAAGCATTCCTTTCTTAATCCTGGTCACCGCATCATCTTGCAAACCACACTCTTCTTTTATCACACAATTTCTCACCCTGTCACTCAGATTCAGCCCTAACATACTCCTTAGCGACCGCATTTCTACTGCATTTATTCCACTCTCGTGCTTCTTCTGCCACAACCAACTTTCACTACCATACGTTAAAGTAGGGACTAATACAGCACTGTGAATTGCCATACGTGCCTTTTTTGACATATTCTGACTTTTCACAATAGAGTGTAGAGCCCCATTTACTTTATTTCCTGCATTCACTCGTCGTTCAATATCCTTATCATATCTCCCATCCCTGCTGAATACACATCCCAAATATACGAACTCATCCACTTGTTCAATTAACTCTCCTTCTATTCTTATTTCACATACCGTCTTGCTTTCATCTCTTTCAAAAACCATCACTTTCGTCTTACTTGCGTTCACTTTCATTCCCCTTTCTTTTAATGACCTGTTCATTAATGTAACCATCATTTGCAACTCGGCCGCCGACGACGCAAGTATGACTTGATCATCGGCGTACAAAAAGCATTTGACGGTTAACTCACCCATTCTTAACCCGCATTCTTCAACTTTCAAATTTTCCAAACAGCTGTCCATAAATAGGTTGAACAGCCACGGGGAAGCTACACAGCCCTGTCTGACACCTTTATGGATGCCAAACCAGTCCGAGTAGACCCCGTTGATTCTAACACAAGCACTCGAGTCCCTATACAGAGGCTTTAATGCCTGTATCAAACCAGCGCTCAACCTAAATGCGTTCAGCGTTTGCCATAACACATCCCTGTCCACTCTGTCATAAGCTTTTTCCAAGTCCATGAACGCACAAAAAACTTTTTGGTTTTTCGCCAAAAACTTCTCCGCGATCATGCGCATGGAAAAGACTTGATCTGTACACCCCATTCCCTTTCTAAATCCCGCTTGCACATCCCAAATTTTTTCATCAGTTTCTTTCATAATTCTTTCAATTAGTACCTTAGCATACAGTTTTCCCACAATGCTAAGAAGGCTGATACCACGGTAGTTTTTACAGTCCTGCTGTGACTCTTTTCCCTTATATATTGGGACTATCACGGCTTTGCACCAGTCTCCCGGTACCCGCTTTAGTTCCCAACATAAATTAAACAAGGTGTACAGCAGGCCTGCCACCACGTCCTCTCCAGCCCTTAGCATTTCGAGTGAAACTCTATCATATCCGGCTGCCTTACCTACTTTCATGCTTTTCATTGCTTTCATTATTTCATCTATACTTATCTCCCTATCTCTTTCATCTTCTTTCGGAATTTCTATTTCATTTAGTTCACACTTCTCCTCACTCATAAATTCGCTTTCAAAATATTCCTTCCATCTCTTTAGACTCAACACTCCATCATTCAGGATACAGCCATTCTCGTCTCGTATCGCATTCAATCTAGGCTGTTTTGAAAGTCCCCTGGTATTTCTTACGAGTTTCCAGAACATTTTAATATTTACCTGGAAGTTATCCGATATTCTTCTATCATTCCTATCCGTTTTTTCTTGCTTTTTCCTTTCAACTAATTCTTTTATTCTCTTATTTAAACGTTTAAACTCAGCCTTTTTTCTTTCATTCTCATCATTCTTACCGCCAGAATTACCAGCTTTGGTCGCTAGTAAATCTAGCTATGCTCTCTTCTTTGCTTCAAATTCCATACGTACCTCATCATCCCACCATAACGTACTGTCTTTCCTTTCATTCGTTCTCTTACTAACACCACATACTTCGGTAGCTGCATCCACTAAACCTTTCTTAACATTATGCCACACATTCTCCAAGTCTAACTCATTCACACACAACTCATCCAAATTACTTATATTTTCTCTCAGTCTGCATTTGCACTTGTCTTTCACATCCTCATCTTGTAACCTCTCAATTCTTATACGCTGTAACGCAGTGGTAGACACAGATGTCCTATGCCGCCAACGTCTGAATAAACCCCTAATTCGGCATAAGACCAGGTAGTGGTCCGTCCCTTCGTTGGACCCCCGGTAAACCCTTGGATCCACCACTGCGCTCCTCATTCTTTCATTCACGGTTATGAAATCTATCATGCTTCTATCATCACCTCTTTCCCAAGTATACATGTGAATCTTCTTATGACGAAAGAAAGTGTTCGTCACAAAAAGATTCCTTTCCACACATACAGTGAGGAGGCCTTCACCTTTCTCATTAATACTTTCATCACCAAACGTTCCCAGTATCCTTTCATAACCAAGCCTCCTTAACCCAACCCTTCCATTAAAATCATTTACGCCATCCTTACCATCTCCCAAAACTGCTCTCGGATACAAGTGGGCTTAGACATGTCTGGGGCGTAGACCCCTAACACAAACAACTTCTTTAAGCCCACTTTCATTCGTATCCATAGCAGTCTTGGGCTTACACATTCATACTCTTTCACACATTGGCCCATTCTTTCTGAAAGGATGATACCTACTCCCTGGCATGCCCGCTCGATCTCGTCTACACCAGACCAGTATGCGGTATACATGCCATGTGTAGTGACATCCTTCCCCTTCCTTTTCGTCTCATTTACACATAATACATCTATTCCTCTATCATACATCATATCGCATACTTCATCCACTTTATCATTCATTGCCCCACATACATTCAACGTAGCCAGACGGGCCTCTGCAATCCACTTTTCGCCTCTCCGGGAGACAGAACGTGACGGGTGGCGAACCTCGTCGCCGGTTTTCCTGCCGGTTTTTTAAGCGTAATTGGGAAAATACCTGTGATAAAACTAGTATTGCAAAGATATGAAATAGGTTCTGCTAGAAATTCTCAAAAGTATTTTAGTACATTGGTAGGTATTCCATCCCATCCTGAAGCACTGCTATTTTTAGGGCTACTAATAATACTTTTGACTTCATATGTGTCTACTAGACTAAGTGATATCGATTGAAGTGGGGCCGGGTCCAATTTATTGGCTTTACAAGCTAAGGATGGTTCATTTAATTGTTTTTTGTTCAGAATAATATGAGCTAATTCACCACCAATGGAGGTAAAGTACTCATTTATTTTGTTTAGAGACGAGTAGGGATTATTTTCTATGTTTAATAATTCCGTAGATACTGATTTATTTTGTTTTAAATTACTTATTTCATTTATTATTTGCCATGTTTTTTTTGAGTTACCAACAGACTTAGCTAGCTGTAATTGGTAGTAGTTGCGTTTTGAGTTTTTAACATAGAATTACAGATGTTCCTATAACTTAAGTAATTCTTTTTAGATAGTCATCATCTCTTAATTTCTTTAGAATTTTATGTAATTTGTCCCTTTTGCGTATATATTTGATAACATTTGGAGTTACCCAAGGCTTTAAGGGTTTATATTTGCTTATTTACAATATATTCTTGCAGTTTGGAGACCAGAAAACTTGCCATTTCATCTACGGTTTTTAAATTATAGTACCCATGGGAGAGATTTCAATTCTACGCCTAATTTATCAAAGTCTATATTCATTTTGTCGTACTGGTAATTAGTTCTCTTCAGATTAGAATTTCCAAGATGTAGGATTATTGGGCAATGATCAGTAAAAGGTTCAAATACAAATGTTTTTTGTACTTAACTACTACTTTTGACCATAAAATGATCTATATAACTTACTTTTCTCGTTGGTTTATCAATACCTTGTCTAAGGCCGTACGCTGCCATAAGATTTAACTAATCTGAGAAGTATCCTGTAATGTTCTGCGACAGAATAACCAGATTAACATCTCCTGTAAAAATAATATGTTCTGAGTAAATCCCATTCAGCTATTTTTCAGTAGAATCGAGGTACGCCGTGGGGTTTCTAAAACTTGGTGATCTATAAGTAGCGGTTAAAGAAATTTTATTTACAATTTTTAGGACTAAACAACTGCCATCATTGATTTTAGGTTCATATATTTGTACATTTAGAATATTTTCTTTTACGTATAGGACAACACCGTCATTCTGATTATGGTTTGTTTTAGTACTAAATGAGTTGTAATTATCAATCATAGGGATAATTGTGTTTTCATTAATCCAACACTCCGTTAGAACTATATATATATAATATATATATATATATATATATATATATATATATAATATCATTTATTCGTTTAAACATGGTACATCAGAGGTGACATATATTGGATATTGTATATAGTCCACATGTTTACCACATCTGGCATGCGAAAATTATTAATTAAATGAAAAGACATAATCATGTACCTACATTGAATAATTTAAAACAAATAAATATAAATTAAAATGTTATAACTACAATCATTATTTGAAGCAAAGAATTTAATATGCATTATTCATTTAAATCAAATAAAATGAAAATTACAATCATCATGTCAATCATTATTAAAAGTAAAAATTAGAATGTCAAAAGAGTACATATATAAAATCTACATATTACACAAAAAATAGTCTAAATAATAATAAAAAAAACAATAATGTCAAATTCAGGCAACAAGATTCTATTCATTTAAAAATTGCTTTACGTCATAAACGCACTTTAATAGTAGCCAGCTTTTTAGTTTGATTTTAAATTTACCAGTTTCTGTCTCTTCTTTAATGCTTACCGGAAGTTTATTATAAATTTTTACACTCATCGCGTAGTAGCCAATATAATGAAATGCAGTTTTAGGTATAGGTTCTATAACTAGTCTATTAGAATTTCGATTGCTACGCAAATATACCTCAGATGCTTTTTTGTATATATGTAAATGTTTTTTTACATGAACACTTGCTTCAAATATGTACATGCCTGGTAAAGTTAGTATGTTAAGATCCTTAAATAAGGGCTTACAGGAATCATAACATTTGGCCCCAGTTAAGGCTCTCACACACTTTTTTTGAGCTATAAAAGCTCTTTTTGAATAAGAGCTATTATCCCAAATTAACAATCCGTATCTTAATATTGTTGCAACTTATCCATGATATGCAATGAGTGCGGTTTGACTTGACGATGTTCTTCTTAACCTATTAAAACATATACAAATCTATTAATTTTATTACAAATTTCGTCAATATGAGCCATCCAATTACAATTACTATCTAGTTTTATTCCCAAAAATTTCTTCTGTTCGTTTTCTTGCACTTTGTCGTTATTATATCTTATGTCAAGATTTAGTTTCTTTCTACTATTACTATAAAATTGTAAATAACAGGTTTTGGCGATATTGATATTCAAGTTATTATTATTTAACCATGAAATGACATCATTTATTGCGCATTTTATGTCGTTTTCGTAATAATCTTCATTTTAATAACATTATTTTTTATGATTAAAGATATGTAGTAATAACATTCATGATTATTTTTTATGATTAAAGATATGTCACCCGCAAACAAAATGCATGGGAATGGAGTTGAATCCGGTAAATCATTTACATAAATTACAAACAAAAAAGGCCCAAGAACACTTCCCTGAGGAAATCTAGCGTACTTAAGAACTAGTCGCGATCTGAATTTTGTCAAAATATTATTTTTATTAGGACTTATAACTTTCACACACTGTTTTTCTGTTGATAAGTATGAATTTATCCACTGCAATGTCTGTCCTCTTATTCCATACTTTTCTAGCTTACGTAATAAGGTGTCATGGCAAACAAAGTCAAATGCTTTTGACATATTGAAAAATACACTTGTTACATTTACCTTATCATCTATTGCATCAGTGATTCTTTTTAATAGATCAAAACACGCCATCGTGGTTGATTTGTTTTGCTGAAAGCCATACTGTTCTTTTTTAATAAATTTGTTTTCATTAAAATAATGACTAAGACTACTATGCATAGCTTTTTCTGACAAAATTGTTATTGGACGATAGTTGTTAATATCTTTTTATCACCTTACTTAAATAAGGCTTCAAAGATAGTTTTAATGACTCTGGAAAAGCACCTACTTCGAATGATAAATTTATCAAATATTTAAGTATAAGTGATAGTTCATCCTTGCAATATTTAATTACTTTTGTATTTACGCCATCATAACCTTCAATTCTAGAATTTTTTAAATTAACTATTAATGACTTTGTCTCCTCCAGAGCAATTGAACGTAAAAACATGTTTTTGCACGAGCTTTTAATGTTATATATGTTTCTTTCGCTTGCTTAAGGTGTTGGTGTTGCTTGTTTATCCTTGTCTGGCTTTCATAATACTCACTAAAAGCATTAGCAATCTTCTGTGAAGATCTTAGACATTCATTATTCTTGTTTATCATGTTTAAATATTCCATAAACATTTTCCTTTATTCCTACTGGTATTAATTAGTTTAAAATAATTTATTCTTTAAGACACGTCAATACACTTTTTTAGAAACTTGCTGTATCTTTTGTATTTTAATTTTATTCTCTTTAGTCTTTTTCTTATAATAACCAATTGTGAGTTTCCTTTTCATTAAGCAACTAATTCTCAAATCTTTTGTTGCAATCGAGTCGGTACTGCCGGAATGATTATTTTAAACAATCAGAACGCAAGCGCCATCCGGTGGCACTGGACAGAGTTTACGACGTAGCGGTCGACCGGAGCTGCACACACATTACCGTGGGCTGTCGGAAAGTGATGTCGTGTTGAAACTGTCCCGCGTTTCGTATAGTTTGTACATAGATTTACGTTGTGGTTTATGTTATTGATTATTTAAATGATTTTTACCTAGAATTACATTGTCGTTAATTATCGTGACGGCTTTTTATCGTTTTAAACCAACACCTCCCGTAGTACGTTATAAATTACTATGTCGGACGATATTGAGGGTAATTTACCCACACACACACACATATATATATATATATTGGTACCTCAAGTTCAGCTATGAATATTATGAATGGTTCTAGGTTACGTTGAATACTACGAATGTTAACAGTAATAATATTACTGCCTAAATATTTAAAATAATTATCGTTTCTAAAGCATGCAAGATCATTTACTATTGTACAATTGATGTCACCGGAGGTGTCAATCTCACCAATAGATATCTAGATTTAAACTATTGAATGTGAATAATAATTGAAGAACTGCAGAGCTCGTGTACAAACATAATAAAAAATGTTAGTGAGTTTCAGGCGGTAATATAGAACAATGAGTTGTATTGTGTAATGAGTTATATTGTATGGTTTATGAATAATTGTTAGTGTCTGTATTTGTGTGAGAATAATTTGAGATCAATTTGAGTGGCAGTAATGTAATGTGTTTGTGTATAAAGCAGGCGCTGCGATACCTTATTCGATATAAATAAAGCAAAATATAAATATTTTGATAAAACTAATTTAAGTATGTATAAAAATATTTTCCTTGAGTAAATAGGTGGAACGAATATATTTAATAGCATAACAGATACTTAATCTAACATTGATAAGATTAATCAGAATTTATTTTGTAATTTACATATGTCGATTTCTGACTCAATCCGAATAAGTGGTGCACCATCTTCTTTTCTGAGAAACACTTTTCCATACGATGTCCAACAATATTTAAAGTTGTTTTGGGATCCATATTCTCTCACTAAGAAGAACAGTCGCTTAGTTTTCGTGGTAAGATTCTCAGATATAAAAATTGGGACACTAGGCATAAACATCTTCAAATGCTTAGTGTTTAATTTATTTTCCTTATTTTCTTTATTAAATTTTTTTGACAGCATGCAAAATCCGTTCCCTGAGAATGACAGATTTAAGGTCGATTACAAGAAAAACTCCTAGTAATAATCAAAAAATATCCTTAACGTCGGCTCCGTGTATCGGCACGTTGATAATTTTACCTATTTCAATGACTATTTTAGAGAATCCCTGCTTACTTTCGTCATTTGCTTTTGGTACATTTCTTATCTCTAAGCTGCCTGCCTCTCTAGTTGGTCTATTTTATCCTCAAATTGATGTATTTCCGATCTTTAGCCAAATTCTTTTCAATTTTTTGCAACTTTTCCAGTACCTCATCATACTTTGCAGCTGTGAATTTTACTGATTCCTTAAGCTCATTGTTTTGATCTTTTATCTCGTTCATTGTAGTCTTCAGCTCTTGGAACATAATCGTCATTAATGACTTAAAGTCGTCTAAATCACTTTTTTTCCAAAATTTTCCTTCTTCCTTTTGTGTTAAAATTATGCTGCGTCACATTAGATAACGCATCCTCTATATCCACAGATATACTCAAGTTTGGATCTGAGTGTGTTTGGATCTGAGTGAGAATGAACTACGCCAACATTTAAATTTGTGGGTGTTAGCGGCGGGGTTCTCTTTAGCGGCATATTGTACTCGTACGGGGATGTACCAGGGAAACAGAAATTATTCGTAGATTATAAATACAGCTACTATGCGGACAGCGAAAAACATAATAACTTAACCCTTATGAAAGTAATCGAAAGATAAGACGTGAGAGGTCAAAATAAATTGGAGGTAATCGACGATTTCTTACAAATTACCTTTCCGTCTAGTATTAGCAGATCCCTAGACGGTAATTATTACTTAATTCATATATATATTACAAATGCTGTCTCAATTTGTTTAGAGGTAGTGCTTATGCTTTAAAGGTGAGATAGTAGATTGCAAAGGCAACTCAAATGCATAACAGTGTCTTTATTCCTTCTATGATTGTATTATTTCGTCGCACACGCATCCACACTGCGGTGACAATTTTAAGCTTGATGTTCTTCGTAACGCTTGATCTCCTATTATTCCACTAATATTATTTTACAAGAATTTTTAATGTACTAGAATTTTAATTAATTGTAAACAACAAAATAAACACGTCTGATCTTCTCGAATGTCCGGGGAAGAGGATTAATATAATAGAATTCGGCAAAGTAACGTCTGATTCTATTAATTTTTCAGATTAGTAATGGCAGTACTGCAAATCTCGCTCACTTGATGTTTCTTTACATTTTTACATTTGATCTGGGTATTTTACTTTCAGTGTAAAGGGATTGATATACATACCGAAAGATCTTTACGGCATTTCTGATAATCGCCTTTTACAAAAATCTGGCAAAATCGCAATTTAAGAATTAATAATGATATAAAATTATCGAAACAGGTGCCACTTAGCTTCATAGTATTACATCGTAGACAACGCCCGATTTAAAACTACACCTTCCTTATATTTTTCGTAGATTTTGTCACATTTGGCGTATTATCATAATAACTGCTCTGCTCACTCTGTTTATTATTTTTATGTAGATTTATAAGTATTTCTATATTCTGACTTGATAAAAGTAATGAAATCAACCAAAAAGACAATAGAAATTCGTGCAGTTTTAAATGTGATGATTTTTAAATAATTATGCCCATTTCTTGTTTCTTAATAAAACGTTTACGAAAAAGTGAAGTTACTGCCTATGTACGGTTCTACTTCAAAATACAGGCCTCCTTTAATTGCATTACTCTTTCGATAGTCTGCTACGGTCCATTGCGTGAACCGGATTCTCGAGTCTTTGAATTAATTAAATATTTTCCATACTTCCTTCATTCATAAATATTTGAAATCAAATAATAAAAACAATAATCAGGCATTCATTTATAGCATCCTATCCAAGTCCACTGTTGAACATAGGCCTCTCCATAGATTTCCTTTTATGGGGAATATTTGCCATAGTTGCCATGCTTGCCAGGCGGTTTTTATTTTTTTGGTTATTAAGAAGTTGCTAAGTACCCAGGGTACGCGTTGTGGTATTGGATAATTTTACAGCGCCAGTTCGCGGTACTAATATGGTATGGTAAGTATGGTATTCATGGTCCTAATAAAAAATCTTAAATATAATTTTTGCAACACAGATATTATACAAAATTATTACATTTATTCATCAACCACAGTCGCGAGAAATATTCTGAATTATTCTTTTTATACGTTCCCTAGATATATAAAATGAAGTAATAGAGTAGAAGTTAAATTAGTTTCAAATTGAACCGTATCGATAAAATTGAATCCAGTCACTATCGGTCATTACGAGTACTGGATTACAGTGACTTCCCATTTCTAACATCAACTTGGACTCGGTACTTGGAGTTGAAAGGAAATTGGTGCGGTCAAGAATAACTTTAAGTATGAAATCCGCATGTATTACCAGGTCTCCTCTTCATCTAGTGGGGCATGTAACCTACACTTCGCCTACCGGTACGAGGCTGCCACTCGAGATCTATTTTTCTTTATCGGTTGTCGGTTCTTCAAGCTATATCGCCGGCACATTGCCACTTCAGCTTACTAATCCAATAGACTACGTCGGTTACTCTCGTTCTATTGTGGATATCCTCATTTCTAAGTTTATCGCACAGAGAAACCTCGAGCAAAGCTCTCTCCATTGCTCGCTGAGCGACCTTGAGCATCCTCACACGGCCAGCAGTAAAGAACCACGTCTGACGATATTCGATTGGTGCATCGCTAATCGCCATACCAACACTCTTCTTCCCTTGCGACTCCATTTCTCCCGCAGTAGAATAGGGAGAGGAATCTCCTTTAGCCGCAGCCCACTAACATACATCCAAGGGCTCAACAAGCCTGAACTGAGACGTGGTCCTTAAGTCTCAGTTCAAAAAGTCATCACTAGAAACACGCACTGGTTGTACAGTCTCGTTTTCAGGTTTTTAGGTATAGCTGACGAGAAGATGTGGCGTAATTCCCCGAACGCTGCCCAGCCGAGTTGAATCCGTCGATTGACCTCTCGGCCGAAGTTGGACTTACCTAGTCAGACTATTTGTCCCAGGTAAACATACTTGTCAACAACTTCGAGCTTAGTGTTCCCAATAACTACCTCTATAGGTGTGACATGGATGTTACACATGATCTTTGTTTTGTCCATGTTCATCTTAAGGCCTACTCCTTGAGAGGCACTATTGAGGTCATTGGGCATAGTGCTTTGGTCCTTCATTGATTCCGCCATAACGACTAAGTAGTTGACAAATCGAAGGTGAAAAATGTACTAGTCATTGATGTAAATACCGTATCCTTTACAGTAGTAGCCAGTAGCTTCAAAACGTCTTCGAATGCAACGGTGAAAAGTTTCAAGGATATAACGTCATCCTGTCTTACACCTGTCTGCAGTTGGATAGATTTCATTCTGGTTCTTTACTCGAATAGCTATCGAATTTCTACAGTACAAACACTTCAGCACTTTGATATACCGACAGTCAACTCGGCACCGTTGAGTGATTTGAGTGAGACTGTAGTACCACTCAAATTTTGACGGAATCTAAAGATTTTTCATAGTCCACACACGCCAGCAAAAGTGGCAGATTGTATTCTTTGTTCTTCTGTTCAATTTGGTCTAGGGTATGTATTTGGTCTAGGGTATGTATGTGGTCTATGGTACTAAATTCTTTTCCGAAATCGGCTTTTTCGGGAGGCTTGAGTTCGTCAATTCTGGGCGCGAGACGATTCGTAATGACTCTTGAAACAAAACGTAGACGCGGATCGGAATAGAAATCGTATTGTCTGTAGTTCTTCAAGATAGTGCTGTCACCTTTCTTGAAGAACAAGACCACCGCACATCTCCTCCACGCTTCCTGAGTAGTGTCACCATGGAGTATAGAATTAAAGAGCTTCTGAAAGACTTCAAGTACCGGTTTTCCACCCGCATTTGGAAGCTCCGCTGTTATTCCATCCTTGCCCGGGGACCTGCTCTTTTAAGATGTTGGGAAGCAATTCCAACTGACGTCCGGGATGTCATCGGAATAGTGTCGGATAAGATTTGCTCTTGGATCGTTACTCACACTTGCGTGTGGTTCCAACGATGACGTGTACAGCTGCCCATAGAACCTCTCAATCTCACTCAAAATCTAAGGTGTCCCGAAAACGATGCTGCCACATCCGGTCTTCAGCTTCGACATTGGGCTTTTTCTGGCAGACAAATCTCTGAAAAAGACTTTGAAGCCCTGGTTGCGCTCAATCGCTTCTTCAATATGAGCTGAATTGAAGTTGCGTAAGTCCCGCCGCATGAATTTGGAAATCTGTCTGTTCAGTTACCTGTATGCTGTTGAATCTGCTGAAGACTAAAGCTTCATTT
The DNA here is from genome assembly GCA_907164705.1 of Parnassius apollo. NCBI lineage: Eukaryota > Metazoa > Arthropoda > Insecta > Lepidoptera > Papilionidae > Parnassius > Parnassius apollo. The sequence continues at coordinate 4,666,442 of CAJQZP010000081.1, forward strand.
TCTATCTAACAGCCATGAGATTAAGAGTGTGACCAAAGACATTTGTGTTCTTCTGTGACGGGTCTCACAGAACTTAGCTCCGACGACAGTTTCCACGAGATTATCATTTATATCGTTCACTGTATGCATTCTTCTAGGTACTGTTAATGATTTTGTGATTCGAGCTAAAAATTTTCGGGATCCCGGATTAGCGTACAAAGGGGACGGAGCCTTGACTTCATCAGACGAGTTCGCTCCAACTTAACGTACAGATTCAGTGTGCCTTTACCCATTCGGTGACCGTTGCCAGTTTTCACCCTCGCGATCACTGAACGGGTGGCGTCTGGTCGTCATAATTAATTCAATGTCAAATTTTGTCGAATGTCGGGACTCGACGAGGTCCACTCGCTGTGGGGTCGCTTCTATAAGAAAGAGATCATTATAAATTGTTCCTCTTTCTCCATGAAGTCGGTCAGCTGCTGGTCCCTTGGTTTTCTTTTCTTTATTCTTAATTTCCCTACCTTCAGCTCAATATATTCTCTTGTACCTTGTTGTACGTTTAAGTCTCCCATCAACACCGTATAGTGATTTTATATACCCTCACCCCCTCATCAGGATATGCCGAGGTTGGTACGTAAACCTCTGTGATTTTCAGCGAATACCGTTAGGTGATTCTGAGTGTCTGGTACGCAGTCCTCGTCGATATACTCCCAATTTTTACAACATTGTTGACAAGAGACTTGTGAACGATAAATCCGACACCTTTTTGGAATAGATGGTCGCTCTCCCGGTGCTAGGACAAGTTGCCGGATTTGAGAATTACCGTATCCACCCCTTCTCTTCGGACCTCGAATAATTCTGTAATAAACCAGCGCAACTTGTCTCCCTCTTCTTTCAGCTCCAGATTCTTCTTGTCAGTCCTCAGGTCCGGTCTGGTTAAGGGAATATCATAATACATTACATAATTAATTATTATTATTATTCTTTAAAAATACCTTAGTTAATAATCGCTATAAATTTTAAGTTAGTAATTATGTTTTTCATCTTAAACATATCTAAAGGAACATAAAACAACGTAAATTATTCCAATTCTTTGAACGTGAGATGCTTTGAATAGGCTAATAAGCGAATGACATATTTTACATGACAGAATTTGAAGAAGGTTTGCTATAAGAAATGACTTTAATTTATCATTTATATTAATGTACGGTAAGGCTTCTTAAATCTATAATAATCTTAATAATTTCGGTAAATATATTAATACGAGGCTATTTTCTGTAGATTTCTAGGAATTTTCGAAAAAAAATCCTATGGTATATTAATTACTAATGAAACATAAAGAAATAGTTTTAAAACGGTTTACAGCATTTGTTTATGTAGTTCCGTCTATTTAAAAATTGCAGAAAACCTAAAAACGGTAATAATTTTTCCTGGATGACTTGAATATTACTTTTAAAAAAGTTATTCGTCCGTTCACAACGTATCGTAAGAGGATCTCAAAATGTAGAGGTCGCCAATAAAATTTCACTTACACATGAAATACCGTAATTTTCACGTGACGATGTTGTAATTTCGATTCAAAACGTCGTATAAATATTATTAGCAGATGTTAATGTTATACCTTAACTATATCACTTAAGGTTGATTATGCGACCGATAATCTTCAGTACATTAAACCTTTTTAGGAGATACGTTAAGAATTGGCAGCCATTGTCAGAGAATAATAGTCGTTCGTAAGATGCATACAATTTCACTCTCCAACCTCAAATTTTACCCTGTTAACTGTACAGGGAAGCACAAACCAACTTGCTTTATGAATGCTTGATTTTTTTACACTCTTAATAAAGTTAGCTTTTCGAGTTTTATTTCAAGTAATTTGTCTATTGTCCTAACTTAAAATATTTTTACACAAGCGCTTCTTAGATCTCTCATTTATCTTCTAAATCATTTTAGGTAGTAGTAAAGTCATCATCGGGTACACAAAATACTTTATAATCACCGGTTAAAATAGTTTAAGAACTAAATATTGTTTTTTATTTAGAACTTGGTTAATTTTTAATAAATAAACATGTATCCTTGATTATGTATGTGTTTTATAGTAGCAGTGAAAAAAGAGCACACAGTTCACCTGATGGTAAGTGGATACCATGATCCATATATATCTACATTTATACTTAATAAGAATCAAATGCAGATGCGTTGATATTCTTGAGGCCTAAGATGGAATACCTCGCTTCCACTAAAAAGGGTTTATCTTATTACCATTAATATACTATTAATATATCTAACTACCACGGACCATATGAAGCACTGTAGCATTAAGTAGCTGTGGGAGCGTAGTCCTACCCCGGTCGAACCAACGCATTCATGCCACAACCACAATATAGCTGCAGCGTGGTTCTACCACGTAAAAATGGCATTATTTTTTCAAATAAAAAACTTCCTTCCTCATTATTAGCTCGAAGCACGCCACGGCTGTTAATGCGCCCCTCCAATAATGATAAACGCAATAATAAGCAGAATATTGATGATTGTAGTACTATTGATGATATTGATAGTAGACTCGCAAAATTAAAGTTCCTTCCAGGAACTGCTGATATTACCACCATACATCGGAGAACACGAGTTTTTTCTGGAATTTTTCATATTCACCACTTACGAAATGATTCTCTGGTTGGAATGAGAAAAAGAGGAGAGAGAGAGAGAGCGAGAGAGTAAGAGGGGGAGAGATAGCGAGAGAGGGGGTAGAGGGCAAGAGAGAGGGAGAGGGGGGAGGGGAGCGAGAGAGGGGGGTAGAGGGCGAGAGAGATAGAGTAATAGAAGAAGGCAAGTCAATACACGTGTTTGTCATGAGAGCTGAGCGCCCCGCCATATCGCTGAGTTTTTGTTATATTACAGGTGTATCGTTAAATACATATGTATACATACGTGGTCTAACAGTCTCGCAGCCAAAAGCTTAACAGATGTGATACCGAACCGTTAACATTATAAATAATGATTGTAATAAATTATTGAAGAAATCCTGCTCTACCGTTTTTAAAATGGTAATATCTTAATCTGACCATTTTAAAGGTCCACCTTATCCTTCCATATTATGCTTCCAAGCATAATTCCTTAGATAATTATAATCATAGGCAAAAAACACATAATGGCGTTTAGTGTCAGGTCAGTCACACCGTGGGTGTCGTTAGAGGCGACATAGGGAAACTGAAACAAGATATAGGTAGCAGCTACGTGATAGAGCCATGCTGCAACCATATTATGATTGTAGCATGAACGGGTCGGCTCAACCAGGGAATGACTACACTCTCACAGAATACCAGTGCCAAATAGTTAATGCTGCTGTATTTCACATAGTGAGTGAAGAGAGAGGAGAGAATTTTTACTGGAAACGATGCATTCAATCTTAATCTTTAGGGGTAATAATATATGGGCCTCAACATTCACTTACCATCAGATGTATTATGTGTACATCTGATGTTAAGTGAATGCTGAGGCTCATAACATAGCCCGTTTTTTAATCCATATTCTATAAACAATATATAGAAGCATTTTCTTATACATCTCAAAATAATCACATAGGCTGTTATAAGCGAATAAATGAATAAAAAACATAATGAAAATATAAGTATAATGACTTAACTTCACTGCTCAATAAAATGTTTAATAGGCAATTACGTACAATGTGTCGCCAGGCTTAATCTCGTAATTTTCCGCCATGTCGAAAAAACGTCGCACACTGATGGGATCATTTAAACTGTTTCGTTTTCAGAGCGACGCGCATCAATTGCTTACTTTAATATAAAAAAAATATTTGACATTCGTATTTTATTTCTCTAACTTTGTAATGTAAAATGTATTTATTATAAATCTTTGTCATATACAAACAGGTTTTTATCGAGTTCAATATTGTTAGGACTACTTACATGGTAGATCTGCACTTACTGAAGCCATATTATTTAATTAATAAATAATAATTTTTTTTTTTGGTGGCTAGGTGTTAAATAAGTAACAGAAAAAACGTAGTGCTCTCACAATTTTATTATATTTTAATTAATAACAAAGATATATTGCATAAAAGAATATCATTTCATTAGTAGAATTTGGCCATAAATAATCTTGTATTATTATTTGCATAATAATCACAGTTTAAAAGTTAAAACACTCACGTTCACCGTCCCATAATTACCTCAATCTACTTGTTTTCACTATTTTTACACATCGATAAATTTGTTATACTTCAACAATGGCAAATGTGTCTGATGTGGTAAATATTTAAAAAGAACTGGAAGAAGTCTGGTGTCATAAAATGGCTGATTTTGAAAGACGCTTGTAGGATGCATCCACTCCAAGTATATCAACATTAACACAATTAAAAGAAGAGTTTTATGCCTTTAAATAACTCGTAAGTGCAATGCTCAACCTTCTTAAGCAGCAGATCCAGGAATGTGTCAAGAATATATAGATCATTGCTATGTGGCAAAGTCAGAAAGCTCTTCTTTTTTATGGACTACGTGTGGCATGATACTAGTACAGCAGATCAAATACTTCAATCAATAAACAACAATATGGGTCTGCTGCTACATACTACAGTATCCTACTTTGAAAAATTTTATAGCCTCGTTGCTCTGCAGAGTGATCATGTTAGAGCTGTTCTTGTATTCTTTCAGAATCACCATACAAAGTTGGAAGTATGGCGATCAAAAACTAAACTTATTTATATCCTTTTGAGAATTTATTACTAGGGTGCGGCAATCAATTCACAAAAACGCCAGAAAACATTTTGGAGTTAAGAATGTATGATCTCATGATGGTGTAGTTTATGTTAAGCATACAGGTGATCATAATAAAATGATCAACATGGAAGAATTGAATGCTTTAATGGCCAAATACCCCAGTTCCCCAGATCCGAAGACCAATACTGTTTTAGTGGCTACGTATGGCGCTAAGAGTAATAAGAAAGATAAGCAAAGACTGCATGGCTCATCTGGTGATAACCATATACATGAAACCGTCTAACGCACAGTAACTGTTGTGGCTCATATTGATGACTCCAAAAGACCACGACAACTTGCAGTTAAGAAGTATATTTGTGGTTCTAGGTGTCTAATTTCTTTATGATGAGTGAAATGATTTTGTAAACCTCAAACCAATTAATGCCATAAGTAATATGCATAAAGTCTTAATCTATTTTAATTTTGGTCTAGTGTACCAATCTGCAGTAACTGTTTTTCGATTATCTAAAACAATTGTTGGGTAATGACCTGTCCTTCCGAAGAACAAAGCCATCATTTTTTTCCCACCCTTCGACCTCTCTTCACTTTAGTTTGGAACTTCTCCTCTCCTCTGAATCTTGAGCTGCTTTTTTGTGTTTTTTTTTTGTGTTCTTTCCCTGGCAGTTCATGTTTTCTATCGTATCAGCTAATATAATAAATTAGGTTATAACAACTGTGTTGTCCAAAACCCGTCACGTGCCAAGTCCTCCATTTGTTGGGGTTATAACGAACCATGCTAAGTCTACTTTAGCAATTCTCGCACCCAATCATTTTGCATTTTGAACCCAGGAACCTATATACAGTCTACTTTAGCAATTCTCGCACCCAATCATTTTGCATTTTGAACCCAGGAACCTATAGTTCTACCATATTGAAAAAAAAATATAAACAACTTATACCACTTCAAGACTACGTACGGCCGCAAAAAGCAAAAGTGGTAACGGAATTTTTAGAAAAATAATTATTATAAACTCCTCTTTATTTACAGAGTATCAATTCCTGGAATTGATCTAGTTAACGAAATGAGGAGAACGATGTAAAATGCGATGAAATACGTTTGATAATTGTGAACAATTTTTTGCATAATGCAAGACATAATCGAAGTCAAGATAGAAGTATTTCGTCTTACGGACTTCCTTACAATCTAGAACTACTTTAAAATAGTAAATATCTCTACACCTGTATGTCTTTCTATTGTCGGAAGAGAGACACGACTTGCATTTATTAAATAAATTTCGATTTGTATCAGTAAAATTCTCAGACTGTGAGTAAACAGACAGAGAGGATATTAGTAACAAAAGATTACAAATAACTTAAATTTCGAAGAAAAACCAACAACAACTTACCGGATAGAGTACAAGGTTCCTTATATACATTGTATCTAGTGTAGGCTAACGTTGTATTTAATACACGGCATGTCTTGACGAATTCGAACTTGAGGATGTGATTGCATATTCTCTTCTTCCTAATTCGAATAAAACTATATAAAATTTATTACATGTAAATAAACACATTCGAAACATACACCGTTTACATTTTTGCTTAACTAAATAAATTTTAATGAAAACATACGGTGTAAAATAAAATATGCCAAAATTTTCTTAAACGTCAACACCCTTGCATGCAGTATATTCTGCAGGTTGAGGGCCGAGGCTGTATATACGCCTACCTATGGACCTAGAAATCAAAAGAATTCGTCGTCATTTTAATATCCATTTAAAAAAACAGTTGTTACCAAGCGTGGCAACTATGAAAAATATTCTTCCCTATGAGGCTAGCTATGGGAAAGGCCTATGATTAGCTGCGGTCCTTTAATAGACTGTAACGATAATGATAAAACGAACCTATCATGGCGCGATTAGTCTTGTAAATCTACCAAATAATAGATGTTAAAATGCATCGGGCATTATTCGAAAGATCACAGTGAGAGGAAAAATGTGATACACACTTACATTTGATACCAAATTTTTGTCACTGCATTGTGAATTGTCGCATAGAGCATAAATCTTTAATCCTATTTCGGTATAAACGCATTGCTCACAGTCAACCATGAGACGTTCTCCAGGAAAACATAAATCTAGACTCTTTTTAGTATCGGCACCAATTCTATCATCTAATAATATTTCAAAATTTGATCACATTGCTACCTCGGGACTTTTGTCATTTGTACAGATTTTATCGTTTTTGTTTCCATTTATCGGGCACTAGCAAACACCTTTTGCTAAAAAGATGCACCGAAGAGCAAGTATAAGATCTAAAAAAAATTTTCACACAAATATTTTTTGTGCATTTTGCCACATTATTAATCTACTTCTCGGATATAAACAAATGTTAAAATCTACGTCATATTAAGCAAAGGGCTCACAAGTGAACTTTACAGTAATTTTGGAACAGATTGTCATTCGAACAATACTTTTTGTGCATGCTCTCTCCTTTGACAAATCGCTTTCAGAGCATATATAATAATTACAATTTTCCTTAAAAATTGATCCACGAGTACACGTGTCTGACAATTTTCTGACATAAAATTAATTTTTAGTTTATTCAATTCCTGTATCAATCGTTTTGCTTCGCAGTCATCATATGTGCACCACTTTGGATCAAGTTTTCCTATTTTTGGGACAATAACACGTATTACAATCGAATTCTAAAAAAAGTGTTCGGCTGACGAAGCATGTCGGCGTAAAATTTTATTTGATTAGTAATGGACGCTCTGTTATGATTCATATAATTATTTTCTTTTTGTGAAAAGCCATCAATTTTTAAAATATATCTTCAATTAAAAATATAGAATTCCCTCCACAAGAACTTTTTGGAGCAATTATATTAATATCAGTGTGATTAATTAAATTTTGAATGTTTTGCTGTCTATTAATACTTCCTGTAAGATAATAAATTTATTTTGATAATTAAAAGTGCTGCAATATTTCTCATTCAATGAAACATTTTTTACACAAAAGCATTCCACACATACTGGCAAAATCTCTTCAGAATTACATGACGTGTTTAAATTAACATTATCTAATTCTAAGTTTCTTGTGCAATTTATTTCTAAGCAAGAATTTTCATTGAAAGTTCCTTTTGTATTACAGTCACAAATAAGATATCTTGATCGCGTGAAAGTGTAAGGAATGAAATTATTTTGGGGGATTAAGAGACTAACTAAATTCGATTTTGGCTAGGTAAAATTACAAGTGGTTACAAACTTCAAAAATAACAGTTTTTAAGAATACATGTAAAAATAAGAAAACTGCATTAGATTAATATATATACATATATATATTTTTTTTTTTCATAGAGCACAAGGGATCTGTGACAGCAAACATCTGGCCGCCGAGCTTCAGCACGTCAAGCAGGTTCTGCACGACAACAAGCTTCGGGTCCCGCGCCTCCGTCACAGTGACCGAGTGAAGCCGGCCACAGTCGAGGGTGTGCCTGCTATACTACCATATGTCAGAGGTGTCACAGACAAGATTGGCTACATCTTGAAGCGAGCTTCTATTAGAACATTCTACAAGCCGCCGAAGAAGATTAGTCAGTTCTTACCATCCGTCAAGTGTCATATTCCTCTACAAGATGCAGGAGTGTACAAGCTTGATTGTGGTTGTGGTCTCTCATATATAGGACAAACAAAGAGATCAATTAGAACCCGCGTAAAAGAACACATAGCTGACGTAAAGCATCAACTTCCGGGAAGTCTGCAGTTTGCGATCATATTCTAGATGGCCCCAACCATTACATCAGATTTGATAGACCACAAATCTTCGTGAAAGAACATCGATTCCTACCAAGGATGATACGTGAGGCTATTGAAATTAAAAAACATCCTAACTTCAATAGAGAAAGCGGCTGGGTACTACCACCTGCTTGGGATCCTATAATTAATAAAATTAAAACTAAACCCAAACATACCACTGCAAGACTTCAAAATACAGTTAGTTCATTCTGCGTAGATCGGACCAAAAACAACAATTAAAAAGCTGAAGGTACTCCGGGTTAACTTTGACATCGGGACGTCAGTCACCTCAGTCCCCCGTAACCATGGGTGCTGGAAAGCACCCGAAACGTCATAAATAAAACGCGATAAAATCCGTAAAAGTAGTTTTAATCAATGCATTAGATTCTTCTCTTCTGATATTCATTAATATTTTATACAACTATCGTCTGTATCTAGCTTACTTTTTTTCGAAGAAATGTAATCAACACGTAATGAGTCAGAACTTCTTTGTACTAAAACCTTCTTAGAAATAACATATTTGCTAAAATGACGAGTTTTTGACATGATATACTTGGTGATATCAAGGACAGATTTAGGTAAGGTCAATCGTCTATTATGTTATAACATTGATGTAACGACAAATATCATTTCAGTTTTATAATAATTAATAATATAACTATCACGTTATCAATCTAACGTCAACTATACTCGTTTTACGAATATCATTCTTATATCTAATATGTGTTGTATATGTTTGGTTAGAATATATTAATTTGCCATAAAGCGGATTTGCTCATCAGTTACACAAACTAAATCTCATAAGTAATACCAATAAGTAGAAGTTTCTATTACAGAAAGGTCAAAGCCTTCCTTTTCTCAACCCATTGGCCTCGAATATCTTATCACGAGAAAGTTTTTTTCTCTTTGCAATTTTCTAACGTGTTTCTGTTATTATTTTAAACTCAACGTGTGTTTTAACGCCTTGATATAAACGAGACAGTTATAAATAAATAAATGCTTTATTTCTTTAAAATTACATACATAATATAGTAGATGGGTCCTCCTAGTAAGTTTAAAAGAAAACCTGTGTCAGGAGTCCTAGCTCCTGCTCATCTATAACAGTCTTAAATAGGAAAGCATTTCATTTCATTTTTATAAGTTAATCGATTAACATAGTTCTAAATTAGCGGTGATTGAAATAAGGTTATTAATTACTTGAACGTATTTACGTGTGCGTGTGCGTGTTCGTGTGCGTGTGCGTGTGCGTGTGCTTGTGCGTGTGCGTGTGCGTGTGCGTGTGCGTGTGCGTGTGCGTGGGCGTGGACGTGTGCGTGTGCGTGTGCGTGTGCGTGTGCGTGTGCGTGTGCGTGCGTGCGTGCGTGCGTGCGTGCGTGCGTGCGTGCGTGCGTGCGTGCGTGTGTGTGCGCGCGTGTGTGTGTGCGTATTTTAATATTCAAAGAGCATGTACATAAATAATAGTTTTCAAATGATGTTGTTAAGAATAAATAAGAAACTTAAAAATAAGGTTGTTTTTAATTAATTTACGTTCTTTTTATTTTAATTTTGTAATTGATGAATAAATATTTCATTAAAATAGAAGAAATAAAATAATAGTAAAAACTAGGAATAATTAATAAAGATTTCTTTCTACACAAAATATATTTTAACTCTTTTATTAAAATATAAGAAAGCTTACAACGAAATAGTAGCTGAAAACGTTAGAATTCAGTATTGTGTTTACAGTACACTTTAAAATGGGGTATTTTAATAGCAAAAGCAACTCGTTTTATTTTTAAAACTAAGTAGTCTAATGAAGGACAACGGGGAACCGTCCGCACCGTAATCATATTTTACTCGACACAATGGAGCTTTCTCGTTTGTTGCAACTACGTAATATACCTACTAGTTTTCGTCGTATTTTTGCCATTCTTTCATATATGAATATGACTTAGGTGCATATATGACCATCATCGTCATCATCATGGACTTAACTCATTTACAGACTGTCTTGTTGCCTACATTTGCCATAGTTACCATGGGTTCAACATCACGGCTTTTTATTATTTTGAGTTTTTATCTACTGCACAACGGAAATATATTTTAATATTAATATTCAAATATAACTTAATATAAAATATAAATGAAGTGTAAGAGTTTGTACTGGTTTGTAAAGTTAAAATATAGAATTACAGACCTGTGAATGTAAAAGTGAATTTTATTTTAAAAGCTATTAAAGAAAAACAATATATACAAGTTACAATATAGATTTTCAGTCAGAAATGTAACAAGGAATTTAGAAAATATTTTTTCTAAATATTATATTAAGGGCTTATTAAGTTTTTCTATTAAGATATTCTCAGTAACAGCCCAGAGGCAGGAATTGGCAATGTTTCACTCCCGGGCCCGAGGCACGAAATGCCGTTGGACCTGCGCCAGATATATCGCATATCGTGTCAGATTTCTGTACCATCGGACTATGAGAGTGAAGGAATAGATAGTGTTTACGCCAAATAGTGGCAACTTGAAGCTTGCAAGGCGCGAGTTCCGGGCGAGGAACCGGTTTTTTACTGGTCGAGCCGAGCGGGCGTCGACCGTGCCCAGCTAGTCTGAAATAATCTTTGTGCGCTACGGCCGTGCCGGTGGTAGGTCGGGAAATTAGTCTAGAATTTTCGATTGTACGCGACAGCCGTGTCGATTAGAGGTCGCGAGTTACATAAGAATTGTTACGTCGCATTACGACGGCCTCTTTTGTGTTGTCTTATTTCGTTAATATACGTAACAACGAGGCTTTCTTTGAGTTTTGAGTGATTAGCTTAACTTCGATTGATATTAATTTGCGTCGACCAGTGGCTTGTGTAGTTAATATTGTATGAAGGAATTTTGCTTTGTCGTGTGGAACGCTAAACTTTGTGATCCGGGTGGAGATCGCGTCCGATTATAGTCGTGCTAAGTGACGTTAGACTTGAGTTCCGATAGCGGTGAGCGCCTTGTGGAGCGGGCAACGCATAGGGTTCTGCTGAACGCTTACCTCGGTGACGTCAGGTTACATTACACACTTTCCTACACCACTCACACATACCATTTACTTACCCCTGACGGTGCCTTGTGGTCGACACTACCTCCGGAGCTCGGTAAGTTTGCTTATACAGCCGTTATAAATTAATTATCCATAGGCCATTAGGGCCCTCCCCTCAGTTGCTCGTCGAGTTGGGTTACTATGGGCCCTAGCCCAGTCGACCTTTGTCGGGGTAACTGAGGGCCGTAATATTTCTGGTAGCAGAGAGTGGTTGATTGTTTCTCCAATCACGCCGGCCGTAATATAATTTTTTTTTGTTTGTTAGCGGGTCGGTGGTTAGAACCAAGTCCGTTAGGCTGCGCAAACAGGAGTGTAGTTTAAGATTAGGTACCTACGCGTCAGTTATTTCAGGTAAGTAGATTAAATTGCCGGATTAAAGGGTCGGTCTCCTGTGCGGGGCATCTTTGCTGACCGACTGTAGTGTGTACTTGCCGTGTAGTGTAATTGTGTTTAACTTAATTTAGTATTAATTTGTATTTAACCGCAACGCCGCGGGGGCCCGAACGCCCACACCTTGATAGGGCGACCCGATCGGGTCCATAGTTTAGAGAAGCGGCTCGAGCAGGTCATGGCACGAAGGGCCGCAGTGGAGGAGGCTTGCACTGAGCTTTTGGCCTCGGATGCGGAACAGGGAGTCCTAGACTTCTGCCTCGCGGACTACGAGCAATTCTTTTCGCTCACGGATGACTTGATCGAGGCGGGGGCCAAGTATGCTAGTGAAGCGCGTGAAGCTCGGCTGAGTGGCCTGCTCGAGTCCCCTCGGAAGCAGCCTACTCAGCCGGAGCTGTGGGGATGACTCCCAACTCTAAACCTGCCAAGGCTCTCCGGGGCCCTCTCCGACTGGCTGACCTTTGTTGGCCTTTTTGATAGCCTAGTGGACGCCCGGAGGGACTTGAACCCAAGCCTGAAGATGGCGTACCTCCTGGCCTTACTGGAGGGAGAGGCCCTGGACGTCGTCGGCCATTTGAAATTGTCGGAAGACGCCTACCAGACCACCCAGGACCTCCTCGCTGGAAGGCACGCCAACGTCCGGCGAATTGCGGACGAAAATGTTAGGCAGATCCTAAAACTCCCGCGGCTTAGGGACTGGGCCAGACTACGTCCGGACATCATAAATCCAGTCTTGGTAGCCTGTAATTCGTTGAGGCGGTTGAATTTACCGATGGACGAGTGGTCTTTCTTGTTGCTTCACATCGTGCTGTCCCGCCTGCCTCTCTATCTTCGGATCCACTCTGAGGAGAGGTATGGCGGGGACGGCGCCTCCTATATTCCGCCCTTCAGGGACCTGCTGCGGTTCTTGGAGGAGCAGTTCCGGCAAATTCAGAATGCAGCGGGCACCGTCGACGACCTACGGGTTGCCAACCGAGCCGTGCCCAGGGAGAGACGGAATCCACCGGGCAAGTCGTCGCCAATCCCCCTAAGACCGCGCGAAGCTCCCATGGTAGGGCGCCGCCCCCTACCATCTTATAGTGGCCTAGCAACCAGAGAGGCGTCCCCCTGCTCCTATTGTCGAGCATCCGATCACCGGGTGATGTTTTGCTCGAAGCTATTGGGTAAGCCGGTCCCGGCGAGCCGAACCATCGCCAAGGAGCGCCGCTGGTGCTACTCGTGCTTGGAAAGGCATCTCCAAAGAGACTGCCCGCACCAGCGGCCCTGTCCGCACTGCCAGGGCAACTACCATGAAGTTTTGTGCCTGGGTGCGAACGGCGCTGCCTCTCGGGGCTCTGCCGGGCCCTCAACTCCCACGGGCGGGGGAGCTCAGCCACGCCCTCTTTCGGACGACGCTCGGCGCTCCCCTGCCAGCCACCGTGCCCCTGGGTTTGAAGGGGGTCCAGCCCTCGACCAGTCGAGAGGTCGTCCCCCCAGGAGCCGGGGGGTCGTCACCCCGATTTGAGAGGAACTTCACGGCCATTCAGCGGGCAGCCAGACCCTTCTTACCCCCGTTAGCTGAGTGGCTGCGACTGGAGTACCACCGCTTTCTGGACCCCCGGTTCGAGTGCCGGTCCGATGGAGGCAGCTCCAGCTAGGTAGCTGCCGTCCTAGCTCCCACCACGGCCGCCTCCACTGATCCTTTGAGCCGTCAACAGTCTACTTGTCAAACTGTTCTATTGCCAACGGTCTCAGTGAAGGTGTACAACCCGAGTGGCGACTGTTTAACAGTTCGTGATCTATTGAATTCGGGTTCACAACGCTGTGTGGCCTCCACTTGGTTGGTGGGAAGACTAGGGCTTCCCTGGAGCTCTGAATCACGTCCAATGGTAGATATTGGCGGTGCCGAGCCTCCTGCTCCTAGGGACAAGCGGAGTTGGTGTTTGGCCCTGCCAGCGAATACCTTCACATTCTAGTTAAGGTAAATGTCCTCGATGACATCGTAGGTTTTCTCCTTAGCGTCCGTATAAATGACAGCGCGGTTCATTGTGCGTCGGGCTTGAGACCGGTAGCCCCTCAATGGTCCCAACCTGGGCCTATAGATTTGTTGCTGGGGGCCGACGTGCTGGGGTTCATCCTGTTAGGCGTGATACGAGCCCAACAGCCCGATGGCTTGTCAGCCATGTCCACTGTATTTGGGCACAGTTTCTATGGACCGGTTCTGTGGTCTCCACCTCCTCAGACGGCCGACCAGCAGGTTGGACGTATGAAAGGGACACGTCCACCACAGAGAGCACTCTGTGGTGGGCGTGTCCCTTTCAGACGTCGTCCAGCGGTTTTGGAAAATTGAGGGGCCACCACACGCGCCTAGAGTCAACCCTCTGGACCGAGAGTGCGAATTGTTCTACCAGAAAAATACCGGCCGTCATGTCGACGGTCGTTTTGTCACTCGCTTACCCTTTCTTGACTTACGGCCCCCTTTGGGCCAATTTCGTACCCTGGCCGAAAAGAGGTTGCTTTCCATGGAGCGCCGTATGCGGCGCGACCGAGCCTTTCGCGACAAATATGTCGAGTTCATGCGCGAGTATCAAGATCTGGGTCAAATGTCACCGTCCAACTTCGACTGGTGGTCACAGGAGCACTATTTCCTCCCTCACCATGCGGTCTTGAGGACCCATAGGAGTAAGATTCGGGTAGTTTTTGACGGCTTCGCACCCTTGTCAAATGGTGTGTCCCTGAACCAGAGTCTCCACTCTGGTCCTAAATTGATCAAGAACATATCTGACATTTTGACCCACTTCCGTCGGCACCAAGTAGTTTTTGTAGCCGACATTCCATCGTGATGACCGTCGATATCAGCTGATATTGTGGAGTGAGAAACCCAGCGATCCGATACAGGTGTTTGAGTTTAACACCACCACCCATGGACTCCGGTCCAGCTCGGTCCGGTCCGGTCCAGCATGAGGTCCGTATTTCACAATGCCAACCCTCCTCGAACTCGCTGAGAGAGAGCGTCTAAGATACGTTCGGGGTCTTCTATTTTGGAGACTGCACGGGCGCCTCCACCGTCGAAGGGGCTCTTGTATTGCTGAGACGAATTGATTGCCATCCTGAAGTCCGGAGGTTATGAGTTGCGCAAGTGGTTGTCGAACTCCCCTCATATTTTGAAGGACCTCCCAGGAGAGGGTCAACAAGACCCTCATCTATTCGAGCACCCTGAAAATCCTAATTTGCTGACTACGCTGGGCATTCAATATCAGCCTGTTCAGGATACTTTCACGTATCGAGACAGACTCGATCCCCCTCCTAAATTATGGACCAAGCGCTCCGTCCTGATGACTGTAGCCCGCTTTGATTTTAATGGATGGATCACTCTGGTAATTTTTTTGGCTAAGTGCTTTCTTCAAAAGCTCTGAAAATTCGGGTTGGGTTGGGACGATCCTATAAGCGGTGCTCTCTTGTGAAAGTGGCTCTCCGTAGTCCTCCCTTCCGGACATCAACCGGGTCTCCATGCTAAGGTGCTTTCTCCCTCCAGGGAAATGCAGGGCTACCCTACATGGGTTTTGCGATGCCTCTGAGAAAGGCTATGCTGCTGTCGTATATTTGCAGTCTGTGAGCTCTTCTGGCCATACTTCCGTCCATCTCGTACTTGTTAAAAGCAAGGTTGCTCCGATTAGGTCCCGCTTAAGTCTTTGTGGCGAACCGCGTGTCTCAAATCCAGTATTCTGGCACGTCTCTAAACTGGAGACATGTCCCAGGGGAGTTAAATCACGCAGATTACGCTTCTCGCGGCTGTGAAGCCCCCGCTTTGGTTGACCACCCGCTGTGGTGGGGGCCCAGTTGGTTGACTGAGTCTCAGTCGTTCTGGCCCCAGAATAAATACTCCAAACCGATTGAATTGCCTGGCCTACGAGCCCGAGTAGGAGTGGGCAAGGATAAGCCCACTCGGGATTTCTTCCTGCTAGAACGGTACAGATCTCTCGATAAGCTCTTAGGAGTGACTGCTTGGTTGCGTCGATTTGTCCGCAATTCGAGAGACCCGTCCAACCCAATCTCTGATTCCGTTTTGTCCCCTATCGAGCGTCGCGAAGCCTTGATTCATTGGAACCGTATGGTCCAAGCGGAGCATTTTGAGCCCGTGATTGAAACCTTGAAGCGGGGTTCCTTTGTCAAGGGCGCTCTGGCCCGCCTGAACCTCTACCTGGACGACGCTGGGATGCTGCGCGTTGGCGGACGTTTGAAAAATTCTCAACTGCCGTACGGGACTCGACAGGAGGCGCACTTGTTGTTTGCTGGTAACTCACCACCATGTTCAGAATGCCCACGCTGGGTGTACCGCTCTTTCGGCTATTTTGCAGCGGCAGCTTTGGATTTTGGCTGGCCGAAGCGCCATTCGGAGCGTAATTTTTAAGTGCATACCTTGTTATAAATTGAAGGCCACCATATCACAGCCGATGATGGGTGACTTACCACCCGACCGCGTCAGGGCCATCCGACCATTCGCTGGAGTCGGAACCGACTTTGCTGGCCCCTTCCTCGTCAAGTCTTCCAACCTTCGTTACGCGCGTTCACATAAGGCCTATCTGTGCGTTTTCGTGTGCCACGCCACTAAGGCCGTTCACTTAGAACTTGTAAGTGCCCTCAGCACTGAAGCTTTGTGGCCACGCTGGGCCGCTTCGTATTGCGTCGCGGTTTGCCGGACCTGATCCAGTCTGTTTGCGGAACGAATTATAAGGGCACGGATAGATATTTGAAAGAGGTCATCGAATTTCTGTCCAGCAACAGGACTTATTTAGGTACTGCGATGTCCAAGAAGGGCATCCAGTGGAAATTCGACCCTATGGCTTGCCCACTTTGGGGCGGAATTTTTAGGCGGTGGTTAAGGGTGCAAAAACGCATATCCGTCGCGTTATTGGCAAAACTATTTTGACATTTGAGGAGCTTGCCACTGTATTCTGTAAAATTGAGGCGGTACTCAAATCTCGGCTCCTCTGTCTCTCCCCTCTCGTCAGATCTGAATGATTTGGAGGTTCTAACCCCGGGCCACTTCCTGATTAGCCATCCGCATAACGCCCTGCCCGAGTACCCCTTCAGAGAAACAAACTCTTCACGGTTGAGCAGATTTGACCTGCTGCAACAAATGACTCAGAGTTTTTGGCACCGATGGTCTTTGGAGTACCTACATCTTTTGCAGCAGCGCGTTAAGTGGTCTGACAAGACGGATCCTCCTCGAGTTGAAGACCTCGTGTTAGTTAAAGAACCTAACGATTTGCCTTTGTATTGGTGCCGTGGGCGTATTGTTAAGTTGTCGTATGGACCGGATGGGGTGCCTAGGGTGGCCGAGGTTTTGGTTAGAGATTCGGTCTTGCAACGTGCCGTCGCGACCCTATCCCGTTTGCCAATTTACTCGCGGGCATAAGTCCTTATGCCCGGGACGGGGGCTTGTTTACGCCAAATAGTGGCAACTTGAAGCTTGCAAGGCGCGAGTCCCGGGCGAGGAACCAGTTTGACGGATTTAGCCGAACGGGCGTCGACCGTGCCCAGCTAGTCTGAAATAATCTTTGTGCGCTACGGCCATGCCGGTGGTAGGTCAGGAAATTAGTCTAGAATATTCGATTTTACGCGACGGCTGTGTCGATTAGAGGTCGCGAGTTACATAAGAATTGTTGCGTCGCATTACGACGGCCTCTTTGTGTTGTCTTATTTCGTTAATATACGTGACAACGAGGCTTTCTTTGAGTTTTGAGTGAGTAGCTTAACTTTTTTTTTTTAATTTATTTAGAGAACCACAAACAAGTTTACAATATGTCTTATGTTAAAGCTTATGTTCTATTACAATTTATTACTTATTATAAACTCAACGACGATGGTCACACATTGAGTATAAAAAAAATAAGATAATATGTGAGGGACCTAGTTTTGTAAAAGAAAAGTATTTTAATTTCTAAAATATTATTTTGACATATATTAGAGGTTAGAGTTTAGTGTGTTAGCATATGTGCGCTCGCATGCGATCGCGCACGCGTGTGTATATCTTTATGCATGTACATAATATATATATATATATATATATATATATATATATATATATATATATATAGTCATTGAGATGACTTATAATTAGTATTATGTAGTTTAGGTCTTTAACAAGATATTAAGTGTTTAACAGCAAGTTTACTAGCTGTCTGTTATAGGATCTGGCACTGCAAGTAAATAAATCTACAGAATTAAATTTTTTGTTGTATGTGTCAACCATACGATTATGGGGTGATCTGATACCAGCGTTTGTCTGAGATCTTGGCACAGCAAAGAATGAGTGAGGACGCAAAGAACGCATACGTGCCCGAGATGGTACGGAGTAACTAATAGGATTAATTAAATCTGCGCAATCATACTTGTTATTGCACAGATCATAAAGTAATCTTGCCTCAAGTTGAGTGCGGCTAGACCTTAAGTCTAAGAACTTATATTTTGTTAAAAGGAGCACATATGATAAACGCTCACGGTGATACTTATAATTAATGCGACGCAAGAACTTTTTTTGTACCATTTCAATGCTATGATTATATTTATTATAAAGTGGGTTCCATACAGGCGCTCCGTACTCCAATTGTGGCCTGACCAAAGATTTAAAAAGATAGATTAAAGTGAAGGGGTTTCTAAATTCAGTGGAAGAACGCATAACAAGTCCGTACATTTTAAAAGCTTTACTAATTATGTTTTGTATATGAATATCAAAATGTAATTTGTTATCAAAAGTCACTCCCAAATCCCTTATATTATTCACCCTTACAATATCTGTACCGTTAAGAGAATAGTTAAAGTAGCTTATATTTCGTTTTTTTGTGAAAGTGATTACTTTACATTTATTTAAATTGAGTCTTAAATTATTAAGAACACAGTAATTGTGAAATCTATCAAGGTCTTCTTGAAGCAAATAGTGATCCTCTATCCTATCGATGCATTGGTATATTTTGAGATCATCAGCATATAAAAGGAACCGACTATTTTTAAAGCAATTTTTAACATCCTTTATGAAGATCACAAACAATTGAGGACCCAAAATGGAGCCCTGTGGGACGCCAGAAGTGACATTTGTAACATCTGACTCCAAACCTTTAATTACAACCCTCTGCGTTCTATTAGAGACGTAAGATTTGAACCAACGCCAGAGATTGCCGCGTATACCATTGAAAGCAATCTTCTCCAATAGTATTTTATGATCAACAGTGTCAAATGCTTTCCGGAAATCAGTATAAATACTGTCAGTTTGTGTATTGGTGTCAAGCGCACTAAACAAATCTGATGTGTAAGTGATAAGATTAGTTATAGTAGATCGCCGTTTAACAAAACCGTGTTGTTCATCTAAGATAATATTATGCAATAGGGGGTAAATAGCATCATGCACCAAACGCTCAAAAACTTTGGAAAGAATGGGCAGTATTGATATTGGTCTATAATTCGTAACGTCACTTTTTGATCCACCCTTGAAAACTGGGACTATTCTTGCACTTTTCCAAATGTCAGGAAATGTTCCATCAGATAAGCATTTATTGTAAAGATAGCACAAAGGAAGATCGATTACAGATGCAGTTACCTTGAAGAAAACACCTGGTATGTTATCCATCCCAGCGCCCTTCGATACATCTAACATTTGCAGGGCTTTACGTACGTGAGATCTAGTCACTTTGATGTTATGAACAGTAAAGTCAGATGTTTTTTCAAATGGTATGCAAATATCATCAATATCGAAATCTTGTGGTACAGATGATCGTTGAAACACAGATTGAAAGAATTTGCTAAATAGATCACAGGACTCTTTTGGACTATGAGCAATAGAACCTTTATATTGTACACTACTTGGGATCTCTGAAATGTTACGGCGTTGAGATATGAACTTCCAAAAGTATTTAATGTTATATTTTATGCTATTTTCAACCTTCGCCATGTAAGTTTTGTAGCATTTTTTCTGATACTGTTTTAAACTTTTTTCTATATATTGAGAATATATTATAATTTGAATTGTTGTTATATTTTTTCATTTTAAACCAAGCTCGATTTTTTTTTCTTGAATATATTTATTAATTCAGGAGTAAACCAGGCAGGATACGAAGAAGCCCTAATATACTTTTTAGGTACATGTAAATTAATAATACTGTAAATTTTTTCATAAAATAATGAAACTGCTTCCTCAGCACTTTTATTTAAAAATAAGACATCCCAATCAATATTCACAAATTTTTGCATAATTTCATTATAGTCCGCGTTTCTATAACAGTAGTTGAGATATGGTTTAAGCTGGAGGTATCCATGATTTGCATCATACGCAACCGATACACAAAAAGGTGGGTGATGTTTATCCGCAGGAACTAATACATTTGATATCGGTGACAACTCACAGTCCGTTTTATTAGTGAAAAAAAGATCCAAAATACGGCCTTTGTCGTTTCTTAAGGAGTTTATTTGAGAGCTATTTAATACCGCCATAAAATTATTTATTTGTATGTGAGATTGGTTAAGATCGCTGATACAAGGATATTGCCCATAGGAATTATTATTCATCCAAACTAAGTCAGGTAAATTAAAGTCCCCAACAATAAAATAATCTGTTACACTAGTATCCCCGTCAAGCAACTTATTTTGTAACATATTTAAGTAACTAAGATAAACGTCATGGCATTGTTTTGGCGGAATGTAAACTGCACCTATAAATAAACACTTTTTTGCAAATTTAAATTCGATGAGTATTTGGTCGATAACGGGTGGGAGCGGGGAGGATATCATAGTGGCAGGTGCGCAACCGGCAAAGCACAGTGTGCGCTGGATCGCGATCAACACGCCACCTCCGTCACGGCGGCCGCTTCCCGCTCGATCTCGATCCGCACGAAATACCTTATACCTATTGTCTATGTATTCGTTATCGGTTATCTCTGCATGCAGCCACGTTTCAGTTAGTATTATTATATCGTATGATTGAGTAAGTATATTCATAAAAAGTGTATGTAATTTCGTTCTAAGGCCACGACAATTCTGGTAATAGATAGAAATATGCTTATCCATTTTTAAATATAACAATATTATGTGTTGTTAGTAAAAGATAGTTAAAATTATAAAAAAGACTACTAAGATTGTGGTTATTATAGGTTATTGCATACCAGAATCGCCTTACTTTAGTAATATAAATAAGTTTAAATAGTAATCGATTGATATTAATTTGCGTCGACCAGTGGCTTGTGTAGTTAATATTGTATGAAGGAATTTTGCTTTGTCGTGTGGAACGCTAAACTTTGTGATCCGGGTGGAGATCGCGTCCGATTATAGTCGTGCTAAGTGACGTTAGACTTGAGTTCCGATAGCGGTGAGCGCCTTGTGGAGCGGGCAACGCTTAGGGTTCTGCTGAACGCTTACCTCGGTGACGTCAGGTTAAATTACACACTTTCCTACACCACTCACACATACCATTTACTTACCCCTGACGGTGCCTTGTGGTCGACACTACCTCCGGAGCTCGGTAAGTTTGCTTATACAGCCGTTATAAATTAATTATCCATAGACCATTAGGGCCCTCCCCTCAGTTGCTCGTTGAGTTGGGTTACTATGGGCCCTAGCCCAGTCGACCTTTGTCGGGGTAACTGAGAGCCGTAAGAGATAGTGTACCTGTCTTTGAGCACATACTCGTGCACTATAATCTTGTCCTGCACGGATGGCTGGTCTCCGTTAAGACTAACCACCGTGACCAAAATTCGGTCTGGAGTACATTATTATTATTAAGGACTGATTTTTAAATCGCCGGACAAAGGTTATCCGTCATATAAACCTGAGTGATTATTAATTGAGTAAAAACTTAACGATTGAACTATTAAAAATTATTATAACAGCTAATATTGAAAAATTAAATAAATAAATAAATATTTAAGTATTTGATGGCTTTGTGACGCAGTAGCTTCGCAATGAGTTACAGCGGTAAGGGCCGTGGGTTCAAATCCCGTACGCAACAAGCAGTTGTTCGGGCTACAAATAATTGTTTCGAGCCTTGTTGTTTGTCCTTGTGAAATGTATGTATGTAAACTATCTACACAATACAGGGGAAAATCCTAGCGTGGAAGTAACGTTTAGAAAAATAAAGGTAAAGCTGAAAATTGAAAATCGGTCTAAGAAAGAATATTAAATACTTTATAGGCATGAAATTTTGCCCATAAAAATAAAATCAGAACCTATATACATCCCAGTAACTAAGCACAGATCCCTTCTCATTTTCCTTTGCGTATTGCAGTTGGCAGTTTTTCTGTATTTTTTTTTACTTATTCGCTTAGCTCCTCTTAAATCATCACTTAATATTACAACCACTGCTATATCCTGATACAGTTTTTCAATACAAAATAAAATTAGGACATACAAAAAACAAAAAAAAAAACATCAATAAAAGTAGTTTTCTTCGCAATTTGAATGTCATTGTACTAGTCGCTGTGGGAAAAGAAGGCTCTCGAGCCTTCTTTTCCCACAGGCAGCCTTGTAACGCTAAGCGAAATGCCGAATACGCTGCTAGTAACGTTATTTCCGTCCGTTTGAAATTTAACTACTTAACAATATGCTCAGCAATATCATAATACGGCGTTATTTTTAGATAGTTATATTGAAAAATGACAATGTGACTGTGTTTTTTTTTGTATAATGCGATACCTTATTCAATTGCAAATCGATTTTTTCTTTTTTATTAAATGGTTCTTCACTGGTGGTTCCAAAAGTATAAAAATGACAATGGAAATAAAATAAAAAAGTTATTTGGAGTCTGTTTTTATCAAAAGTATTTATATATATATATATATATATATATATATATATATATATATATATATATATATATATATATATATATATATATAATAAGGCCGGCAAATGCACCTAGCACTAGCAGCTAGTCTACCCGATGGTAAATAAACGCCTACATTTACATATCTACCAATAAGAATCAAAATGTAGATGCATTGTTCCCTGAGGGCTAAAACTCCAGTATAATAATCATGATATATAGTAGAAAATTTATTATCAGTCAACACATAAAATACAGACGTTATATTATAAATGCTTAGAAAAATTACTATCTGTCAAATTCTACTATCAGACTAAGAATGTATCGTAGCATATAACAGACAGCCTCAAAGACACGTTTGGTTTCGGTTAGTTGCGGAAGAGCTCTCCACCGAGTAATTGAGCTCGGACGGTTACCTTTCACCGCAAGAATATTAGGATTATGACTGAATTGAAACTGTTGAATGTACTTTGTACGAATATTCGAACACGAATACTTATAATTGAACTTAAAAAAACTGGAAGTGACAAACAAACTTACATTCCTCCTGGTGGTAGGGGGCTACTGCATTCGATGGACACTTCCAAAGAACTTCAAACATAGGCTACATATGCATTGGCACCTTGACGGACAAGATGTTTTTAACCTTATTTTTAACGTCCCAGTGGGAAGTTAATGTATTGTATGTACTTTAGAGTCGAATAGTATGGTTTTTAAGAGGATGTCTGTGTGTACATATGTAAGTATGTATGTACGTATGTTCGGATTCAATTTTCGCCTCGTGTATCTCGAGAACAAAGAGTGATATTGACATGGGACCAGTTTCATTTAACGCATCATTATGTAACTTAGACCTCATTAAATTTTAAGCAAAATCGGTCAAGACCTTTTTTGTGCCGAATGAAAAATTGTATAAAATATTAAAACATATGATGTTTTTAATTCTTTCTACTGGGAAGTTAGTTGTGTGGACCTTTCGGGTCGCACATAGACCGCTTTTTTTAAATACGAAGTCAAACCGAATTACGTAAACCTTGTCATTCTTTATTCAAAAGTAAGCTTTACAACTATCGAGCTTGTGTTTTTAGAAATTTGTTGATAATGACGAGAAAATTATTGCAATTTCGTTCTTTCTTTAAAAGTGTCACAGTTTCTAGATAATGATTTCTTATTTTTACGCGAAGATGTCCTAAGAGGTGACAGACGGAAAATGAAACAGGATATTATGGGCAGCACCATATATATAGTATATAGTAGTAGTATAGTAGTAAATATATAGTAGTATATATAGTAGTATGTATTTTTTTTTTTTTTTTTTTATAGAAGAGGGGGCAAACGAGCATGTGGCTCACCTGATGTTAAGTGACTACCGCCGCCCATGATCAACTGCAACACCAGGGGAATTGCAGACGCGTTGCCGGCCCTTTAGAAAGGAGTAAGCTCTTTTCTTGAAGGTCCCCAGGTCGTATCGGTCCGGAAAAATCGCTGGTGGTAAATTATTCCACAGAGAGGTTGTACGCGGAAGAAAACTCCTTTTGAAACGTACAGTGGTGGACCGCCAAGCATCCAGATGGTGTGGATGGTATCGGGACGTTTGCCGCGTAGTGCGTTCACGAAATTTGGCGGCTGGGATTAATCCGAACAATTCCTCAGAGCACTCTCCATGGTATATGCGAAAGAAAATGCAAAGGGATGCAACATCTCTTCGCAGTGCCAGAGAATCGAGCCGATCGGAAAGCACTCGGTCGTCGACGATTCGAGCCGCTCTGCGCTGGATGTGGTCAAGTGGAAGGAGCTGGTACTGGGGAGCCCCAGCCCAGAGATGGGAACAGTATTCCATGTGCGGCCGAACCTGCGCCTTGTATAGTTGCAGGCGGTGTGCCGGCATGAAATACTGTCCCGCTCTGCTGAGCACGCCAAGCTTTTTAGAGGCCAATTTGGCCTTCCCTTCCAAGTGACCACGAAACTGCACGTCACTCGATATGTCGACGCCGAGGATTCCGATACTGGCTGAGGCAACAAGGGGAGTGCCTTGAAACTGAGGCGATACGACAAAGGGGTACTTTTTAGCGGTTAACGCGCAAACTTGTGTCTTCTGGGGGTTAAACTGGACTAGATTTAGTCGCCCCCAATCCGAGACTCTGTCCAGCGGAGACTCGACTTCAGACACAAGTTTGATCCCGAGCACTCGGAGACGTTTTCCCGAGAAATATTGGCTCGGCCGGTGTAAAGAGCATCACCAGTGCTGTCATCTGCATAGCAATGAATGTTACGGGTCTGCAACATATCATTGATATGCAGAAGAAACAGCGTTGGCGATAGCACGCAGCCCTGTGGAACACCAGCATTAATAGGCTTGCAATCGGAGCTTGCACCGTCTACAACGACCTTGATGCTCCGATCTGCAAGAAAACTGGTGATCCAATCGCACAATTTCTCGGGAAGCCCATAGGAAGGGAGCTTCGAAAGAAGCGCTTTGTGCCAAACCCGATCGAAGGCCTTCGCAATGTCCAAACTAACGGCCAATGCCTCCCCCTTCCTGCCCACCCCATTTAGAAAAGGTCATTTTTATACCCGTCTTCCATGATTTTGGGACTACGCCTAGGGAGTAGGAGTACCGGAAAAAACGCGTTAAAACCGGTGCCAACTCTGGAGCACACGTCCTCAGCACAATTGGGGGGGATTCCGTCAGGCCCACTCGACTTGTGGATATAGTATGAATGAATGAATGAATGAATATACTTTATTGCACACCACAAACAAATTTACAAATAACATAACAGAGAGCAGATTACATGTACAATTTGGCGGCCTTATCGCTACATAGCGATCTCTTCCAGGCAACCAAAGGTGTAAAGGAATAAAACAGTGAGTACTAGGTAGGTGGTGCAATATAAATATACCTAATATAATATCAATACATGCAATAAAATAACATATAAGTAAATAACTAATACATTAAAAAAATATGATACACATATACATAGGTATATACATAAACATACACACACATATATACATATATATATATACATATACATACATATACATACATACATATACACACATACACATATATACATACATATATCCTCAAATATATACCACTAACAATAACATAAACAAATAAATACAAAACTATGTAATCACATAATTTATCCTAATGATTTTCGAACGATTGAGACAAGTAATGCTCTTTAAGAAGTCGCTTAAAGACTACAATAGTCTGAGCTTCGCGTAAATACAAAGGTAGGGCATTCCAGAGCTTAATAGACTGCACAGTAAAAGATTTATTAAAGAAAGATGTATTGTGAGTTGGTACCCTTAAAATGAGTTTTCTTGAAGAGCGTAAAGGTTCCCCTGGAAGCCCAACAAAACTAAATTTCTCCTTAAGATAAGGAGGAGTAGAAGGGTGAAATAAGACACAGTACAGAAAGAGCACAGTAACAGCACAGTACAGTAATAGAAAGAATATGCATGTTCCGGCGAAATTGGATAGGTAACCACTTGAGACGTGAGCGAAATTGGGAAATGTGGTCAAATTTGCGCAATCCAAATATGAACCGAATACTAGTATTTTGAAGTCTCTCAAGCTTAGTTAGCTGGTCTATAGTTATGTCTACATAGCTTGCGTCGGCATAGTCGAGAATCGGAAGGAGAAGAGACTGTGCGAGCATAATTTTTGTAGGAATGGGAAGAAATGATCGAAGGCGACGCAGTGAACTAAGAGCGACAAAGGTTTTCTTACTTACCTCATTCAGTTGGCGTTTCCAATTTAAGGAACTATCAAGGTAAACACCAAGATTTTTGACATTGTCAACGTAAGGGATCACAACCCCATCGAATACAACAGGTGTTATGGAAAACCAGTCAATTCTTGAGATAAAGCTCTGACTACCAAAAATGATAGCCTGTGACTTTTTTAGGATTGACATTTAGGCCATATGATTGACTCCACTCATGAATCATATTTAAGTCATTGTTTAATGTAGCGATTGCATTTGGCAAATTCTCAAGAGTTGACTGGGTGTAAATCTGGACATCATCCGCATACATGTGGTAGAGAGAAGAAATTTTATGAGTAATTGAATTAATGAAAATGGAAAAGAGTAAAGGTGACAACACGCCACCCTGCGGCACGCCTGCAGTAATATCACACCAAGATGAGTGAGTTTCATCAACATGAATACACTGCCGACGGCCACAGAGGTAACTTTGAAACCAGTCAATTACTGATGGAGATATGTTAAGGGAATACAACTGACTCAACAGTATATCGAAATCAACAGTATTGAACGCATTGCTGAAATCTAGCAAGGTCATGACTGTGAGTTGTTTATTATCCATACCCCACCGTATGTCATCAGTATCTTTAATTAAGGCAGTAGCCGTACTATGACCGGGACGGAAACCGGATTGTAAAGAATTCAACAAATTGTGCTTATTAAGGAAAAGTGTCAGCTGTTGGCAAATAAGTTTTTCAAGGACTTTAGAAAGGAAAGGTAAAATCGAAATGGGACGGAAATCAGTGAGGTTGACGGGATTAGATTTCTTCGGAAGGGGTATAACATAAGCACTCTTCCAGGCTTGTGGGAATTTAGAGGAAGATGCACATGCGTTAAGCAAATGAGTGATAATGGGAGTGATAACATCAAGGAGAGGAACGATCATATTACGGCTAATGCTGTCGCTACCGACAGCATTTGAGGAGATGGATAATATGATTCTCTTAACATCACAAACAGTAAATTGACTAAAAACGAACGGAGAATAATTAGGAGTCGGACTTACAGAAAGAGAACGAAGTGTTTGCAGTTTATGTTCACTATCAAAAGAGTTAGAAGGATTAGAAAAATGTTGATTTAATAGTTCAACATCAACACTGGGAGGTGAAGTATTAAGAGAGTTTCTACCAACTCCAACTGTTTTAAGAAACTTCCACACCCTAGATGAGTCGCCGTTCTCGACTGATGAATGAATATGGCGTCGTTGTGCATCTCTACACAATGTGTTGCAGCGATTCCGGATTTTAGTGTATTTTCTAAGGTTTTCCTCTGTTTTGTTCCTCTTAAGCTTTGACAATGCCGCATTCTTCTTCAAAATTAGCCTTTTCAGATCATCAGAGAGCCATGGAGCAGGTAAGTGCTTGAGTTTAACATAATGCATTGGCGCGTGTACGTCATATAGCTGAGTGAGAAGGGAATTGAAAAGTTCCACTTTATCGTCAATGCATGGTGCTCTCTCAATCACTGACCAGTCAATATTATGAGCATCTTCGCAAAGTTGGTCAATATCCATTCCTCCAAAATTACGTCGCAGAACTAATTTAGGTTTGATTTTAGGAGGGCGTAGTTTATACGAAAGGAAAAGTAAATCGTGATAAGAGAATGCATCAGCAGGACACTGTCCATGCTTGAAAACTAGGTTTGAAGATGACACGATAATTAAGTCCAGAAGGGAAGGAGTACAGTTAGGAAATTTGTGAGTAGCAGCAAGAGGTAGGATTTGCATATTACACGCTTCAATTATAGACTCAAGTTTTATTGCCCGATTGTCGCCTTTAAGTAAACAGGTGTTGAAGTCACCCATCAAAATAGTATGACTATATGTAGGGACTAGTGATTCTAAAAGAGATTCAAAAGAAGTAAAATAGTTTATAGAAAGAGAGGGACTGTAGAAAACTCCAAGTAGGATTTTATTCTGAGACAGGGAGACCTCAACTAGCAAATGCTCAGCAGAATCACCAGGAGGCGGTTGACATGACGAACTAACAATTTTAAATGGAAAGTAGGATCTTAGATAGATCGCCACGCCCCCACCACCTCTATTACTGCGGTCATTTCTAATTAGATGAAACCCAGGCAAAGAGTAAGAAGTAGAAGGCAAACAGGGTTTTAGCCAAGATTCTGAAACTAAAATGGCATGAATATTTCGGGATTCAAATGACGCAAGCATGTCGGGATAATGAGCCGGAATGCTTTGGGCATTAATATGAATAGCATTGAAATT
Source organism: Parnassius apollo (assembly GCA_907164705.1). Classification (NCBI taxonomy): domain Eukaryota; kingdom Metazoa; phylum Arthropoda; class Insecta; order Lepidoptera; family Papilionidae; genus Parnassius; species Parnassius apollo. The sequence continues at coordinate 4,695,178 of CAJQZP010000081.1, forward strand.
ATTCACACAGTCTGAGAAACAAGAATTTAAGGTGATGTTGAGTGAAGGAGAAGCAGTTGTACTGTGATAACTAACATCACTAAGTGTCTCATCATCCGAAGACAAGGACAGAAACAAATCACTATCGTTACAAATGTTTGAGGATAACATAAAAACTAATTAAATATACAAATAAATACTAATATACAATAAAAAATAAAATATAAAAAATATAAATGCAAGATCGAACGGTACCCACACAATTTCAACCACCAGCAGCATGAAAGAGAAAGCATATAACACAACAACAACTTAAATAAATAAAACAATAAGTTTAATATTAAAATTCCCAAAAAAAAAAAAAAAAAAAAAAAAAAAAAACTTGTAGTCAAACACCAATAAATTGTAAAAAATTATAAACGTCGGACTAGGCAGTATCGTTATAGACGCCTTTGCCAAGTTAGTAAAATATAAAAAGTAAAAATGAATCTTAGAATTCTCTGTATACGTCTAAGAATGCTTCTGTCAGCCTCTGTGGTTACAGTACTCTAGTCTAGTATTGAAACAGTAATCTATGGTTACAGGTAACAACTGTCAGTCTTAAAGTAAACAATAAAAATAAAAAACACGAAAGAAGAAATTAGGATAAACAATTAATCTAAATACCTGTAATGTGGAATAATTAAAATAATTTGAGAAACAGTCTTCAAACTAGTGCAACCAATTAGAAATGATGTCATTGAAATATAATATGGCAAAGAATTCTAAATTAATACCTGATAACCAAAAGTTACAAAAAATACAAGTATTGAGCTGCTGGAGTACATGAGTAAAAGCTAAACTACAAGAAAAACACGCCACCTTCATTTTTTAGTCGTCTTCCTAGCCCTAGCAGTAGTAACACAGGGCTTAGGAGCAGAAGATGCCGCCGCAGCTGTCGTCACCGCCGTCGTCGCAGTCAAAGATGAGGTAGTAGGAACACCACACGCTGCATCAGGAATGGCGATCACTTCAGCCACGATGTACACCCGGTGCTTCGTGCCATCGGACTCAAGCACCACAACATATCCATTTTGTGACCAACACTGGGATACGCCAAAGCGCTTCCGAGCAGCAACGAACGCCTCATGACGGCCCTTAGTCAAGAACTCGGATAGAGTAACTCCGCTACCCTTTAATTTGGTTTTAGAAAACCAGACTTTGTCACGGAGATCCTGATCTCGAAACTTCACAAGCAGCGCTCGAGGCTTGTCGCCACGGGGTTGCCCTAAGCGATGGCATCTAGTGATAGAGCTCACAGTAATTTCAGGGATATTCAATCGCTCCGATAATATCTTACTTGTGCAAAGAACTGGGGTTTCATCTCGGGCTTCAGGCACACCATGCACAAGTAACATCTTCCTCCTGGTCCTTACCTCCATTTCATCTTGATTCCTAGAGAGAAGCTGGAGCTGAAGTTGCAAATTTTCTAGTGCTGACAAAACAAATCCCCTAAAGGCGTTAAATTGTGCATTAATGTTGGAAGTAGGGCTTGTTGCAGGGATGGATGTTCTGACCTCCCTCTGGAACTCATCCATACGTGTAGTAAAATTCAGCGTTAGCTCTTCAATTGACTTCTTAAGCAAATCCATTATGAATATTCAATCAAAGGTTATTCAAAGGTCAATGTCAGGTGACAGTGAAGTGGCAATAATAAGTTTTAAGTTGTGCAGTGAAAAACAAATTATTAATAAGCAATGCTGGTGGATTTATGTGCTTACAGGTACATTTATATACTTGATTATCCTAGATTTACTATATTTTAACATTAAAATCTCAGGAACAATTTTAAATATGTCAATACACTTTACACCTACCCACCAAAAAAAAAAAAAAAAGTATATAGTAGCTACAGTAGTATAGCATAAAAGTCGTTTCCTTCATAAAATGTTTGTTTCTATACTGTTTACAATAACATTTCAAAGTTATAATGCAGCTAGTTTTAGGTCATTTTCTATGGAGTTGATATGAATTTTTACTATGTATTAGTAAAAATTTTGTGCATTTTATAAGATGGTCGATTATTTCTCGTTAACTTGTTAATTCTATTCAACTGTAATAGTTTCCCCTTTAAACTTTACTATATATACTACGATCATGTATACTTTTACATTTCCGTAAACAGCGGTTTAGTTGTTAGAGAGGAGGGGGAGACATGACTTTAACTTACTTACTTACTTATCTTCACGCACAATCCCTAACGGGGTAGCCAGAGAGAACAGATCGCCAAGTGTCACGATCCTTACATACCTCTTTCGCTTCTTTCAGGTTCATTAACTTCTTCATACATGCACGTCTAGGTATCCGAGTACTCTTGACCCTCCCCTCTCTTCGAGCAATTTGCTCACATGGTCTTCGAAAGTTAGTCTCGGTCTACCTCGACACCTTTTAATATTTGGCTTTTAATGACTTTAATGAAAAATATAACTTTAAATGTTTCGCAAATGGACCCCTGAATTGCAAAATATGTTGTACCATACTCCAAGTATTTTTAAAAGACCTTTACAATGATACCTCACACCATAGCATAGATGGGTGAAAAAATCTTCCTCCGTTTACCTGTATGGAAAGTACCCAAAATAAAAGAGTTTTTTTTTTAAGATTTTATTTAAGATTTTTGTAGGCGTTATTGATACATATAACTATCCCAAATAACAGATTTGTAGCACCTAGTGTGTCTGAGTAAAAACGTTGACGGATGGACGTGCGGACGGATGGACATGGCGAAACTAAGGGTTCCATGTTGTGTAACTACGGAAGCTATGGCAAAATCAAATAAAATAATATAAATAAAAAATGGATTGGATGTTTACGTGAACACTACACATTAAATAAAACTAGTTTTACAGATTAACTTATTTTATATTCCCGAAGTTTCGGTCACGATCATGGTCACGGGAGGACCGAAGTGTTCGACGTATATATGCGTTGGTTAACCACGGCTATCTTATGCTTAAAATAATTGATTTTTGGTTCAATTTACATAGGAAGAACACAGTATTTTTTAAAGTTTTACATAAAAAGTACGAATAAAGAAACGTGACAAAACAAATTTATGCTGCAGTAGTAGAAGTGGCAGAATCGGCAAAGATCACCGTAGGCCAAATTGCCAATATATTGGAATTGGGCCAAATTTAGAGTACCAACGAACATTATGTTGTGTAGATATAATATGAATGTGAAAGAAGCGGCGGGATCATGCCAAATGAAATAGTGTAATCTCTGCTTATCCCTCTAGGTGACGGGCATGAGAGATTATGATCATATGACCTTGGAAAACACATTACAATAGCATGCATTCACTACACACACATACAAAAGATGCTCGAAAGTACTTGCGTGCATGCGCGCGTACACATCACTTAACATCAGGTGGATTGTGTGCTTGTTTGTCACCTTTATACTATATATATAATAAACAACCGCACTAGAAATAGTGGATATTCCTAAATATATTTAGAGGATATTTCAGGTTCACATCACATTACAAATGGTTTCCGCATATCATTTAAGTTTATATTCGCAGAAGTTAATAAAAATCCAATACTATATCACTTTTACTAATGAAATATTATACTATAACAGCACCCACGGAAATAGTAACTACATATTCGTATTTTAATGACCTTTATAAAATAAGGTGTCGGTTGACTGCACGCAGATGAATGCGAATTCACATCCGACGTTAGTTAATGACATCCTTGACCCAGAAGACACTGCAACACTGCAATTTTCAGAGTAAAAAAGCGGTGACTTGTTAACGGGACTTAAAACATAAAAAGTACGATGTAAAAACTCGTAATTTCGTGCTAAAACCACAAACCTGCGTTTAAATTTTTCACTTTCTTTTCACGTACATTATTAAGTTGCTAATGTAATTATAAATAAGACTTAGAAAATCGACTTAGGAAAACGACGGAAATTGGTGGTAATCTCAGTATTCAATAGCAACAGACAGACTGACAAAAATCTTAAAAACACAATAGCTTCAGTATATTTATTTCATTTAATCTCCTGTTTTTTTTCTCCCAGAAAATATAAGATTTACAGACGCCACTTTTCTACTCATTCAATATATATATAGATTAATTTCAACTTGATATGAACCGTTTTTTCTTTGTGTGTGTATGTGTGTGTGTGTGTGTGTGTGTGTGTGTGTGTGTGTGTGTGTGTGTGTGTATGTGTGTGTGTGTGTGTGTGTGTGTGTGTGTGAGCAGCTATGCAGGTCTAGGGAAAGAGACCAGTATCACTGCGACCTAAAAGATCTATTGTGATTGCTGCTATGGCTATAGCTCACTGCCAAGCCCTATGTCTTCAATGAATAGAAGGAGTTGCTTAGCCGTGAGCAATTTCACTTCTTCTGGACCGTTACCAAAGAATGTATTATTACCGAACCGTTACTGAAAAAAGGGCCTTGGCCACAAAATAATTAATAGACTTGCTATGCTGACGAACGAAAGGACAGATGAACACCTAAGTCATCATATAAGGGTCCCTTTTTTTGAGATACGAACCCTAATGAGCCTTAACAAATTAGATACATTGCTAAACGCATTGTATTCTTATACAATTTAATTTAAATTTTTTTCTACCAGTCAAAATCTTACTTAATACTCCATAGATATTATAAAAATATTAATTTAATCACTTATAACATTGAATCACTAAAAGTTTTGATAGTTTTAATTCATTAAACGTGAAATTTACTTTTGAGTACATGGTTGCAATAGTCTAACCGATTAATAAGCTTAAAGGGCAATTTTCCGGCCTTATAGCGCGAAGAACCGACAACCAACGGGGAAGAAAAAACTTCTTGAGCGCCAACATCGTACCGGTAAGCGAAGTGTGGCGCGGCCCCTCACTAAATGGACTGACAACCTGTTAAGATATGCAGGAAGTCAATGGATGCAGTTGGCTCGGGACCGTTTTTAATGGCATTATTTGGGGGAGACTTCTGTTTAGAACTCGACTTGTTATGGCTGTAATGATGATGATGGTGATGAAAAATTCGGTGTAAGTGTAAGAAAGTGGCGGTGTAATAAAATACACTACTCCTTACCATCCCGTTGGTGTTGTAAGACCCGGCAGAGGAAACTAAAACAGGAGATGAGTAACAACATCTTCCTGATATTAACTCAAAGCAACACAAAACTGCGGTTGCCCACCCATCCACCAAGCATTGGAAACTACGGCAAATAGTAATCCGCAATGCAAAATGTGGTAGTAGATAAACGAATAATGAAGGATTAATTTTGAATTAAAGTTTGATTAAATAGTACTGAATTATTAAACAAAGTTTTGCAATTTATCCACATAATGTACATAATATTAAATTAGAAATGTAACTAAGCTACGTAATAATAATATTAAAAGTAATAATAGATGATCAAATTTATGGATCAATATTTTCTATCCAAACCTGAGTAGGTATTACTAAGTTTGGGTAAAAAATATTGATATATCGAAATATCAATATTTCTTTTAAAATATCGTCGATATTATTAACCGCGATATAACGATATTCGATATTTATTTTAGAGTATCAAGTTCGTAAGAATTTTCAAATATTTTAATCCACAAAACATTAAGCAAAAAAGCAGCTCAAAGATATTCGTGTGCTGTTGTCAATTTTATCCGTCGTCTAACCATCCAGTAATTAAATTTTGCGCATTATCTAACTAAATCTTGCAAAAAAACGATATTATTTCGATGCGATTTATATCTATAGTGCTTATCGATACGATATTATCTGTATATTTATATTTTTTCACTTACCCATCCCTATACCTACTCGTAACAACTATTATTTATTCTGTGCTCGTAACAACTAACCACATAATATAAAGTGTAACATGACCAGTTATTAATGAAAATATAGTAGCAACGTGTTTGAAGTTACAGTCTATACACGTCCCACTCCTAGGCAAAGGCCAGCCCTCATCTTTGAAAGGGCTTTAGGGCAAGAAAATACACACTTCGCTGCCTCAATGGGTGTTATCGGACTGCAATGAGTGTTTGCGGGCTTCATTACGTGTTGGCGGAATATAAAAATATCGTGACCGTGTATAAAGTCAAAATATTTTCTGTCAAAAATGTAAATATCTCATGATTAGAATTTATTGTTTTAAAATATTAACATTCTTCGTCAGTTAACTGAGTATGCAATTGGTTTAAGAAAACTACAGTTTGACTTTTTACCGGCTGTTATAAATCCACTTTTCGTAGTTAAAAAAAGCATTGAAAAACGAGTTCACAGTCTACATGATGGTAGGTAGATGCTGTCGCTCATATGAACCTACGTATATCCTCGATTAAAAATCATATTGTAGATGCGTTATCACTCCTAAGATGAAATGCCACGTTTCCAGTAAAACGAGTCTTCGTTTTTCTACACTCACCATACGAAATACAGCAGCATTGAGCCGCCATTTTACAAATTTTATTATTTCTTTCAATTTATTTATTTATTTCTTTATCAGTCCGCTATAGACGGGAGATGCCTAAGATCTCCCTTGTAAGGAGGATTTGTCTTAATTGTAATGCTTAGTTGACGTCCGTAATTTATATCGCACCTTTGAGGCTGTTGCTCGCTGATTTAAGTATTTTACACCTGGTGTAACGATATCGTTATAGAGCAATATTAGAGAGAAAAAAGAAAGAAACAACAAACATTTACTAATTTTCGACTAGTTAAAAGAGTTTGGTAGAAAATCTATTTTCTCAACATCCATATATTTCAGATTTCTGAAATATGGTGCAAATCGTTAATGGTTAAACTTAGTTTAGCTATAAGAAGTTTTTACTTTTGTAAACTAAACGGTTTCTGCTTTAAACGTGTGCGAAAACCAAACATAATTCTTGTATATGTAATATGATGAAGAATTAGCCATTAAGAGGTAAGACCGGACTTAAATTTGAAAGTTCAAAAAATTAATTAGTCCTGTCTTTACCGCTCAAATATATGTAAATATGATTCGTAATTTACTAGAAACATAAGTATTCCAAACGATGCTCTGTTTTTGCATTTCGTGACATCTGATGGTATCCCTGATACAAAATAATGTAGTTTGTGGTTCTCAAACTTTGTTATGACATAAGATGGAATCACTATATACAGCGGAAAAATCGAAAGCATTTGATTTTTTTTACTGGGAAAGAAAAATGTATTGAGAAAAAATCTAGTTTTTGAATTAAAATGTAACAGTAAGGAATGGTATGGTAATGCCCTGTGTTAGCGACGACAAGTGAATTTAATTATTTAATTTCAATTTGTTCTTATTTGTGATATAAAACTAAGTGTAAAGACTGATAGTGTTAATGATATTAAGTGAATTAATTACTTATACTAGCTTCAATTCTTATTTGCAATCTAAAATTACGTAACGAAAGCCAGTAACAAAAGTCTGTAACGAAAATGTGAATTACTAAATTATATTAAAACTAATTGCTTATTTAGGTTTAATTAGAATGTTAGAAACAAGATATGTCTAGTTACTTATTAGAACTTTCTCTTATTATAATTTAAAGAGCTGTGTTAGAAATATTAATATTTAAGTGTAAATTTAATGTTTTGTTTAATTTCTTTTCTTTTAAAGTAATTAAAAACGACAATATGTCAATATTTCACTTTTGTAATCTAATTTCTTATTATAAAATAGATTTTAATTTAATAAGAAGTTAAAATGTATTCTGTATAGATTCTTAAACATAATATTATCATGATAAGCATTGTGCATTCCTGCCGCCTGGCGGCGCTACTTGTATGTTAAGCGGAAAAAGTTTAGCTACTACGGAGCTAAACCGTAGGAAGACCGCGCCACTATTTTTATTTTTTACAAACGTAAATTAAGAGTTTTATGAATGTTTAATGTTCGAAATAATAAAGATAAGTTATCTCTACTGCCAGGAATGTATAAAAACATTGTAAGGTATGTTTTACCACACATATTAAAGAAATTTGTAAATTTCCTTTAGAAAAGGTCGTTCTGCGCTCTGATTGGTCGACGGGAATCATTAGTGCCGTGTGCAAATTCATTAGTGCCGTATGCAAATTTTATTAATTTTGATTGGTCACAGCTGCCTATAAAAAAGAGGCGTTTTTTGTGCTAAAACATTCCAAATCCGGCAATGGAAGAATAAAGCATCAAGAAAATATGTTAAGAAAATTATTGTCAATTTGCGAGAAATATGCAGAGGACCACGGCTTGAAGTACAACTCGAAAAAGAGTGAAATTCTTGTTTTTACAGCACTGAAACAACCGCCGCGCTGTGTTCCTCCGGTATACCTCAATGTTGTAGCCCTAAATATTGTTAATACTTTTATGAATCTCGGTCACATTATAACGAGCAATTTAAGCAATGATTGTGATATAGAGAGGGAGCGTAGGACGCTGGCAGTTAGGAGCAATATGCTTGCCCGCAGGTTTGCTCGATGTACAGATGACGTAAAAGTTAGTCTTTTCAAAGCATTTTGCCAATCTTTTTACTCGAGTGGCCTGTAGGTATCATACAGGCGACGACCTTGCAGCGGATTTGGAATACAATACAATAACACTTTTAGGATTCTATTAGGATGCCATGGCCATGGCCATAGTGTAGTGCTTCGAAAATGTTCGCGGATGATAGGACTGATGGATTTCATGCTGTTATGCAAAAGAAATCAGCCTCAATGTTACAGCTTCTGCGAAACAGTAACAATAGCATTTTAAAAATGATCGCGGCGAGACTACATTGCCACTTTCAGCGACACTGAGTAGAGCTGGCAATAGAACTAAAATGTTAATGAATTTTGTATGTATATATAATTATAACGTAGACATAAATACTAACATTACTAATATAGTTATTAAGTAAAATTGTTACTAATAAACTTACACTTAATACTTGTGGTATTAGTAGTGTATCCTCATCGGGTTGGGCTGAATAAATATATAAAAGGAAATGATAAATATACATAAATATATATTTCATATACCAGCAAAAATAAATAAATAATACATAAATAAATAAAATCCCAACCAGATGGAGGCCCGCGGCAGGGGAGACCAAACGGCCGAGGGTCGGGGGGTAAGGGAGAGAAACCGGCGGACGATGCGGGCGGTATCGAGGAGCACCGCCTTCTGCATTTGAGCCTGGAGCGGTCCGTCTCAGAGTCCCAGCCTCCTCAGATGACCCGAGAGGCTGACTGGGATTAGCCCGTTTGCAGAAACGACTACAGGAATAATTTCAGTCGGCAGACCACCTCACATGTCGGTCACCTCGTGAGCCATGTCTAGATATTTTGTTCGTTTATATGTTTCGGATTTTACGACGTTCTCGTCATACGGAATGGTAATGTCGACCAAAAATATCCTTGACTGTGCCCGGTCCATCCGCACAATATCAGGCTTATTCGCAAGAATAGTCCTGTCTGTGATGATGACCCGGTCCCAGTAGAGCCTAGCGCGGTCATTTTCGAGCACGGCTTCCGGCAAGTACTAGTAATACGGCAATTTTCGGCCCACGAGACCGTATTTCAGAGCGAGCTCCTGGTGTGGAATTCTGGCTACTAGGTTGTGTCTGTGCAAGTACTCAGACTTGAAAGAGCCGAACAACGGGAGATAACATGCTTAAGTGACTCACCGGGATGGCGACAAGCTCGACAGACATCGACGGTGCCATCCCTTAGGATGTATCTCCGATAGTTGTTGGTCTTAATAACCTGATCCTGTATTGCACAGACAAAACCCTCGGTTTCCCCGAAGAGGTCACTGAAACGTAGCCAGTGGAGGGAGGCGGCTGTATCTACGTGGGGCTCGGTAGAGCACTGTAGTACCTCCCGTGGAGCTCTTATCCTTCCATAAGGTCTCCCGGTCGGAAATGTTCTGTACTGCCGAGTCTTGCCATTGCTCGTTGGCTAAGGATAGAGGGGTAAATCTTTTATCACTAGAAATTACGCCATTATAGAATGGATCATCCGATCTCGCCAGGAAGTAATGACGGAGGCTGCACACTTCGCGATTATGCATGGTGAGTGCGCTCAAAAAGCCACGCACACCATGCTTTCGCGGCAAGTTCAGCCTCATTACCAAAGATCTCGGATGATGCGTTCTATGGGACGACATTGTAGTGCTAACTTTTCTATCCAGGGCGTTAAGTTCAGTCTGACTCCACCAGAGTATGCCAAAGGTTTACATGAGGACAGGCATGACCCAACCGTTATATGCATGTGTCTTATTCACACCGGACAAAAGGCTGTTAAGCACTTTGGTCAAGCGTGCATAAAACACGTCGCACTGACTGTTTCATAGCAGCCTCATCGATACCGATGTTCTGTGACATACCCAGGTATCGGTACGTTTCAGCCTCGGAAAAGGTCTTTAAGTTGACGGGCATAGATAAGTCTATGCCCTCAGAGTTAACAACTTTTCCCCTTTCAACATGGAGCACCGCACACTTATCCGTCCCCAGCTCCATTCTAATAGAATTGCTAAATTCACAAGTGATGTTTAGCAATTCCATAAGATGGAGTCGCGACTGGAGGCGAATAATTTGAGGTCATCCATATGGAAAAGGTGGTTCACATTTGTACCTCCTTTCCGAAGCTGAAATCCCCTCTCGGAGCAATCCAGTAAAGTACTGAGAGACTTTAAAGAGAGGAAGAATCAGATTGGACTCAGACAATTGCCCTGGAATATACCCCTTCTTATCCTTATGCGGCTTTCCGTAGCCGCCATCCGCTCGCCTAGATGACAGAGGATCGTACTCCACTGCCCCATACACTGCTCGCGGAAGTCTCCAACTGTACAAACAATCTTGTACAGCTCGAGATCTCTTTTTAACCATGTATGGGGCACCGAGTCAAATGCCTTTCTGTAATCTTTCCAGGCGGAGGAGAAGTTCCGACGGTTGCGTTTCACCACTTTGCCAATGATCGCGTCAATGAGGAGTGGTTCCTTGGTTTGACGACCGCCGCCCCGACATCCATTTTGCGCGCGCGACATCACCTGATTTGAGTCCAGATGACGAGTGATTCTCGCGCTCAAAATGGATGTTAGTGTCTTGTCGATCGGTGATGGGGCGGTATTTGCTCGGGTCTGTGGCACGCTGATCTTTAGGAACCAAATGAGTGATCCCATTAGTGAAGAGGCTTGGGAGCGACTTCTGGTTGAGAGCGTCTTGAAACTGTCGGGCGAGCACAGCGTGACACACTATGAACCCTTTCAGCCAGTAGTGATGCAGCCCGTCGAGTCCTGGACTTTTCCAGTTCGGGGCTCTACGGACCGCCTCAGCTACGTTATCTGGCGTTATAATGACGGGGTCCATGGGCGTTATACTCGTACACTGACTCGCCACAACTTTCGTCCAATAGCCCTCGCTGTGGTTTACGGGCTCTGACCACAGACCGCGCCAGAATGTTACAGAGTCGATCTGATTCGGTGCTGGGCCCATTTCACTTGCCATTGGTCGCTCCAATGATTCATAGAGCCTCTTCTGATCACTCTGGAGGAGAAGATTCTGGTTAAAACATGTCGACCTCTCGGTATATTGCCGAATCCGCTTTCACCAAGCAGCGATTCTTTGCTTCAGGTCATCTACGCGCTCCGTCAGTTTTTGCATTATATCCGGCTGGGACAAACTAACATTTGTTCCAGCAAACGCCATCCTGACGGTGCGCACAATCCTTGGCCTGGTGTTGCCTGACCTGAAGCATATCAGTCTGCCGATGAGGGCCCTAGCCTTTGCACTACTTTGTCGCAGACTGCCAGTGCGGTGCCAAAAATAATTAAGTCCGTCTCGCAAAGGTCCCGGTTGGCTTGCAAATAGGTAGCCAGAATTGGGTTCAGAGCCCTCACGACAGCCCGATTCCGCTTGCTTAGGGCTATGCGGGGAAGTCACGGTCGATTTTCGAGAGGCGTACTGTGCGTTTCCACAATCGCCTCTTCCAATCTACTCCTCATTTGCTCTAGTTCCAGTTCCTGGGCGACTGTTCTATCATCGTCAACCACAACTGGGGTATTCACGGCGGAATCCACGTTTGCCGTTTTCTCAGCAAGTTGTGGCGCCGCATCCTCAGCCGCAGCATTTTCACTCGATGAAGGAACAGCCTCACTTCTTAGCCGTTCGAGTTCGGTGACATCAAAAGTATTTGAGCGCAAGATATACCGAACTCGGTCTGCCATGTTTTGCTCGGTGACGGTTACAGATGGCTCCAGCTCAGCAAAAAGTCGATGCATCCTTGCCAGATACGCAAAACCTTCAGTTTCTCCCCCCTTTTGCCCTAAAATACGCCCGCAATGCGTTGCTGTTCATTTGGGTTGTCCAACGCATGCGGTGTACTCCACCAGTGGTGAGTGCCGATTGCTGGGCCCGCGAAGACCCTGTCGACACCAAGCCAGCTGGTGGGGATAATGGATGCGAAGGGCTGCTGGGTGGTCGTGCAGCACCTCGCGCTAGGCTGGTGGTTCTCATGCTATCGCGTCCAGCGCCAGCTCCAGACGCGCCCTGGTGACCTCCAGGTAGCGGCCCTTTGCACGTTCTATTTAATTCCATCATCCATTTTTGAAGGCGTCATTTAGCGGGAGACGCCCAGACCCAGCGCCGTTTCATGGTGAGGCCATGTGCACAAGCGGGCCTTTACATCTTCAATTTTTGCCGAGGCACGGCATTAACAGCTCTTCGCAAGGTGCTGACTGACTGCGCTGACGTAGCGGTTTTGTCACATAACCATTACGTCAGTGGGCGATTGGGACGTCACGTCCCTACGCCTTATTATTATTATTATTTATAATCTATATTGAATAAAAAGTATCTGTTTTTGTACTACTATTAATAGAATACTTGTAATAGTGATTTATAATAATAAATAGAATTACGTTTTATTTTGTATTTTTGTAATACAACCAGTTTAAAACATATTTCTTACCGTGAGTTGGTTGGTAATCTTGGCTTTAATCATATTACTTTAGTGGTATTTGGAATGCACACTCACAATCAATCAATACGACAATTCGAGAATAAATCGATTCTGCTAATGCTTGACATTGACATAATAGAATAACAATTCATTATACCTAGCCACCATAGCACGTCAAAAATGTTAAAGTAATAATTGAGGGCACTGACCTCTATAACTACAAGTACGCTGGGTACTGGCTATAATATAAATTTACATACAAAATTCTGTGCCAATTTGAAGCAACCCTAACGGTTGTCTTGGGAACTAAAATTGACATAATATGCCAAAGTCTGTTGTCTTATTTAAATTGATTTATTTAAAAAATCTGTATTTTGAACTTTTAAACTAAAAAAACGAAAGTATTTTATGTTGTTTGATTGTTTATAACATTAGTTACATAATAAGAATTATTTTTAATAATAATGAGAGTGTGCGTAATCTGTAAAACTCGTTACCAAAAGGGAAGTGGTATAACATTGCACAAGTAAGTGAATTTGCAGCTAATATTAAACATATTAAAACTATTTGCTAATATAAATCCTTAAAAATTTGTTACTAATCTTAATATCATATATACCAACATGTTTTGCTGTATATTAGTGATTTTTGATAAACAACACATTCAAGTTCCTTGTCTATAATACTTATCGATGTTCTTTCCTACCCATATCTGTTAACAAATAAAGTCGTCAACAACAGATGATTATCAAATATTTATTAATTAACAGGTTTCCAACTGAACCTAGACTAAAATTATAGCTTAAAAGCATAAATATTGTGAATTGGCGTCAGAAACAAACTGTTTTATTAGACATGAGAACTGCACCACTTTGAAAAAGTCCAGTATTCCGACAATATTTTCTGATAGTACCAGTACCAATAATATAATAGTATTAAATTGTTATTTCGAATGTTTTTTTTATTTCTTCTTTCCTCATTTCACAAACTCAAGGGCCGTAGCCAAGTGTCGAAAGGTCGCCTGATGACGTCGAGCCACGTTGGATGTGTGTTGATTTCTCTCCCTGTACCGCTGTAGTCGTGGTGGAGTCGTTTGGGAAGAGGAGTGTTGGTATGAAGATTGGCGATGCGATGCCACTCGACTCTCCTTCGAGACTTTGGTGAGGCTGCACCACTTGATACTTCCAAGTGCTCGTTTTTTCTTGGCTCCATTCACATATCGGACTCGAGAAATCCGTAGTGCAGGTGGAATCAGAGGCAGTAAAGGGGAGTGTATCTTGTGTTTCTGGTACGCCTTATCTAAGAAGTAAAAATGGGAGGAGAAGTCAGCAACTAAGGAGGGGATGGCATTGGGCGGCTGGCGCCGGAGGGGCCACGGGTGTACATGAAAGCGTTTCCGTAGGCCTGACAATTTGCGGCGGAGGTTGAACACCATGGGGTTTTAGTGAGTGCGAGTCTAGGGATTTAATTCTCTCTCGAGTCTCAGGATTTAATTTGTGCTTTAACTTCGTAGTGGCTCTGCTTTAGTTTATTTACCTTATTTACAAATTCTAGCCATCGCTTACAATCACGGTTTTTGGAAGCTTCTTCTTGCGCAACATCCACCGACAAGGGCAATTAAGTGTCGATATGTCAAGCCCCCCTAGAATACGTGGCACTGCCGAAAATGGAAACTTAGGAGGATAAAATTTAGAAGGAGGATATCGGCAGTAGAACCAGAGTAACCGACATCACCCAACGGATTAGTAAACTGAAGTGGCAATTAACCAGCCACATAGCTTGAAGAACCAATAACCGATGGGGAAAAAAGGTTCTTGAGTGGCAGCCTCGTTCTGGCAGGTGAAGTATCGGAAGTTCCCCCACTGGATGGAGTGAAAACCTGGTAAGACATACAGGAAGTTGATGGGTGCAGGTGGCTCAGAACCGTGTTTTGTGGCATTCCTTGGGGGAGGCCCATGTTCGGCAGTGGACTTGTGAAGGGCTTTAATGATGATGAATGATAATGGCATTATATTAATATGATACATAGATAGAATGGACGTTATGGGTAGAGTCCATCTATCCATAGAGTCCATTCTATTTATTTAGGTATAGGTGGGGTATAGAATTTTTATCGATATATTTTGTCGCACTGTCTGATTCCTATTATTAGAAATGGCGCAAATCAAATTGCCTCATCATGTCACGGTGTATAGCCAGTCCAGCGTAATTGTATATATATAAAAAAAAAAAAAAATATATATATATATATTCTAATCTGTATTTTATCAGCTGAAATTCTTTCCTTTCTAGTATAAAAACTCATTTTTAAGTGTTAGATTAAAAAAAACAGAATATTTTTTGTGAAGCTACGCTGAAGCGTATTATGGCTGCAGCTCGAATAGTTCAGCTTGACCGGGAAAGGATTACGTTCGCACATGATACTAATGTGAAATATCAGTTAATTATATCGTGTTTCGTAGTGATTGACGAGAGCCGGAAACCATTTTAAATGGTAACGAGGGGTTTAGTTATTAGGAGGCATAACCCGCCTTTCGATTCTATATCGAGGATTGATGTCGCAGAATCCACTTACGATCAAATGAGCTGCATGCTCGATAATTTCTTTTTCATGACAAATTTAATATTATAAAAAAATCCATCAAAAAAGGTAATTTACAAAATATTCGATATTTAAAAGCAATAGCTCTATTTGATCGCGATCATATAACATAAATTAAAGCTCATTAAAGTCACTAAAATGAATTAAAAGGCAAGAAAAATCATTGTTCTACAAGTTCAAAGTCAGAGCAGAGTAAAGGTGATATTCGTTTGAAATCACATCTAGCTTAAAAGCATCTATATAGCAAACAGACGGAGGAATTGGTTTAAATTTCTATTCTTCACTTCAAAAACGTTAATTAACTCCTCAACTATCCCAAACTGAACGTAATTTAATGAGCTAACACGCCTTATTTCAACCCTAGTCCGTCCCTTAAACCGCGTCCCTTAAAACATTACTCTGTACTGGGGTGAATTTTAATGAAATAGTAGTTATTAAAGAGTTTTGGAAATTTAACGAAAAAGTATTAGTTCCAATGCTTTGTAATCTGTGGTACTCTTTTATTTGCTTGCAAATCACTAATACAAACCCTTTTAAAAGATATCACCTGTGCGAAGCCGGGTTGAGTCGCTAATTTATTTTAAAATAAAAAGTAATTCTACTTTCACAATTTATTTACTCAGGTGTTGCTAATGCAGTTCTATAGAGAATAAAACTAGTTTGTCTGGAAAATAGTTAAAAAAGGCAATGTTATAGCACATCGATAAATTATAATTTCAAGATCAAAATATTTTTATATAAAAAACTGGTTTTAAAAATGTTAAAAAAATGTTGAAGACTTTGTGAGTTGTGAAAAATAACCTTTCTACTAAAAAATGTTTTACGTACGTCTCGAATTTATGGCAAGTTAAATCGGTAATATTACAAGGAATCCTTATTGTAAGTAAAATACATCTACCCAAAAATACCACTGGTATTATGAGGACTCTAGTGTTTTTTTTAGTAACTGCGAGTTGACTTGTTTCCACTGATTAAGATTAAAGTCAAGCAATTATTATGCGATAAGTAAAACATCTGTCTCTTAGTAACAATAATTAAGGCAGATTAAAGTATATTCTGAATTAATACTGAAAGTATTATGACTTACTAATTGGATCCTTCTTGAAACGTGAAGTTGATAAAAAATGGTAATTTGTAATACAACGTGTGATTTTTCTATTATGTTGGAGTTTTAAAATTGTCTTTTTCTTTTTTTTCTCTTTATCTTTTCATTTGAAGTTTTATTAATTCTTAGAAATTGTGTTAGTATCGATTACAAAACATGTTTTAAGTAATACACTTTTTTTTCCCAAGGGCCATCCGGCACGTTATTATACTTGAAACCGAAAAGTTATTTTGGTAATTGCTTAAATTTTGTAATTTGCTTTTAAATATAAAAAAGTGTATCTGTGTAATCTCATGGCTACAAGTACTAAACAATCCCGTACATTAAATTAAAGAAACGTTTAATATACAAGCCAAAAATAACTTTGAATGAAATGAAATGAATGAAAATGCTAAAAATAGACATTAGTAGCATATAGACATAATCTAGCAACGCATGACAGTATTGTGCGCTTTGTGCATTTCTGTGTGTATGTGTGTGTGTGTGTGTGTGTGTGTGTGTGTGTGTGTGTGTGTGCGGTGCGTGCGTGCGTGCGTGGTGCGTGCGTGCGTGCGTGCGTGCATGCGTGCGTGCGTGCGTGCGTGCGTGCGTGCGTGCGTGCGTGCGTGTGCGTGCGTGTGCATGCATGTGCGTGTGTGCTGTGTGTGTGTGCGTGTGTGTGCGTGTGCGTGCGCGTGCGCTTGCGCGTGTGCGTGCGCGTGCGCGTGCGCGTGCGCGTGCGTGTGCGTGTGCGTATGCGTGTGCGTGTGACATTTATTACCCCGTACTAGATAGCCACGGAGGTGAAGCAGTTATAGTAGGTTTTCTTATAAATTTATAAGAATTAGAATATTGAAATAAAATTGATAGTTCATAAACCATTTTAATATCCATAGATACTGTTTGTATGATTTACAATAATACTTTGGACATTATCCAGCTGTAAAATTTTATATCTTATTGAGGTTTATTGGTGGGACTAATAATAACACCAATTGTCGAGAGTGTAAGCTTTTCGCTACTAAAGTTAATTACGTTGAAATCCTTATACGTTTTACGAAATAACAAATTTCGGACCGAGAAAATAATTTATTATATAATAAAGCTCGATTGGTTTTCTTTAATTTATAAGTTTAAACAGATATATTAAATTCTTTAATATATATTTCTAAACATAATTTTTATAACATTAACTTGAAAACCGTTTTCAACTTACATATCTTTATTGGTGGGTGCAGTAGTGATGATATAACTTCTTAACCATTTGATTATATTGACACTTTACATATTTATATATACACTTTTTTGTTAAAACAAAGTACGTAGAGAATACGTACGTAAATGTACGTAGAGAGAAGTACGTACAGACACGTAACACCAACCGTACACCACTCACACATTCTAGCAAATCTAAAATAAAATCTTCGATTTGCTAGGATGTGTGAGTGGTATACGGATGGTGTTACGTGTCTCATATAATTAACTAATTAAATTGTTACGTCTATGGATTTGTCGGTGTAGTGCAAGGAAATATAGAAAATAAATCACAAAATCTAAACCCGATAGGTTGCGTTGTGATCAGTTATTAATTATTTTTAATTTAAACTAAAATATCTGGGTGAAACTCACTGCGCCACATACTTATACAAAACTAATAACTTTATCTCAATCATCAGGATGCTAAGCACCCCAGTTACTCCGAAACACACAAAATTACAAATATCTGGTGTATAAAATGTTAATTAAACGGCAAAAAATTAACCAACGATATTAGATAAATTCAATAACAATTAAAGAATAAAAAATACTAGTTGAAAATTTTGCGATCCAGGCTTATCTAATGATGAATGAATAAAACCATTTTTAATGCATTCCTTATATTGTAACGGCAGATAACAAAATTTCTTAAATATAGTCTAGGTTGGCCACATCCCCAACTGGTATAAACTTATTCGATATATTAAGCGATGCAATTTTCTCGTTTGAAGTGCTTTAGACAGCTTTACTCATAATTGAGAAAAAGTTCGTCTGGATAAAGAATTGGAAATGATTTTAATAATGTCTATTAATGATTCGCAGTAAATTTAACAGTACACGATTAACCGGGCTCCGATTCCCACTGGCACAAATTAAATAGATGATTGCAATTTTAAACGGCGTAAACGGCGGTAAACTAACATATCATGGTGAAACCGGTATGTCTCCAAATAAAATACTTGGGTAAATAAGGACATGTGAAATTTACCAATACGTACGAGAGAAACGTTGACTTTTTCTCTATTATCAATTATTTGCGTTTTCTAACTATAACCCTCTCAGTAATGAGAGGAGGCCTGCCTCATGCAGTAGAACGTGCATAGGCAGTAACTTTTATCTGATTCTTAAGTTTCAATAAATATTGGATTCCATTGTGATACGAATTAATTACTTATGGATATATCATTTACTCATACCAATAAGGCATGACTACGACTAAAAACATGAGACAAACTTTACAAAATGGGACCAATATACGAGCTTCTGGGACTCGTTTTATTTATGGAAAATACTATTACGTGGGCAGTCTTGATTTACTGTTTGCTCTGAACAACAAAAGTGCAAAGCAGGGGACTTTGTTTTATATTGCATCAGTAGATGTATTCTTGAAACACTTGGATTGAAGATAAACTTGAACAGGTAGTTAGGTAGGCAGAGACTATGACTTGCATTAGGTACGATATATACATATGCAGGTAGGCTGCGTAGGTTGGATAGGACGTTGTAAATAATTTGAGTATCATGTCTTTCTTGACGAAAATAAAAAAAACATTTCTACAGAAATGTTCAAATATTCAGAGGTCTAAACAGACTTAGCAGACAAATCTTAGCAGATAGCACAGGGCCTAGGTTAGGGTCGAAGCAAATTTAATTACCGATTGGATAAAAATAAATGCTTAATTGCTGATTTATCATGTGCTTGGTGGTGAAGGAAAACATCGTGATAAAACTGCATGTCTGAGGAACAGGAAAAAATATTTCGAAGGCATGTGAAGTTCGCTAACCAGCATTGGACGGCGCGGCGGTCATTTCCATGCCCCTCTCAGAAATGAGAGGAGGCTTGTGTCCAGAAGTGGTACGTATATATAGTGTAACTTAAACTTTTAACTTAAGAATAAAAGATACTCAGTAACGAGTGCGCAACGCGGCAGAACTTTTGACGTATTTGAGAAGTATGATTTTATATAGTTTCGCCTTAATATACAGCCATCTGATTGGGATCCTATAATTAATAAAATTAAGTCCAAACCCAAGCATACCATTGCAAGACTTCAAGATACTGTAAGCTCATTTTGCATAGATCAGACTAAAAATTAATATCAAAAACTGAAGGTAGCCGAGCTAACTATTACATCGGAACTTCAAACATCTCTGTCCGCTCCCGTGACCATGGGTGCTGTATAACACCCGAATCAAAAAATTAGTTTCATTTAAAAAGAAGGGAGCTACCATAAATAACGGCACATTTGCCTCATGATTACAAACAATAAAATAAAAGGCGTATTGTACACGATAATTCTTTTACAGAGTTAGAAGCATAGTTGCCATTCCGTTTGATTGGATCGATCGACATTTTACAGATATTTGCTCTGCAGCGCAGTTTAGTCAACATCTGATCTGTACAAACATTTATCATACTTTTACATTTATTTATTAAAATTATTTATCAATCATTGTCTATATCTCTCTCGGTTAATAATGCAATATTTGTTTGGTGATATATTTTTGGGCACAGTGCAGTGAGACTAACAGGGTATGTTAATCTGGAGTAGAAACCTCAAATTATTAAATAAATAAAAGATATTATTTTTAGTTTATATATGCCAAACTAATTATTTAGTAATGCAGTATCTCAGCGTTCGGCTTTGGTTCTGTGAGGACACGGGTTCAAAATCCGCACGTAACAAATATTTGTATGGCTTAAAATGTTCCGATTCTGGATGTTTGTTCAAGCAAAATTTATTAAGCTAAAATCCCTCCAAAAAAAGAAATTAGATTAAATCTTGAAACTCCAATGCATGTTATATCTTCCATCTGCCTTTAACTGATTTAAACTATGGTGAAAAAAACTTTCAAAATAATATTTGACTGCAAAGCGACTTGATGTTTTGCGTATAAGATATTGTTATGATAATGGAATTATCAAGAGCCAAACAGAAAGCATCGGCGCCCGGCGGCGGCGTACACCAAACACGGGGTGCGCGCTCGCGCGTCTTGCCTACACTAACTGCACTTAAGTATTATCACTACTGTTATCACTTTAGTAGTCGATTATCACAACTTTTAAAAATCTATTTCGACCGATTATGGTAGTTACGCACAAACACTAATTCATAACTATGTCTACTTGACGACCACTAAAATGTTCAATTATATATTTTAATTTCATGGGGTAGCAAAGCGCTCCTCGTAAGGTTTTCGTGCTTCTGCATATTTGCAGTCACATTTGCCGCGACATATCAACATATTTTTATTTATTTAACCGTTTATGTTCACACAAGTAAGGGAGAGCACACATGAAAAATTTGTACAAAGGCTCTACTTATCTCATAATTAAATTTCTTCCAGTAGGCCAGTTACAAAGATATATGATTAATAAATGATTATAAGGTGTGAACTTTGTTATTATACAACACATATGGGGATAAAATAAATATATATATATATATATATATATATATATATATATATATATATATATATATATATATATATATATATATATATATATATAATCTTTGGTATTTACTATACTGTTACAAATATATGCATGTAATCTACATATATGTACATGCATATATTTGTAACAGTATAGTAAATACCAAAGATTTGAGATTTACATAGAAGATAGCATATTAAAATATGCCTCTTTGGTCATCGCACACAGGTCACTCACGGCGGATACTTAAATTCGCAATATAAAAAAACAGATCCATCCGGAAGTAATTTACGCAGGTGATAACAGCTATCAATATCAGCGCTAGTGCACAACTGGTGCTTTTGTATGTTGTACGTGGACGTGGAAAAGCGACTGTACTTTACTACATAGTTTTCTGAATTGAGGAAATTTGTTATGACTTTTGATGTATTTTTTCAATAAAAGTTATTATTTATTTATTTACTTCAGGCAGAGCTCGTAAGTGCTATCAATAAATTAAATTATACTTAGGATTAGTAAAAATACAATAAAACACTAAAAGCACAAGAAAATTTATAAAATATACTTAAACTCTTACGCTGCTGTGATTTTCAAAATTTACTAATTGGCATTTTTTATCGATTATCGATCACATATTTTGATTTATATACTTGAATACTGATTTGTGATAAAAATTTTATGTTTATAAAACTTTCCATGTTTTTAAATATTACTACTAATATTAGCACAGAATAAATAATAAATATTAGGAAGATCAAAATAAGTGGATCAAAATAAGTTAGTCGACATATAGTACAAATTATAAAACATATATTCTGTGTATAAAAACCGGCTCACCCGGCAGTGCCCCCCCCCCTTTCCCCCCCCCCCTGATTTTGGTGGGGACTATTGATCATTAGAAGAGTGGGGTTTTTTGGGTTTTTCTTATATCTTCCTATCTTCAGATAGACTTTTTTAATTTTTTCAAGTTCCTTTCTTTTTTGAAAAAAAAACTATTATTTCGAGCCCCTTTTTTAGGATTTTTTTAAAACACGAAAATTTAAATTAAACTTATTGCACTCGTGATTTTTTATTCAAATAACCAGTCCAGTTTTTTTCTATTATGTCGCTAATATCAAAAAATATTATTCGTCTTTCATCCGTATGCAATTTGTATCTAAATATAATTTCCAAAACACACGAATTAAAAAAACACCGAGCGAAAAATACCAAGCAAAGCTCGGTCAACCAGCTACAATTCTTTATCGAATAAAATTTCATATGAAAATTTTTCCTACAAATTGTTGTAAAATTGGAATTAGTCACGATATTTAACGCTTGAAACAACCTTTTTTAAATATTTCTCCCAGATCTATTTAGTATTAAAGTGGGAATTTATAACATAAGTATTAAAATACAATGTGTATTTGAGTTGAAAGAATATCCGCTAACCCAAATCGTCCCTTTGTTGTAATCATCACAGCATCTTGTTAACATCAACTAGATCCACAGTAAAAAAAACTGTGGTTGCCAACCCGCCTGCCAAAAGTGGATAGTATGGCAAATACCCAGAAACCCAGTATGTTCGGTGATGTTCAGTAGTTGACTTTCATATATAGGGATACAGCCCTAGGTGCTACGGGTGCGGGGAAAGGGGCCATCTTCGATCCAGCTGCGCTAAGCGAACTGTATAAAGGGAAGGTGATTGATCTCGAGAGGGCAGTGCGGCTAACAGCACAATCCAGCAGCATCAGGGAAGCAGGTAAAAGTCAGGACTGCGGGGCGGGTGCTGGTTGATGTTAAAAGAGCCCCAAGGATTTCGATCTCACAATTATATATATATACTCAGAAAAGGACTGTCAGCTCCTCCAAAACGTCTTAAACAGACTTGCTCTATACTACAAAAATAACCGCATAACAGCTGTAATTGACAAATTTATATCGGTATCGTTTACCCGTAAAATAAAATCTTAAATCTCAATTACAGGGGAAGGCACAGGAGCGAAGAATACCACAAATCTCAATCAAATGCAAAGAAACCTGTTACAAATAGAGTACTAAGAACATATAATAAATACTTCTTTAGCCTTAATAATAATATTAATTTATTTGACTCTCAATTTCACAGATTACACATATGTATTATATCTATTTTAAATTACAAAATTACATTTCAAAGTAATTGCTGTTAACAGCAATACTAGTATTAAACCTTGTTACAGCCGTCAGCATCTTCTACCCTAAGTAATACAATACACATAGAATCAAAAATAAAATATAATTTCGCTATACAATACACAAGCATGTTTAGTTAAAAATGAGAAAATAAAGAGAAAACTGTCTACTTACCACAAACTTGTGTGTGTGTGTGTGTGTGTGTGTGTGTGTGTGTGTGTGTGTGTGTGTGTGTGTGTGTGTGTGTGTGTGTGTGTGTGTGTGTGTGTGTGTGTGTGTGTGTGTATGTGTGTGTGTGTGTTTGTGTGTGTGTGTTTGTTTGAAACCAGTATATATGTTGCAGAATATCCGTCAATACAACTTTCGTTGCTAGTGGGGTAACATAAGCTGCTAAATAACCATGGAGTGCTATTATATCTAAATATTTACTGCTATTAATGTCATTATTGTTAGGAGTGATATTTATTTTCATATCTCCAATCAAGACAACAGGTTTTATAGAAGCTAAAAGATGCAAGACAGAGATCAAGGCTATCACAAAATTTATTAATATCATAAATTTATTAGCTTCACAAAGCTGATTGTTATATGGTTAAAATGGCATATTAATTGTCTTAATTTACAATAAGCCCATTCCCATCAGAAATTAAAGGTTTATGTATACTATGCTTTATTTCAGATTTGATATATATCAGAACACCGTCGTTTTGGTTACTATACTCAGAAGAGAGATGTATACCTAG
The DNA here is from genome assembly GCA_907164705.1 of Parnassius apollo. Taxonomy (NCBI): domain Eukaryota; kingdom Metazoa; phylum Arthropoda; class Insecta; order Lepidoptera; family Papilionidae; genus Parnassius; species Parnassius apollo. The sequence continues at coordinate 4,719,370 of CAJQZP010000081.1, forward strand.
CAATTTCAGGTATAACTGATAATTTGCTTAACCAGCATTCCGTCAGAACAAGGAAATCGCATTGAATACAAATTCTATTCATTAGAATAGCTATTGCATCATAATTACAACTGACGCTGCGTATGTTAGTGTGAATCACTGTCAAAGACCTCCTAGCCATTGATTTAGATCATTTTCTGAATCAATCCAATGTGATGGAACACCTTCTTTTTTACGGATGTAAACTTTCCCATGAGCAGTCCAGCTGTAGTATATATAGTAGTTTCTTTTACTAAACTTTAGAGCGATGTAGTACAGTTTCTTTACTTTTTGAGTCAGATATTCAGTTACGAAAATTGGTTTTAGGAGTCCTTCAAATTGTATATCTCCTGTGTTTAATTTTTTACCGTTACTTATCCGGTTATAATTCTTGACAGATGTTAAAATCTTTTCTTTTAAAATAGCACTTGAAAAGTCTACTATTATCGGCATATTCCCCCATTTATCTCCATTCAAGCGAAATGCATCGCGAATGTGAGAGTCTTCAATATGCCAAATTTTTTACTGTCTGTAACAAATATTATTTAGTCTTGTTATGTTTGACAGGGATATTCTTTATCTCAATACTAGCCTGTTTTTGAAATCTCTCAAGATTCTCTACTTTTGATTCAAGGGTCCGTATATAGGCTAAATATGTTTTTCTTTCAGTTTTTATTTTACACAATCGACCTTTAATTTCATCATACTGTTTTTGTTTCTGGATGTCATTAATACGAATTAGAATTGTATCTCGTTGATTTTTGAGGGTATCAAAGTATTATTTTATATCCGATATAAAATCATATACCTCGTCATCACGGTGGCGCTTTCGGCCACGAGGTCTGCTGATAACATTACTAGATCTGTCGTTCTCAGTATCCGTGGCTGTAGCCGCAGCTGAACTCTGATTTGTATCCGATTTTGGGTTCTGTTGCGATGGAGGGGTCCTTTTAAGTGGTATTTTTCAAATAATAATAAAAGTAAGTATCGGACATGCACACGCACACGCACACGCACACGGACACGCACACGCACATGCACACGCACACGCACACGCACACGCACACACACACACACACACACACACACACACACACACACACACACACAAACACACACATACAATAATAAATAACATAAATGAAATTGTGGGTGTGTGTGTATGTGTATGAATGAGAGTGTATGCGTTTGTTATAATTTATTACCTAATGTTGAAATAATATCTTTTTTAAAGACTAATTTGCTTTGGTGGAAGATGTCAGTTGAAGAAAATTCTTTATTATAGGTATTAAGTATGCGAAATAATACAGAATTCTGTGCATAATTTGAGCTACTTAAAGGAACATTAAATAACGGAGTATGTCTAGTGCGCTTAGTAGGTGCTCGTAGTTGTAAAGTACAGGAAATTAATTCGGGGCTATCAATTTTGTTACTGCAGACATCATGAAGAAATAGCATCTGGATTAGAGTGCGGCGATATTTCAACTGCATTAATTTATGAAAATTACATGACAAATTTTCTCTGTATTCGTTCAATTTCTTGTATGTATGTTATGTAATTTGGGTTCCAAACAACAATACAATATTACAGGACGCTTTGGACATAAGAATAGTATAAAATCTTTATACACTATGTCCGAAAAAGGTTGACAAACTCGTAATACAAAGCCTAGATTTTTATAAGCCTTTGCAACCATTGCCGAGATATAATCAGTCATCATTATTTTCGAATCAAACACTACTCCGAGGTTTTTGGTTTTGTCAGTTTTTTCTAAAGCTGATAATGCAAGTCTTTCCGCACTGGGAGAAGCCGATGCGTAATGGGGATTTTACATAGAATAAACATGATAGACGAGCACACAATCCACCCGATGGTAAGTGAATGTTGGGGTCCATAGACATCTACACCTACACGCAATTACAAATCAAAATGCAGATGCGTGTGATGAGGACTAAAATAAAGTGCCTCGTGTTCAGTAAGCATGGTCTCCGGTTCTCTACACTCACCATATGAAAGACAGCAGCACTAAGCTGCTATTCTACGCTGGTATTCTGTGAGAGCGTAGTCCTTCCCAGGTCAAGTTGACCCATTTGTGTTATGACTATAATATGCTGCAGCATGGCTCTACCATGTAAAAACATGCTTTACAGGCAGGCTGGTGAAGAAAAAGGGCAGTGGTGATCACATGCTCAGGTGAGCCATGCGGATTTTTTTATAAACACAAAAGAATATATGCTTTTATAATTTATTAATATAATATAACAATAAAAGAAAACTAAATTGAGATTTGTTCTTTCTCAATTGTTATTGTGCAATAAATTGGACCGCATGCTTTTACGAACCTAAGGTTTTCTGAAAATATTTCTTAAATGTAACAGAACCTGCTCGTACTAAAAGAATTTGTTTTTATTCCTTGTAAAACTGTATCTTGTATTTGAATTGAATGGAGTGCGCTGCTGGAATGTTCTGGCAAATAAAAAAATTTGCGAAAATTTTGTGTTCGTACATTTATAGGTTAGGTTTAGGTGTCCCTCTATCTAGTCGAAATTATATTGTTGTTATGTTATAAAATTACTTATATTGTTTATGTACATAATAGTACATAAATGTTTATGTAATTTTATATAATTTCTATCACAAACTATTCCAAAGAAATCGATTATCGCTTTGTATATTTTTAGATTTTAATTGACACGATACCACAGGGAGTATGACTGTAGGTATGTATGTTTTTAGTTTTTTTTTATTATAATTTTTTTTAATATTGTATATAATTCAATGTTTTGATTGAAATATTGTATGGCTTTCGATATCATTTTCGTCGCTCATTTCAATTATGTGAGACGTAAGTATATTAACCCGATCTCTGCCTTTTCGCCGAAAATTGTTTGACAGATTACCACTTGCCAACTAACGTTTCGCAGAATTTTATTTCGCCGAATAATCATTTGCCAACTTATAACATAATTATGTTTTATTTCCCAACCTATCAGCTGCCAACTGTACGTTTGGTCTGCCTTTTATAATGACACTTTTTAATAGGCCAACTTTCAAGTAGCGAATGTTTCAGTTAGAGTAATATTCATTTACTTGTATATTGTTTACCAAATGATGTATTAAGTAATGTGGGTAAGCATAAACTTATTTTTATCACAATGTAGGTAGGTAGGTACAAATAAATTGACTCTTAAGCGATACGTGTTTACATCATTACTAGTGGACTGTTACTGTGTTATCTTTTATTGGTGTAACAATTATAATGAGTTAGTTTAATGATGAGTGTTCAGTTTTTATTACTTCAAGAGCCGGAGTTAAGTTATTTAAAAATGGATTTACGTGCGAAAAGAAGAAACAATCAAATAATAATTATTATTGGAGTTGTGAACTGCGACTAAACAAGATATATAATTGTACTGCGACTGTAAGCACTAAATTACGTGACAACATTCATAAAATGTTAAAGTGTCAGAATAATCACAACCATGAGACCAATTGAACCAGGAAATGCGTAAGCAAATTCAAAAAAAAAGGGTTGGACGTAGGTTTCTTAGTAAATAAAAAAGTTTCTTTTTATAGAATTATATGGTCACAAACGAGCACATAGTCCACCTGATGGCAACTGTATGCCCATAGGAGTCTACATCTGTTCTCGATTAATAATTGAAATACAGAATGCATTATCACCTCTGAGAAATGAGATAGAACGCCTCGTTCTCTATAAAAGTGTCTCCAGAGGTCTACGTACATACGAAACACACCAACTGCTATTTCAGGCTAGTATTCTGCGAGGAAGGACTTTTCTTGTTGGTTCTTTCTCGCTCGTTTTGGTAAATGAGACCACAACAAAACAGAATTGCGTTTCCCATAGTCGCTACATAAAATCAACAAAACATTGCACGTGACGTGATAGATTAAACCGCCATTTAAAAAAAAGTTACCTATTTTAAATACATGAACTTTGACTCGAACGTTTTTAGTACCTATAGTCAAGGGGGGATTGAGGTGTTGGGAAGAGAAGGAACAAATTCAGATTGATGTTTTACTTTCAAATCTAAACAACTTGATCTTTCAAAACAGCTGAGTATAAAATAATTAAAAATGAAGCCATTTCCTTAAAGATACATTTTTATTGTAGGTCAGAAAACAGTGTTTGTATTATCACTTGATAATATTCATTCATAGTTGGAAATTTTTGTGGATTATGTATTTTGTATAGCTAGTGAAAAGGTTATAAATAAGTAACTTCTAACATGTAGCTAGAGTTACGAACATTTAACGATATAACTTCAGTAGGTGTTTGTTTCGTTCAGCTTTTCCTTTGTTTGTACTTTACTTACATTTTTATTAGAGCCGTGAGTAAACAGCTAACTTATAACTCCTTTTAAACGTACTTTAAGCGTTAACTGTATAGAATTTTTCAATAATACCTAGTATAAAGAGTATATAATATAGTCTAAGTAATCCAGCCATAAATAGAGTTCCAATTAAACAGTTTTTTTATAAATTCAAATTTAAATCAGTTTCATGGAACATTCATATTAACCCTAGGTCGGTCGCATGGGGTCTTTGAAAGCACGGGGTTTGGAAAAACTGGCATTTTTTTGTTAATAGTTAAGGTATAAACTTATGCTTTATAGTAGCTTCCTAAAAAATACTTAAGTAAAAAATAGTGCAATTACCACTCAGTTAGCGCTCTGCGCTTGTCCATGATAGACGTTTATTTTGCGCGCGGACTTCGAAAGACCCCACGCGACCGATCGTGTAAGCTTTTTCTTATTTGATAGGAGACACATATATATGCTATATATAGCCGAAAATGGAACATTTTAAAGAACAACAGATAGTCCGATGGCTAGAAGAAGAAGAGATGAAACATCAGATGGTGAGAATTCTGATTATGAACCTGATGTTATTGAAGAAAGTTCTCATGAAACCGACTCTGAGGAAGACGGTATATCGGATCCTGAACTGCCCGAAGAACTAGATTCTGACGACGATAATGAAGATAATGTTCCACTAGCCCAACTAAGAACATCGAACCATTATGTTGTTCGTCGGAAACCACGCAATGGAAATACTGAAACGATATATCGCTGGAAGAAAACTGTTCCCAATCCCTCAGTTAGAACCCGACAGCATAATATAATATCCACCACATTTGCCGGGACCACGATATATAGGTCGTAATTGCAACACTCCTTTGGAGGCATGGAGTTTATTTTTTCCCATAGATGTACTGAATAATAATGTTCAATATACTAATGAAAAAATTCAGAATCTTCAGGATAAATATGAAAGGTCACGAGATGCGCAACCGACAAATATACCGGAGATAAGAGCACTACTAGGGTTATTACACACACAGCTAGCTACACATAAGTCTTGCCATGTAAAAATCGAAGTGGTTTTCTCAGCGGATGGGACAGGTATAGACATTGCGAGGGCGGTAATGTCGCTACAGAGATTTAGATTTCTCTTGCGCTGTTTAAGGTTTGACAGCATTGTCACACGGCAAGAAAGACTGCAAATTGATAAGTTGGCACCGATCGGGTTTGTCTTTGAAAAATTTGTTCAGAAATGCAAAGAAAGTTTCAGCACTGGTGAATATGTCACAATTGACGAAATGCTGGAGTCTTTTCGAGGAAGATGTTCATTTAGGCAGTATTTGCCTAATAAGCCTGACAAATATGGAATAAAAATATTTGCTATGGTAGATGCCCGGAATTATTACACATCCAATATGGAGATTTATGTTGGAAAGCAACCTAAAGGACCAATGTCTGTAAACACTTCAACAAATGCTCTGATGAAGAGATTAATAGAACCAATTTCAGGAACGAACCGCAACGTCACCATCGATAATGGTTCACGAGTGTCTCTTTAGCCAGAGAATTACTAAAAGATCATAAACTTACTATTGTCGGAACCATTAGAAAAAATAAACCTGAAATTCCTGATCAGTTGAAAACCAAAAATAGGGAAGTGTGTTCGTCACTTTTTGCATTTGGTAAAGATCAAAACACTTTAGTGTCTTACTGTACAAAAAAGAATAAAATCGTTCTACTGTTGTCAACGATGCACCATGACAGTGTCGTAAACTCTAACTCAGCTCGGAAAAAGCCTAAAATTATTGAGTTTTACAACATCACAAAAGAAGGTGTAGATGTTGTGGACAGACTGAAAAAAAAAAAACTATTCAGTTGCAAGAATGTGCTGCAGATGGCCTCTGAGAATTTTTTTTTACGCTGATGGATACTGCTGGAATCAATTCACAGATAATATTAGCATGTAATCAGCCAAATAGGACCACGCCCAGAAAACAATACCTCAAAACATTAGCATTTCAACTTTTTGATGATTACATCAAATACAGAAGCACACTAAACACCCTCCCCAGAACGCTCCGGCAGCACATAAAGCGTTTCGTTGGTACGGATATCCTGCAAATTCAATCTGAAAATCAGCCTCAAATGACCAGAAAGAGATGTGCATATTGTCCGCGACACATTGATAGGAAATATTCTACAGTATGCTATTCATGTCGCCAGAACATATGTCCGAGACATGTAGCCTCAGTTTGCTCAAGCTGTTCGGAAGAGCGAAATGAGGTGTAAAAATTCACTAATATATTATAATATTTTTATATATTTTTTGTGATCATATTAACATAAATCTTTGTTTTGATAGCTTGTGTTGATTTCAAAAATAAAAGATAATAATTATAGAATTTGTATCAGTTTAAGCTAACGTTGCCAAAATGACCCAAAAATGTCTTTCTTTAGCGTGATTAAGACTGTTGTAAAGTAATAAATATTAAAAGGATTATCATGCTTTTATTTCAAAATACACCTTAATACCTTGTTAATATATAAATAAAAAATGAGAATATACGAAGTAATTACATTAAAAACATAAAAATTAAACAGGGCTTTCAAAGACCCCATGCGACCGACGAAGTTACAAAAACTAGCGCGACCGACCTAGGGTTAAAAGCATAGTCAATAGTCACCAGACTGCTGAGCAAACGTATCCTCGATAGATGGCCTTACACCTACCTCAGTTTTTAATATTTTTAGTTGTTTTCAAGAAAATTATGGTACCCATCTCCAGCTAAAATGCGTTTATTATGTAAGAAACATCGACCGATTTTCCGCTATTTCAAATATTATGTTTTAACGTAATTATTGTAAGATTGCAGAAATTGCTTTGCACAAAGTACGTACAGAGTTAAATTCTTCATCAATTTTGAAAACGCTTCAAAAGTCATCAGTATGGTTGAAATAAATTCAAATGAATTAATTAAATCAAAATCGGTTCATCCTTTCAGGAGCTATGGTGTCATAGAGAGACATACAGATACACAGATATACAGATACGCATCACAAACTTATAAATCCTCTTTTTTTTGTCGGTGGTTAAAAATGACGACCGTTGTGGTATTTTATTTAGTTATTTAAAAAATAACATATATTTTTAATTTTCAAAGAAAAATCTTTTAAATTTACTTTAGTTATTCAAAAGTAACGGTTTGGGCAGGATTGTATTCAAAAGGCTTAATTGGCACGCACTTCTTTGAAAATGCATCCGGTGATTCTGTAACTGTTAACTCTGGAGAATATGTGAAAATGTCACATGGTTTCTTTCAACCACAGTTACAGCATTTTGAGGGTTACAACAGTAGGATATGGATGCAGTAAGATGACGCTACCTGCCATCTAACGACAGTTTACTCGTGATTAAAGTTTAATTTATAATTTAATTTATTTATAGGTTATTAAGGTGTTATATCATATTTTTTGTGTCTAAGCAAACACTACACATTCAAATAAATCAATTTTTTACATAATTTATCGCTAATTTTTATTTATTTTATATTCTTGACGCACTTTACAGCACCCACGGTCCCCACCCGTCACCATGAATGATTTGATCCTTCAGACCGAAAAACAGTGCGAGCACCGTTAATTGGCAACAGGAATATTAAATAGAGCAGTACCTACTCAGACGAACTCCTAAGCAGAAGAAGAGTCCTATAATCTATATTATTCTTACAGTCTAATAATAATAAAGCGGTTATGTATAAAATATAAAATACGGCAGTACCTACCTAGACAAACTCCTAGACAGAAGAAGAGTCCTATAATCTATATTATTCTTATGCATAAATCGATAAAAGTATAGCGACGAAAAAAGTTATTATAAGGTACTTGAGCAACAAAATTATTATAAATTAGGAGCAATCCTTTATAGACGAAATAAATTCTTTTGCTCCGTAAAAGGACGCTTCGTTGGTTTATAAAAATACGTTTGTAAAGTTTAGCTTGCTAATGGGAAATATCTGAATCCATAATTTGTTTCGTTTAAATATAATAATGACCCTCTAGTGTGCATAGCACAAAGTTATGATTAATTTATGTATTTAGTTTGTTGAGTTGAGTCGACTGTATGCTAGTGTTACGAAGGTGCTAATATGTGTATTTTGTGAATAAACAATTAATTTAAAACTTAAATTTACGATATTTGCTTCTAAAATTGTAGAATTTTTTTGCCGGTTCGACTGGTCTGAATATTAAACGATTGATACTTTGTTTATTTTTAATCTGTACATTATATAAATTAATGGCACCCGTCGCTTCTGTCTATTTGTATATTCGCGTTTATCTCAGAAACGGTTAAGGTATATAGTTTACAAATATTTTTTTACAAATAAGATAATATTACGATGATGTAATAGGTCGATTTCGTCGAAAATGTACTTACGCTAATTTCTATGCTATGCTCTGCCTAAATCGATAAAATTATTTAAAAACAATGCATGGTAATATTGCTTTTCTTATAAGAGTTCTAAAGAATAAAGACTATAGGTCTAGTTACTAAAATCTATTATTACCCATAATATCAAACAAGGAAGCTTAAAAAATTTATATGTTCTGCCTAAAATATGACTTTATTTAATTTATATTAAAGGTCGGGGAAAACGTTTCTTCGTATTTTGTATACAAACCTAAGATTTTTTTTCAAAATTTTATTACATTTTTAATTTATTATATATGCTATTTTGTTCGATAACTTGTTACCATATTGTAGGTAATGGCATAATCTTGTTGCTGTAGAAATCTAGGGATTATTGATCGAAAAAATGCGACAAGTAGTTTTGACAGTCTTCTTTTGATGGTAACCTAAGACTACCCAAAGAATTCTGAAGAGACCGAAACAGGTGAAAATTTGAGGTTGCAAGATCTTGACTATATGGTGGGGGTGGAGGTGATCTACTTTTTATCACCAATGATCAATCCTTTCAAAAATGGTTAGGTTTCATTACGTTTCAGTAGAGAATCGCAAATGAGTAAACGATACATTAGGTTTCGTTTAGTAAGCTCGTGTGGTACCCAAATATTGAGCATTTTTGTATAGTCAGACTTTTTCAAATGGGTCAAAACTATTTTGTGGTCAATTCTTAATTCCTCGGCTATATTGTAAATACTAGTATGCCGGTCTTACTCCACTTTTTCAAAAGTGGCATCGACCTTATCAGCATGAGCTGCATCTTTGATATCTAAATTCCCGACTGGAAACGCTCGAGCCAACTTTTAACCTTACTGACACTGAATTAGGTCCGTATATGTCAGAATTTGTTTTCGCGGATTGAATCGCATTTTTTACTTTTTTGTTATAAAACTTCAGAATACATCGAATTTCTTTGTTAGATTCACTCATTCTGGCGGAGAGAAAAAAATGTCGGTAAAATGTTGTATTTTTTTATTTTTATATTAATATTAAAACTAGCCAGATTACAAATAGTACAACCAAAGAGTTTTTTCTTCAATTTCATACAAACAAAATACGAAGAAACTTTTTCCCCAACCTATTACGTTAGTTAACATTTTTTTTACATTAAAATTATCATTACATATCTATAGCTAAAATTGCTAAAAAATCGTTAGTCTTATTAACTTAAAAAAAATTAAGCCATGTAACACCAAGTCGTCACCTTCTACGATATTTTATTAAATTCTAACTCATAAGTCAGACATCTATGTTAGAACTCAGGACGATTGTTAGTATGAATTAACTCACAAAGTTGACCCATACTCAAAGTTTTTGGGGCCTTCAAGCTCAAAGTTAGTGGTGTTAATAAAATGATGTTTCAAATTTTAAGTAGACTATTTATTTAATATAAGTACTGTGTTATAAACAATGTACAGTTTAGTTTTCAGAGTTTGAAGTATACCTGACGAGAAGATGTGTCGTAATTTCCCGAACGCTGCCCAGCCGAGGTGAATCCGTCGATTGACCTCTCGGTCGAAGTTGAACTTACCTAGTCAGACTATTTGTCCCAGGTAAACGTACTCGTCAACAACTTCGAGCAAAGTGCTTCCTACAACTACCGGCATAGGTGTGACATGGACATTAAACATGATCTTTGTTTTATCCATGTTCATCTTAAGACCTACCCGTTGGGAGACACCATATTTGCAGCGTCCGGAGTCCAACAGACCAACAAACTTCAAATATTAAGTACTCCAGATTCCTGCAAAATACAAAGAGTCATTCTTCGCTCCCAATACAGGGATGTATCAAAAAGAAAGTTTCCTAAATAGTACTATAATTATATTTTATATATATATTTTTAGATTAATTTCAATTTTCTTAATTTTTAAGTCCTTGATGCCTAAAATAAAGTTAATGTATTGTAATTGTTTTAGGTTTTGCGAACCTCTACTTTTAAGGGCGCAATCTCGTCCTCGTGATCCGTTTTTCATTTTATTGTTCATATAAACCCTTTGTTTTTATACATAAAGTGGTATGTACAATGTAAACACTTACCTATTAAAAGTCCATGTCTAATATTTTTTATATAATTGCATATTCTTGTCATGGTCCAGTATTTTGTGGGTCCTTATGCCTTTATTTGTACCCTTGTCACCCGCACAACATATTCATGATGACAGTTAAATGGAAATATGTGTCGTTGTATACGGCCTGTTGTTTTTGTTAAAGTTTTGCTAAATTTCAAAACTAACTTCTATCAAGTGTGATTAATAAAGAAAATCTTGGTATGTTTCCATATATACGTCATTTGATTCACTCATAGATTAATACAGAGAATAAAAATAAAATATACATATATGTATATGTAAAAACACATATATGTACATAAACACTCACGTAGGTGACAGACCTAGAGGTAGTCAGAAGGACTAGGTATAGATTACAGCTTTCCATTTACCATGCTCCTGAAATATCCCCCTAACCTCCTTGACGTCCATATATGTACCTATGTACACATCCCCGTTGGTTATTTATCCTCTTAATTTAGCTCATCTTTTCGATATTTCGCCAATGTTTTCGATAAGCTTTCGTCTAGATAGCAGATTCTGATTTCCGATTTGGGATCATGGGCGACGGCATCAACTAAAACCTCTGCTTTGGACACATCCACGACCGTACCAGCACCGGCCACCCCATGCCAGTCCCTTCTCCCCCCGAGAAGGGACTGGCATGGGCTGTTTTCTCTCTCAGGTAATATGCACCAGGAACATAAACCTCCCCTCCCCGAGCCCGATACGCATAGGCCCATGGGCCAGAAAAAAACGAGCATACGGAAACACCAGCTTTTCTAATCCCAGCGGCGTATCTGGTACATGGCTCAGCTGCCAACTAAGCTTTGATCGCGGAGGGTAAGGATAGCAGCGCCTAGAAATAACAACACTCCTCTCTCGTCGACCCCTCCATCACCGCATCAGCAGTGCGGCCCCGCTAGAGTCGTGGGAGATAGGATGAATGGAGCATCGCCATACGAACATTACACTTCCCCGGCGACTCCACCGCTCACCGCAGACCACATAGATTTGAAGTGGGCTTGCCAAGCCCACTTCGAATGGGGCGAGTAGAACAAGGCGATCTGTATCAACGGAGACTATCCATCTGCGCTGGACAAGATTTTAGTGCACAACAGTGTACGTAAGCACAATCAGTTCATTCACTCTCAAAGTCTGATGGGATGGCATGACGATCAAAGAGATGTGAGACGTGAGATGACTGATTTGCAGTCGACAGACAGGCGCTGAAGGACCATCTACTTGGGATCCAGTAAATAATACAAATCAAACTAAATGCAAACATGCAGCTACAGTGGATATACAGTATAGTATGTAGTACACTACAGTACCAATCGAAACATTATTCATAATTAAAACTGAAGGTAGCGGTTCGACTTTAAGGACGCGTTTACAAAATTGATAGGTATAGAATCGCACTACTACATTGACAAAAGTCACACACACACTAGTGTACGCACGGTTGGCTGTGGGAATCGTAGTCAAATGAAATTATTTTGATAATTTGAAAGATTGAATTTGTTTTTCATTTCTTATACCTACCTCAGAAATATACTTCGATACGAAATACGAATACCTGCTCCAGAGACTGCTTGGCACTGGAAGCCCTCTACTGGTAGTGAGATGTTAGCTCTGGACTTTGAACTGGTTTTGTCAGTTATAATAAGACCTTAACTACCTGCGGACTTAATGGAGTGACCTGAAGGTGTAATTTGGTGATTACAACAGGAACTCCTAGTTCTACAAGTCTAGGAGTTCCACTTGTAATCACTGAACTACACCTTCTGGTCACTCCATCAAGTCCCGTGGTAAGGTCTCATCATAACTAACAAAACGAACCCAAACTCGGCACACCTAGTCCTACAAGTCTAGGAGTTCCACTTGTAATCACCGAACTACACCTTCAGGTCACTCCATCAAGTCCGGTGGTAAGATCTCATCATAACCTACAAAACGAACCCAAACTCGGCACACCTAGTTCTACCAGTCTAGGAGTTCCAGTTGCAATCACCGATTTACACCTTCAGGTCACTCCATCAAGTCCGGAGGTATGGACTCGTCATAACTAACAAAACGGAGCCCAAATTCGCCACCCCTAGTTTTACTCTGCAAGAAGTTCAAATAGCGGTCACGAAAGTACACCTTCAGGTCACGCCATCAAGTCCGGAGGTAAGGTCTCATCATAACCAACAAAACGAGCCCAAACTCGGCACACTTAGTTCCGCTCGTCCAGGAGTTGCAGTAGTAGGTAAGTTTATATATCCTACTTATTTTTAGCTAAATAAAAAACTGTGAGTATAAAAATAATAATTTTATCACTTGTCAAGTACTTATGTTTCCAATTTGTTTTTTTCTAATATTTTGTGTATGTACAGCGATCTTTTCAGAATGAGCTGCTCCAAACAGGCGATACAGTATCCACTCACGACGGCGGCCGAGCGCGGACTGTGGTTTCATCGAAATCTTTGTACAATAAATCAAAGCAGGCATCAACAATAAAATAAGAGGCCCTTATTGCAATAGATTATGATTTATCCGTATTAGCAAAATATGTGAAAAAATGTGCATCAGTTTTTATTTTTTCTACGACTATTTGTGACATTTTGATAAAAAATAAACACAGGGTTTTTTAATTGAATATGTCTGTCATCTTATAGTATTTTTTAAATTTTTTAAATATGTTGATAATAGACCAAAACATGTACCGAAACACAAGCCGGTATCGTTAATTTTGTAGAAAATGGCAACGAAAGTTCGTTTTTACAATATAAAAAACTACTATTTTCAACAAAAAGAGTTACAGACGTTTGCAGATGAAGAACCAATCTATACGTGGTAGTTTTTACTTATATTTGATTTGGTTTATTTTTGTCACAAAATCTCCCGAAAAACACCCTAATTTTGGTTGATTTGCAAACGCGTCCTTAATACTACAACGTCAATATATATCTCATACCTTTAAACGAGCAATTCTTGTATATATATAATCGGAATCTCGGAAACGGCTTCAACGATTTTCATAAAATTTCGTGTCCAGGGAGTTTCGGGGGCAATAAATCGATCTAGCTAGGATTTATTTTTAGAAAATGTCCTTTTGTCCATGTTTTCGGGCAAAAAACTGCTACAATATAAGAAGGTAAATTTTGACAGACTACTAACGATCGTAATAGCTCAGGTGGGATGTCGGTCGGGCGTGATATCGGAGTTCCGTGGTTCGCGTCCCGTCTTGGGTCCGACTTTTTTCCTTTTTTTTTCAAATTCCCTTCTTTTGTGAGAAAATCTATTATTTTGAGCCCTTTATTAGTAATTTTCAAAAATAAGAAAAATTTTAACTAAACTAATTGCACTCATGATTTTCATTCAAATAACCAGTTCAGTTTTTTCTATTAAGTCAATAAGATCAAAAAATATTATTCATGTAAATAGTATCTATATGTAACTTAAAAAAAAAACCGGTCATCCGGGTACTATATATATAGCTACTGTTATTTATTTATTCTTTTTTTAAACGTAACAGTCGTACAAGGCTTTTCTCCTCCACCATACAAGAGGTGTTTTACATTAAAAAAAAAAATTAGTGTTGCCCAAAATCGGTCTTGGTCTTGCAGTCTTGGTCTTGTTCTTGCATTTTTGCAAGACCAAGACCAAGAACAAGACCGCCTAATTTTAGCAAGACCAAGACCAAGACTGACCGTGCAAGATTTGAGCAAGAACAAGACTAAGCCTGCGAGACTCTTGCGTATTGCAGTTAGGAATGAGTGTCGTTTCAGGGAGTATAGGAATTCGGGTATACGCTTAGGGACTCTATGAGATGCAAAAAAATATAAAAAATTTTTTGTAAAATTGGACTTATGCAAATTACGAACAGTACCATAAACATACATAGTGGATGAAAATATCCAGTGAAAGAAAAAACAGTGCATCCCTAGTTTTGACCATCAGCACTTTGATAGTGCGCGGCGTCTTGTTGTCGGAATCATCAAAGTTCGAATACTGACCTGTCAAAGAAATTTTGCAGCTATTCGGAAGTACAAGGTACACACGTGTAATATACGCGCCGGCGGCTTCTATTGATATCGCATTCAATCGTCGCCGCCGCGCCGCACGCACTACATTTGACACTGTTTGAATGCCGCCGTACAGAGTACATATTCCAAAGAATAAAATAAGTTTCCGGGTGCTCAGAATGGACACGAATACATTATGCTGATCTCGCAAGGAATATTGTAATTAGATAATGGTAAGGATAGGTAGATACCATAATAATTTATTCTAGTAAATAATTATTATAATATTAACTATATGGGTTTGCAATAATTACTTACTATTATTATTGTTACCTAATAGATAAACATGTTCAATAAGTTCACTGCAAATCTCGATTTTTGGAAGTGTGTGTTTTTGAACACAAAGTGTTCGAATATGTCGTCACCCATTTGATAAATATTGTAGACACTTTTAACACACCTGAAACGTGTAAACATTTTGTACAATGCTAATCGAATAATATAAAAAGTGTGCATATTAAATAAAAAGCGTAAAATAAGATCTATGTACTTTTTAGGAGCCCGAGTATCTCTTAGAGAACCGTTTAAAGAAATTGATTGCATCGAATTGATGTAAATAATAGTGATTTGCAAAATTTTAATAGTAGAAATAAATATAAAATCACAATACCTGCTTTCCGGTTACACAAAGTATATAATGCGTTCTTGGGTAGCGATATACGGTTTTATAATAAGATTCCAAAAGAAATGTTAGATCTTTCACCTTTTCAATTTAAGTCAGACAAAAATGCTTGGAACTGACCTCTTGTACTACACAGGACTAACTAGAAATTTCTAAACCGATTTGGTATATACATATACATTTTACATTTTATGTTTGACTTATCGCTTTACATAATTATATAACTATTGTAAAAATATTTTGAAAAGAGCAACTACTGAGTTTCTTACTTTCTTCCATGATTCTTCTCAGTAGAATCAGAATCCCTGGACATGGAAAAGAAAAAATTGGGGAAAACAGTGATCATATGACTATTCAAAAGTGTATTTTTAATACCTACTTGAATAAAACATATTTGAATTTTGAATTTCAAACGAGTGAAGGAAAATTTAATTTAATTAACGTAGATTAATTCAATCACAAGAAAAACATAATATACACAATTTTATTTACATATTTACATTTCATTTTTACGTAGGCACACTATACCTATCTGGCAACGCATCTACTTTATTAATCTTCTGAAGAATCTTTAATTTTATCAAAGGATGCCGAACTTTCCTTTGTCGGTCTTTCGGCGTGTACTTACAAATAGTAGTATTTATTTTAATTCCATTCATTCCCAATTTTTCCCGAGCTTTGCTTCGAGTCTAATGTATTAATTGTTTTTACTCTAATCCTTGTTGTTCTCGGAGTGATAAGTTTACAATTTGACACGAGTGACGAAGAGTCGAATAGTTCTAGTCGGAGTAGTGAGAGTTGGAGTTATAGATCTAAAAGACCTAAAAGTTAATTTGATGAGTTTTTCGACATAATTCATGCATCCCAAATTGCTTTGTGTAAATTATGCCAACATAAAAAGGTTGAAATAAAAATGAAAAACAGAAACACTTCAGGCTTAAGGAAGCATCTAATATCTTTCCACAAAAAGGAACTAAAACCAAAATTAAGTGGAGATATCGCAAGCTTTTTAATAACCACCGGAAAAAGTGGACAGGTAAGAAAAAATATACTTATCACACAATTACATAACACAAGTATTATGTAACTAGCGGCCGCCTGCGACTTCGACCGCGTACAATATCTAATTTCCTATGAGATTTTGAAATTTTCTCGCTGCAAAAGTCTTACCTAAGTATAAAGAGGCTATATAGTTAAAGCTTAACTATGCAAGTATTTATTATTTAAAACTAATAAAGTAAATGTTGATCTTCATATCTGTACTTTAAAAATATAGGACTTGCATGTAACCATTTTACCCCAATTTCACCCCCTTAGGGTTAGGATTTCGTAAAACAGCTTATTCAGGATTTTATTATTGAAAACTTATAACTTTAATGCCGATTTTCGTGTACCTAACTTCAAAAACGTAGGACTTTCATACAAATTTCCAACTCCCATTTCACTCTCTTAGGGATAGATTTTCTCGAAACCGTTTCTTAACTGATCTCTATGCCATAAAAGGAACCTACCTTACAAACTTCAAGTTTTTATGTTTTATAGCTCCTGAGATATCGTTATAGTCAGTCAGTGAGTGGTAGTATATATATATATATATATATATATATATATATATATATATATATATATATATATATATATATATAAAGATTATAGTGTTAAATATGTATCTATAATTCACTCATATTTTCATTTGTTTTTATAATCGGCGAGACACGTGATTTACTGTTTTATTTCAGTCTGAAAATAGCAGTGACAATATCCCAACAGCTACAGTTGATTGGATGGTTAAAAAATATCTTCCCTTCTCATTTTTCGATGACGAAGCTACACAAGTATATTTTAGATCAATTTTCCCAAATATGGTGTTTCCTAAAAGGTCCACACTTAGAAGGAAGTTCAAAGAACGGTTTGAAGAGCTTCAATTGAATCTTAAGGAACGACTACAACAATTTTCATCTAAAATGTCATTTATCATTGACGGATGGACGTCAATTGCTGGTAGAAGTTACTACGGGGTCACTATTTATTATATAGACAACGAATGGAAGTATCGATCTGTAGTCCATGATATTATACCATCACGCGGTCGACATACTGGGGAAGATATTGCTACGATTTTCCACGAATGTTTATTGGAATATTACATAATTAATAAAATACAGGGTATCACGGTCGACAACGCAACTGAAAATACCAAATTTATGTATGAATTGGACAAACAGCTGCCATACTTTGATTCAGACAATCAACATTTCCGGTGCTTTGCTCACATTTTGAACCTTGGTTTACAAGGTTTATTAAAGACTTTAGCATTACACAGTGAAACTGACAATAAGGGACAAAAACAGCAGTATGAAGATAATGAAGACGAAACTGAGGAAGATGAAGAATATGCGCAAAATATTGCTGACTCACGTACAGCTATAACAAAATTACGCAGTATTTCCAGTAAAATAAAAAGAAGTGAGATATTAAAGAGGAAGTTTCAGTCTGCTTGTGAAGCAGCTGGCGTGCCATCAAATCTGAACCCCATACTCGACTGTCCAACGAGATGGAATTCCACACATGATATGTTTGGATTTGGTTTAAAAGTGAGAACTGGCATTAACATATTGTGCACTTCCGTCACCGAATTGAATGATTTTCTTATCGCAGATAGTGAATGGCAAATACTCGGAAAAATACATAAGTTTCTAATAAACTTTAAACTTCTATCAACGAAACTTGGTGGAGAAAAATATGTTACATTACCGCTAGTCATTGTATCATTCAATCTCTTGCTCGATAAAATTGAATCCATGGTAAAACAATTAGATGAGAAACCTGTTCGATCCGAAGTGGATGAAAGGCTCATTCTGGGTTTTCAAGCAGCTCGAGACAAAATGCTTAAACATTATAAAAAGAGCAACTGGATTTATTGTACCTCTTTAATTTTAGACCCAAGGCATAAGACTCAGACTTTTGACATGACATTATGGGGAAGCAAATTAAAACAGAAAGCCTGCGCAAATTTAATGAACTTTATAAAGAATATAAAAGTTTACACTCAGTGAATACATCTCTAGAACCACCAAGAAATGAAAAGAAAGTATGTGAATATGATGAAGATGAAGACATAATAGACTTTGAGAAATTGTATGCATGTCCCTCGACGTCATCTGGATCAGGATCTTTTCATCAAGGCTTAGATATAGACGATTTGGAGGAGTACCTAAGTAAACCCAGAGCCGCCAGTTCGGAAGACATTTTAGAGTAGTGGAGGCATGAGACAGAATATCCGACTTTATCGAAGATGGCCCGTGATTTTCTTTCAATAACTGCAACTTCAGTACCTGCTGAGAGATTATTTTCTAAAGCATCATTAGTAATTATAAAACATAGAAATAGGTTAAGTGATGAGTCAGCCAGATAGTTACTTTGTATTAATTCTTGGTCAAAAGAATTAATATAAAGTAACAGTAATGTCAAAGCTGTTGTGTACTGTTATGTAATTTAATTTGTATTGTATTTTATTTTTTTTTATTTAAATAAATGGTAAATTGTATAACTCTTTTATTCCATTTCATATAAGGGTCTATCAATCTCTTTCTAGACAGATAATTTTCTTTATAATAAAGTCAAGTTAATGTCATTAATTTGTTTTTTATATTTTTTGACTAAGGTTTAGCACAAGTAAGCTATTAAATGTAAACGTTTATTAAGAAACAGACTAACTCCCGTGGCCGTGAGACTTGATAGACAGCTCAGTTGGTTAGAGCATCGGTACGGATCCCTTAGGTCGTGGGTTCAAACCCTACCCGGTATTAGTTGATTTTTCGAATTTCTCATTAAATGTTTAGAAATTTAGTAATTTGGTTGGTCTTTATATGGCTATGTTAATTCAAGCTCAAAATGTTCCTACTCTGTTAAGTTGTTCTAAGATCTAAAGTAACGTTTAATAAATAACAATAGGCTAATAGGTAATTGCGAGACTTGCGAGACTCTTTCTGCAAGACCAAGACCAAGAACAAGACTGAGAGCGCAATACCAAGACCAAGAACAAGACCAGGTGTATTGGCGCAAGACTAAGACTGTATTATAACGACCAAGAATAAGACTGGCTAAGTCTCGTCTTGTTCTTGCAATTGGGCAACACTAAAAAAATAGCTTGAACAAGCACCCAGAACCGGAACATTTTAAGCCATCAAATACATAGTTGTGCGGTATTTGAACCCGTGTCCTAATAGCGCTGAGGCTAAACGATGAGACACTACATTATTAAGCAATCATTTTGGCGTTAATAAATTAAATATGATCTTTTTTATTCTTTTGGTTTTTGAGGCTCTAACTTAAGAAAGGTATGAGTATGTAATTCCCACTGCGTCAAAAATATTTTATCATAGAATTTTTTTATTATTAACTGAGAGAGAGAGAGAGATAGAGAGATAGAGAGAGAATTATTAATAAATATTCTTAATAAATACATGTAACAGTATAATAAATGTTTGTATGGAGCAGCTATTGGCTGAAATGCGTTGTAGAGCAAACATCAGTATAATGTTGATCGATCCAATCAAACGAAATGGCGGCTATGCTCCTAACTCAGTATGAGGATTGTCGTATACAATACGCCTTTTATTTTATTGTTTGCAATTATAAGGCTAATGTGCCGTTTGCAATATGTAGTTTGCTTCTTATTGTTCTTCATTACTATATACTTTAATGCTATTTGGTTGGTTAAGGTATTGCTCTACGAGACTACAAAACTTTCGTGTTTATTATTGTTTAGTGGTCTTATACACTTTTTTATAGAAGGTGACAAACAAGCGCACAGTCTACTAGATGACAAGTGGATGCTGTAGCCTATAGACATCTACTTCAACGACTACGATTTAGAATTATGATGGAGATGCGTTGTTTACCCAAAGGAATAAGATACAATGGCTTGTTTCTAGTAAAAATAGTCTCCGGTACTCTTCAACCACTATACAAAACACCTCAGCTCTAAGCTGCTGTTTCACGCTGGTATTTTGTGAGACCGTTTCCTTCCTCTAACGAACTAGTTAACAGTGCGCGCTTATTAATTTAATCAGGTGGTAGGACAACTTTAATTCCTAGGTGCTCGTCTCTGTAGGTACAACCCCGTAACTATTTGGGCTGATAAGCAGCAGCGTGTACTGCTGTATTGACTGGCTTTGAGTCATTAAATCCTGTCCATTGACGTGATGGTACACGCATAAATATATATACCCGGTTTTGTATAAAAATTTTAAAACTCGATGTAATATTATGGGTCAGTTCCCTGTCAACGTGTGTTTTCGAAAGCTGGGTACATATAACATGATCGAAGGACAAGTCTAATCACAGCTAAAGTGGTACAAATAATGTTTCTGAACGTTAATAAAATATAACTAAGAATCACGTCGACATAAAATTATTACGTACATGTCTACTTAATAAGATAATAAAATAAATAAAATATTAAAGAAAAAATATAAAACATGTGTATGAAGTGTAAATACTAAATACTTAATAATCATTGTAAATAATAAGGACTTTATTGTAAATTATAATGTAATATAAATATTGAATTAATATACATTTAAATACGCCTAGCTTGATAAGACCGCAATACTAAAAGGTTTTTTAATTATTTTTATACTAAACATATAATACTAAAGAGTCCTGTACCTATTAAAGTATGAAGAAATGTTCACTACAAAAAATGTTAACGAGTTATGTAACAAAGACCAGTTTTCACGATAACGCCAGAGTACAAATACCTATGAATAATATTACTTACATTAAAGTTGAGTTTTAAGATTATTCTTAAAATAAACTTCTTAAAATAAACGATGATGTTTGAATCCCACCATACACACAGCATCACATTTTGAGTGTAAATCAGGGTTTCGTTACAGTATTTAGAGCTTGAGTACCCGTTGACCATGACCTTTTTTGCACGTTCTTATCTTGGATGATCTTTTTAAAAATGGTTCGGTTTCATTACGTTTCAATAAAGAATTGCAAAGGAGTACACGATTCGTGCTTTTCTGTATAGCCTGACTTTTTCCAATGTATCAAAACTGTTTTATGTTCAATCCTCAATTCCTCAGCTATGTAGTAACTACTATAATATGGTGTGCGTGCACAGAAATATCTGTTAAAATAATGCATTATCACGTACTTTGACTTTAAAAGACCGACAGATTGCTTGATATTGGAAAAATGTTTTAAATAATTTTTATTTTTATTAAAATAATTTTTCTTCACTATTTGCCTGTATAACTTTATCTGAACCTTCTCTAAAAATTTGGCACGTTATTGTGAATTAGCCCTGTATAAGTCTATGAGCCATAGTTTCCAGTTACCATCAGGTGAACTATGTGCTCGTTTGTCATCTTTTTTCTATAAAAGCATTACTTTTTACCCTATAAAAATAATTCAAACATTAAGTAGTGAATATAATAAACGTGGTTGTGGCAATAATCTTTTTTAAATAATAATAAAAAACATTAAAACAAGAGATTTTTTTAAATAAAAAAAACAATAAATCGATACGGTGGGTGGAGTGCGTATTGGACTATAAACAAATAATGTATACGGTGGAATAAACAAATGAAGTTTCAAAATTAAAAAGTAATCTTTACACATTATACTAAACGTTTTTCGGTTAATCCAAAATATTTAAAATAACTTTTTTTTTTGTTTGTTTCTCTATCAGTTTGTACAAGCATCATGTAAAAATATTTTTACAATTTTGCAATATGATCTCGGAAGTTTTTCTGTGGCATGAAGGCATTTTACACCCATTCTACACACAAAATACGCAGAGCCGAAAACATTAACTTGAAAACCCTAAAAATAATTATTTCTTGCGGCCTGCAGGAATCGTATACACACCTTGTAGTACCGCAACCAATCACTGTACTGCTCTAACGAGCCGTCAAATTAAATAATTATTTATTACTTTCGGAATGATGCAAGATATACCTAAGCAGTTGTCTACTTTTTTTTTTTTTTTTTTTTATAGAATAGGGTGACAAACGAGCACACAGTCCACCTGATGGTAAGTGGTTGCTGCGGCCCATAGACATCTACATCTATCCTCCATTAAAAATCAAAATGCAGATGCGTTGTCACCCGTGAGGACTGAGATGGAATGCCTCGTTTCCAGTAAAAAGGGTCTCCGGTTCTCTACACTCACCATACGAAATACAGCAGCATTAAGCTACTATTTCACGCTGGTATTCTGTGAGAGCGTGGTCCTTCCCCGGTCGAGCCGACCCAATTGTGCTACAACTATACTACTAATATAACTGCAGCATGGCTCTACCACGTAACTTGTTGTACGTACTTTGCTTTTACATTAATACAGCTAGGGAAAAAGTTTATTCGTATTTTGTTTGTATAAAATTGAAGAAAAATCTCTTTGGTTGTACTGTTTGAACTTTAAATGGCTAATTTTACTGGCTGGTTTTACTATCAATACATATAGGACATTAAAAAAAGAAAAGTAAAAGTAAAAAAAATACTCTCCGACCATTTTTCAATAGTTTTTCTTTCCGCCAAAATAAGTGAATCTAACGAAGAAATTCGATACATTTTGAACTTTTATTATAAAAATGGGAAAACGTGACTTAAGCCGCGAATAAAATTTGTGACGATTATGGACCTACTCCAGTGTCCATAAGAGTACACAAACAAAGTTGGTTAAAGCGTTTTCAATCGAGAATTTTTATGTCACTGATGCAGCTCGCTCGGGTTGCCCCATACAGATAAAGTTAATGCCATTTTTGAATAAGTGTAGCAAGATCGACATGTTATAGTAGTTAAAATATAGCCGAGGAATTGAGGAACTGTTTTGATACATTTGAAAAAGTCAGGCTATACAAAAAAGCTCGAATCATGATCTTCTTTTCGATTCTCTATTGAAACGTAATGAAACCAAACCATTTTTGAAAATATAGATCACTGGTGATTAAAAAGGAAACCATCCAAGAAAAGAGCGTGCAAAAAAGATCATAATCAAAAGGGTACTCAAGCTCCACAGACTGCAGCGAAACCCGGATTTACACGAAAAAAGGTGATGCTGTGTGTATGGTGGGATTTGAAGGGCATCGTATATTTTAAGCTTTTACCGCCGAGCAAAACCATGGATTCGGATATTTAATACACATACAACTTATGATATTCAAGCAAGAAATTGCAAAAAAGTGGCTGGAATTGATCAAAATTTTTTTGCCATTTAGCAAAAATTGAGAGAGCTTGATTAGAAAGTGTGCATGCAATGCATTCACCGTAAAGTTCTGACGTTGCACCTTTAGATTTTTAGCTGCTTGGGTTTTTTCAGAATTCTTTGTGTAGTATTAGGTTAACATCAATAGAGGACCGTCAAAATCTCATTTTTTTAACAATGATCACAATATTTCTACAGCAACGGGATTATGTCACTATCTTCAAGATGGAGTAAATTGTCGAACAAAATGGCACAAATATATTATAATTAAATGAAATTTAATTTTGAAAAAAAAAATGTCCTGATTTTTTTTACCGCATTTGTGTATCTCACTAGTACTTTTGCATAAATAATACATGTAGTTAGCGCAATAATTTCTGCAGAAGGTTTCTTTAAAAAAAATACATATTTATCTCTTCGATAAAATATATTTCTACTATTCATATTTTTGAAGCTTAAAGCCACTTATCAATTACGCTTTATGAAACGTTCCATAAACCTCAATCAATATTTGAGACGAAGGCACCTGACGTGCGATTAATGAACGTGACTCCGAACGCTAATGAAGTCCCATTGTAATGCCGTTCATAATGGAACATACACGATGTTGCCGATTAAGACGAAGATTCAGTGTGGAAATTGAAATTGCATATTATAATAGCTACTAATTATATATAATATATGAATTCTAAAGCCGTGGACTCAGGGGATAAGCGCTTACAACTGAGGTATGCGAGTAATCGAGTTCGATCCCCGCCGGCTACAATTAATTGTTTTGAGGAGTTATATCTAGTTATATCTTATTTATACGCGTCTGCAATTTGATTCTTCGATTACACACTGCACACACACGACAGCATACTGGCAATGTACACGATAAATGCGTGACAAATTACCTCCCGCACGTGCACCAAAATTACTTCCCACGTGCGCCATCATGACCTTGATTTGAAAATATAAAATTTTTATAAAATTTCAATAACCATGTGGAGGCAGTTACTCTGAATCAATCCAAATAAAATTTTGCATAAGTTAATTTGATTCCTAAAGGCACATTTTGCGCAATATTAGATAACGATAATTTAATTGTTTTGATTATGATAAATTAAGAGAAATGTGAATAAAAATTTTCGAAATGTCTTCAGTTATCGCCGCTCACTCTACGAAATGCAGCAGTTATTTTGCTATATTCCGTGGAAACATAGTTTTTCCTTAATCGAGTCGACCTATTAGTAGTGCAGCGTAGCGATACTGATTGCCAAATGTATATTTACTTCTTTGTCTCAAAATATCTGACCGGCTGAAAATATTCTCTTGTTGATAAGATTAATCATGAAGAAAATCATCTAAGAACTGTAATCAAAGATCATTTCAGAAATAGACTGCTCTCATCAGTTTTAGATGGTTCAACTGCAACAATACATATGGTCGTCGAGTTAAAATAAAGCAGTCATGACTTACCTCCGCTAAGTTAGGAAGGTCGATATTTTTACAGGCAGCAATACCGAACAGGAACTTTTTCATATTATCAATTCAATTACTCAAATACTTAATTTTGCATGTTTTCCGTTACGTACATTCCGTACCAACAACTGTTTAATTTTTCAAAATAATCTTAATTCTCATGTATCCGAGAACTTAAGTTTTAGTTTTCAATCTAGCACACTGGGGCTTATATGGGACCCAGTCGCTGACGTCTTGAAATTTAAAATCAGCATCGTATGTACTTCTGTAGCAACTAAACGTGTACCTGTTTACCTATACTCACTCGTACCTGTTTTGACGTCTAATGGAGCAACTCTTCGAAATCCTAATGTTTACGAAGGGGGAAGGTATGCAAGATCGGGAGGAACTCAACAAGAAGAGGAAGCGAACCGTAGCGATTTGATATGAAGATGACCGAGCGGACATTACCGAGCTTCAATTACAAACATTATATTGGAGATCGTTACATAAGTCAACGTCGTACAACATCATTTTTCATACTTTTTTTTTGTTATAAATACTGTCTTCTTTAATTTAATATAAATTTACTATATAGTATCGTATGTTCTTCATTAACTACAACGAAAATAAAACGAGCAAAATAAATCAAGAAACACATACTTATTTGTTTTTAATCGAGAGCCAAAACACCAAGTTTCATATAAATAAATAGAATAATGACGGGCTTTCATACTAACTATCAACCCCTATTTTACCGCTTCGGAGGAAGAGTCTTCAAAAAATGTAAAATATGTACTTATTTATTTTTAATGAAAAGCCGAAATACTAAGTATCATAAACATAACTTAAAACATAAAGAACTATTATACAAAAATTCAACCTTCTTCTTTCGGTATTTTAACCCCTTTGGGGATATCATTTTTTAAAAATGTATAACACATACATATTTCTTTGTTTTTAATCAAAAGTCATAATACTAAAGTTCAAATACATAATTTGAAAATGACGGACTTTCATTCAAAGCATCAACCTTTATTTTACCCCTTCGGGGGTAGATTTAAATAAAAATGTAAAATACGTACTTCTTTATTTTAATCAAGAGCCAAAATACCAAGTTTCATAAACATAACATATGAAAATCAATATTAGGAAGATGCTACTGCTGTACGTATCTTGTAACATTTCCCTCTAAGGCCAATTACAATATCTACGGTATAACAAGGCGTAGTGATTTTTTTACGATGCCACTATACGGCGAAGATTTACTTAACCGTAACATGTTGAAAACGATAACAGACATGTCGTTAACTATATGCCTGAACTGCCTTAAGCAGGACCGGTCAAAGAAAAGTACAAAATTCAGACAGTATACTGCAAACAATCATTGAAGTAATGAACTATGTAAAAAAATATGTGCGGCAGTTTGAGAGCGTGTAAAGACATACAGGGCATTTTTATGGCACAGACTAAGTTAGTTTGAGCCCATGAGCTCTAACGCATGTTGCAAACGACCATGTCTCGGGGTCTCTTCTAGAACGTAGTACGTAGAACGTAGTACGTAGAACGTAGTAGTTTCTTCAATTAATGCACTTGTAATTCCCCATCGAAACACAATTCTGTACTAAAAACCAACTAACTATGTTAAGTGATTTACTTTACTCTACATGAGAATTCTCATTATGGTCAGGCTACATTACATTACTATCAAACTGATCCCCGGTCTCTGTTTGGTGCACAGCACATAAACAATCCATGTTGTTTTAAGCATTTTTAAACTATAACTTTATTTAATAAATTTAAAATTAAAAGAAAGTACAGTAAAGTAAGTAGTAAGTAATAATGTTGCGACCAATGCGATGTTTGAAACACATTAGTTCTTTTTAGAGCAACTAAGCGCATTTAACAATGTTTGCATTATAGGTACTACGCCTTTACTTTGCGGCAATCCACTATAAATAAGGATAACAATGGCAGCTAGCATGCCATGTTTATTTTATTGCGGCTAAGCATTATGTTCTATTTAAGTAAGAAATGTACCCCTAAATTGCTACTATTAGAGGACAAATAGCTGTTAATTTTTTTTAACCAATAAACCAAGGCCATTATGGTTTAGTGTTTATTTTATAAATCCGATTTTTCATTATTCATTCATTACCGACTATCAAGTGCTTATTGCTGAACTGAGGCCTTAAAGTTTGCCTCATAGGCGAGCTATTTGCCGTAGTTGTCACAATTGGCGAGCGGGTTGGCAACTGTACGTTTTCATTAGGTGAGTTAATATTTGGAAGATGCTGCTGCTGCCAATCTCTTGCAATATTTCCCCCAGACTCATGATATTACGGGATGATAAGACATATTGTATTATTTTATGATGCCACTATACGGCGAAGATTTACTCAACAGTAACATGTTGAAAACGATAACAGACATGACGGTAACTGAGTGCCTGAACTGCCAGAACCTGACAAAGAAAAGTACAAAATTCAGACAGTATACTGAAGGCAATCATTGAAGTAATGAACTATGTAATAAAACAGAAATCGCGAATAAAATCTGTGCGGTAATGGGGGCGCGTGTAAAGAGACGCAAGGTATTTTTTATGGCACAGATTAAGTAAGCTTGAGCCCACAGGCTCTCTAACGCATGTTGCAAACGTCCAAGTCTCGGTGTCTCTTCTGGAACGTAGTACATATTTATTCAATGAATACACTTGTAATTTCCCATGGGGCCAAGTTCAATTTTCTACTAAAAACAAAGTATCTTAAGTAATTTATTTTACACTATATGATAATTTTCATTAGGCTCAGGCTACATTATATTACTATCAGTCTGATCTCAATAGCGTCTCTAGTATGTCACACAGCTTTTAATCAATGCGTGTTGTTTTAAGCTTTTTGAGCCGACTGCCAATGAAGGGTTATGTTTTTCACGCGTATATGTTTGTAAATTTATTTATTGTCTCGTATCTTCCAAATGGCTGGATGGATTTTGACAATTAGGGTACCATTATATTCGTCTCAAAAACCCAAGTATTCTTAGATAGCTGTTAAAAAAAATTTCATACCACCTGGAGCACTCTGCGCCGGGGTACCCCAGTGGTTCTTTTCACTTAACCGCATCCAGCGCAGAGAGGCTCGAATCGTCGGCGACCGAGTTCTTTCTGATCTGTTTAACTCGTTGGCAATGCGGAGATGTGTTGTATCACAGAGATTGCTCTGAGGAATCGATCGGACTAATTCCAGCCGCTCAATTACACAACAGCAAATTGCAAAAAATTCGCGATACCATCCATACTATCCGGATGATTGACGGTTCAGCACTGTGATATTTATAAGAAGTTTTCTTCTAAGCACAACTTCCTTGTGGAATCGACTACCACCAGCGTAATTCCCATGTATTGCAGTTGTTCACGGGCGGTGGTAGTCACTTATCATCAGGTGAGCCGCATGCTCGTTTGCCCGTCTCCTATAGAAAACCAAAATTAATTATCTTAAATGGAAGATAGCCGTGATTAATTACCGCATATGGACGCCAAATAGCTTATTCCTACCGTGAACATGGGCGTCACCGAAACATCTAGAATATAAAATAAGTTAATAAAACGTAATAAAAATCCGTTAAACTAGTTTCATTCAATGTGTAGTGTTCGCACATTGCATGTGCACATGGTCGCACATATTCATTTCATTCATCCATTACAGCCTCTAAAAGTCCACTGGTGAACACAGGCCACCCTCACATTTCATGGGTCCCATTTTTTTATATTTTGATAGGTTTTAATTTTTAGAACTTCCAGCAGCGCACCACATTTAATTTAAATTCAAGATACAGTTTTACAAGGAATAGAAATAAACTCTCTTATTACGAGCAAGTTGTGTTACACTGAAGAAACATTTTCACATAACTAGGGTCGTAAAAGCATACGGTCCAATTTATTGCACAATAATAATTTAAAAAGAACCAAATCCAATTTTATTTTGCTGTTATGGTTATGTTATATTTTAGTTACATAGAAGCAAATATTCTTCCCTGTTTTTGTAAAGCACGCTATATGGCTTACCTGAGCACGTGATCATCACCGCCCTTCTTCTTCACAAGCCTGCCTGTAAGGCCTCTTTTTTATGTAGTAGAACCATTCTGTAGCATATTATAGTAGTAGCACGAATGGGCAGACTGGACCTGGGAGGGACTACGCTCTCACAGAATACCAGCGTAAAATGGCAGCTTCATGCTGTTGTGAGTGTAGAGAACCAGAGATCATTCTTACGGAAACCGGGCATTCCATCTTACACCTCATGGGTGACAACGCGTCTGAATTTCGATTCGTAATTGAGTATGGATGTAGATTCCCCCCCCCCCCTCTTCCACTTACCATCGGGTGGACTGTGTGCTCGTCTATCATCATTATTCTATAAATAAAGTGGCCATTTGTCCTTGGGCTTCTCCCAGTGTGGAAAACTTGCAATAATCGTCACGCTTGGCGGGTATACAAATATAACTCCTTTTATAGTTTAAATATTTCGGGTGCTTATCTATATATCCTGCTAGTCTCACTAGGTCCTCACTCCATTAAGTGGCGATGGGGGAGGGGGCGCTCCACACCTCCAAATCAATATTTGTGAGTCTATAAATATCAAGTAGACGAAGTCGTGACGACAAGACGTACGTCATCCACGTTTAAAAGATCTACATTGACGAATGCAGACGAATATGTAAACGCGTGGTACTCGTCAACGAATTTCCCGTGCCGATAATCTTAACGTACCAAACGTATGTCTCCCGTTGATTGACTAATTCGGAGGAGGCAATTTGACATAGCTGCTAACCTCGAAAAAGGAGTTGGTATCCGCAGTTATTTATTATTTTGATTTGTTATCGGGACGATGCGGCTGCTCATCTCCTAATTCAATTTCTCTCGGTCGCCTCTTACGACACCCATGGAATTGATATGAGGTAGTGGATATTACTACACCGCTACTACGAGTACACAGTTTATTAATATTATTTGTATTCAACACAATCTATGTTAGCGTGTAACGCGGCCTAAGATAATCTACTACTTCATTTTGTCCCGTAATGTATCGGTAGACGCGACAATGCTGAATGCCTGAAAAGTCTTATGACTTCTGATAGATAATGATTTAATTATCTCCTTTACACTAATCGTAAAATACTCAAACCCGGCTACGGGAAGAAGTGTCGAAGGTGTGAAATAACTTTTCGTACTGTTATCGAATATCCACCTTCAATGTGTGGCAATTTAAGCAAATTCTGTCTAAAAAGGAAGAGGCTGAAAAAAAAATGAATATGAAAAGCAATTACTTTTATCATTCAACTCCACAGTGCACAGTGCACAGGGCTAGCTTATAATTATTATAAACTGAGAGTGGTTTTGCATACAATTTCTAAAAACATTCTTCGGAAAGCAAGCGCTTACATAATTTTCACGAGCGCTTTTAAATGTTGCGCAGTGTAGCGGGCTTTATGTAAATGGCTTCTTTTATTCTTGCCTAAAAAATATTAAAGTTATACCTAAAAGCTTTCATTCAAATTTTTTCATATTTATGTTTTTCCGTCTTTCTTATTATAAATGATAAAATAATAATATGTTCTTTTAGGAATATTCCAACTACTGCATATAACTGATATATGTACATGAATAAAATATTTTGAAGACACGTGAATTCAGCCAACAAGCACTGGAGTGGCACGGCGGCCGCTTTCTTTATAATCCTCTCAGAAGTTCAAGTGAATCCATTGAAGTTATTTAAATAGTTAATTTAATTAAGGTCTGTGCCCTTCAAAGGGTCATTTAAAGTTTATTTTAATTTACTTTGTTTTATATTTATATATTTTTTCTTGACTTTTCGAATAATTATTTTTATAATCCTATTCACAAAGTGGCAGACGAAAACGATATTAATAATTAGCGACTCATCTCAATTTACCGGTAATAAAAAATATTTAAGAAAAAAATGTACAATAGGCTTATTAAATATTTTGAAAAAAAAATCATATGGCTATATATCTGAATTTCAGTACGGCTTTAGGGTTGGCAGATCAACGGAAGATGCTGTGTATAATCTTACTACTTACGTAGTAAAACATCTAGATGGTAAACGCAAATGTTTGGGTATCTTTCTAGATGTTAAAAAGCTTTTGATACCGTTTCCACACTTAGGATGATAGGTTTTAGATAACTAACCCAATCCAAGGTGTCAAGCGTACCGTGCCGATACCCGATACCCGAGACCAGGGCAATTTGGGAAAATACTTATTTTTGCCCTTTCCGCGGCATGCGGGGCTCTGCCGGGGTGACTGAATATTGACCTAGCTAATCGTGGGACAAAAATTGACGAAAATCGACATTTTGCAAGGAGCAATGAAAATATCCTTTAATGGGACTATCTGTAGATTCTAAATAGGCTCTTTTAGCGTCACCAACACCCTGCAACACTACGCCCCAACCTAACAAGTGAAATAGAGGCACGTCTGCAGCCGAACCACAATCGGAAACGAACTAGGGAGGGGAAAATAAAAAGTTCGCTAGGCTTTATAAGCTTAGTGGGGCAGCAAGCAAGAGACCAAAGGCTAATAGCAGCTGAGGTAGGAGTCGAAAAGGCCAACTCTTTTTGCTAGAAGCCCTGGGATGAAATTCCTGTGCCCAAACCTCCCTCAGTTCCCAAAGCGAAAAAACGCAGTTAGTCTGAGGAAAAATCCCACAAAGACCAGCCCAGGAAGTCTGTGAAGCTGGCAACAGGGGAGAAAAAGCTTAGCTTCAGTGCCGTAACTAGCTCTGCGCGTATGAAAATTTGCAATTTGAATCTTATGAGCGTGGAGCAGATGCCGTTGGTCCACCGGGCACTAACACAGGCCATCGCTAAGACGGCCTGTGGGGCGCATGAATGGGACCAAAATTTTCGGGTTTCACTCACAAGCCAGTTCGGATTCTGGTAACGTGCCTGAATAAGGCAAGCCAGGACTGCAATGTACGTGAAATTAGAAACCTGAAACACTGGCCAGAGGCAGAGCTCTTGATAATACCCTAGGGTAAACTGCCTAAGCCTCGGGTGGGCATATTTTTTATTACATATATTGTAATAAAAAATATGCCCACATATTTGCCCCGCAGCGAAGCTGACTCTCCAAAGGAGGCAGATGTGTTGTTGAGGGTACAAAATGAAGGGTTCCATACCGATCCCTGGAGAATCCTCCATTGTAGGGACGAGGAGAATGGGTTCCTACTACGCTCTGATGTGGTTATGGATAAAGGACGTCTTCGTCCTCAACAGGTGGATAGGACTCCTGCCCCCCCAAGGATAAGACGAGAGCCCTCCAGGCAAATCTTCACCATGCAGCAGCTGCTTCTGCCGTGGTGGAGGTTTGCTTTGCACAGGACAATATTGATCTCACCCTCATACAAAAGTCTTAGTTGGCCAACGGTAAATTTCAGGGATTGTTGTCTGCCGGTAAGATATTTGTCGATACTAAAGGCAGTAGACTCAGAGCTTG
This sequence comes from Parnassius apollo, assembly GCA_907164705.1. Classification (NCBI taxonomy): domain Eukaryota; kingdom Metazoa; phylum Arthropoda; class Insecta; order Lepidoptera; family Papilionidae; genus Parnassius; species Parnassius apollo. The sequence goes on from CAJQZP010000081.1 coordinate 4,752,098, forward strand.
TGTAATTTATAATAAAAATATTGAACTTTTAATTGTTCCAGTGAACTGCAATGATGACCTGAATTCAGCCTTCATAAATCTCAAGGGATGCCCAGGGGTCAGAATAATCATTTGCTCAGTCTACGATTTTGCCGACAAACTTGCACGGGAGAGCTCAAAAAGTACACAATTTGGACCAGAGCTATTTTGTGGAATCTCAAGAAGCCTAGCCTGATTGAACCTTGAAACTCTTTATCACAATAAATCTCTTAAGATATGGTCTGACAGACCAGTCTTAAAACATTCTAAAACCTTAATCCGTGATTTGGATCGTAAATTCGCTTCAGAAGCCTGGGATTAACAAAAAATAAATTGCACATTCTAGCAAGAGCCCTAACTGGATTCTGTTATCTTAAAAAGCACATGTCCATCCTGGGACTAATCAACTCAAGGATGTGACGGTTCTGTTCCATAACGGAAGAAACGCCTCTGCACATCCCAACTGATTGCGGACACTCAATGCGCAAACGTAGCACTCACCTGTGAAACTATGTACTCCGCCCAGAAAAAGTGAAATTGCTACTTCTATTAATTGAAGACATAGGGCTTAGAAGTGAACTATAGCCGTAGCAGCGATTACAATAAATCTTTTGGGTCGCAGTGATACTGGTCTCCTTCCCTCGACCTGCAGAACCGCTCGCACAAAAAAGGCAACTTAATATTTTTTAAGGTTTCTTACACAACAGGCCTCAAAGGGTTAAATTTAATAATTACTATAGTCCAGGCGCCTCGATAACCTTTCGTTTTCCATAGGGCAGCGTCTTGGGTCCGAGTTTCTTTTTGACCTACATCAACGATCTATGCCAATTAAATCTAAGTAATGGGAAAGTTTAAATAAAATGTGTAATGTTCGCGTAAATATTAGAAATCAAAATGGGAAAGTGTTATCTTTTGACGATGACACAATTTTAGTTTTTCACGGAGAGACTTGGGATGAAGTACGTCAGAATGCGGATACAAAATTTTGTCGAGCGATTCGGTCACTTATACAGAACCTTTTGAGAATCAATTATATATATATATATATATATATATATATATATATATATATATATATTATTTCTTTATTATTTTTTATATTAAGAAATAATATTTAAAAAAAAAAACAATATTCATTTCTCTTTTCAGGGCTCATAAATGTAAAAATAATAATAATAACTCATGCTCATCTATTTTTTAAAGTGTCCATATTTAAATATGTTGGTATTTATCTTGACTTCAACCTGAAATGGCAATATCATATAAGTACAGTATCGGAACGCATTCGTAAATTAGTTTGGGTTTTAATAAATTACGGCGGTTTTAAGATATACAACTTCTAAAAACAGCATACTTTACACTATGCCAATCTAACCATACTCACCCATTGCAACTCGGTCTGGGGAGGAGCGTTTAAACGAAAGAGTTCAAAGATCGATCATCAAGGTAATGACCTATAAATCATGTAGCTTGGTCGGTAACTCTGACTGTTAATTATTAACTGTTCTTCAACTTTTTGTATTATTTAATATTTCAGGCAACATAAATCTACTTCTTTTTGAAGATAAGACCTCATAATATATGCACAGTTCCTAAATTTAACACCTCTTTATCTCATCGTTTTCAATGCGTACTTGGGTCACATCTGTATACTAAATTACAAAAATAACTAGATATTTTTCCACTTAATTATTATTTGTGTAAGAAAAGATTCACGCCTCACAGAATACCAGCGTCCAATAGTAGCTTGATGCTGCTGTGTTTCGTATAGTGAGTGTAGAGAACCGGAGACCCTTTTAACTTGAAACGAGGCATTCCATCTAAGTCCTCACGGGTGACAACGCATCTGCATTTTGATTCGTAATCGAGGATAGATGTAGATGTCTATGGGCCACAGCAACCACTTACCATCAGGTGGACTGTGTGCTCGTTTGTCACGCTATCCTGTAAAAAACGCCCGGTTATTGTCGCTAGACATTCAGACATTTGACATTCAGACCCAAAATTTATACAAGAACCTCTCAATCACCTGCCAATTACTTTGTCCTTCATACATAACTCAGGTCGAAAAAATATCAACATTTCATACAGTTCAATAAAATTTATCCATTACTCGTTATTTTATCATGTCTTATATACTTCATAAATTCGAGTGTATTTTTCCATATACTATTTATTTCTTACTATGTCAATTATTCAAAGTTTTGCTTGTAAATGTACTAATACCTACTATTACAATATTGAGGGTCTGGAACCCTGTAAGACAGGTTTCCTTAGTACAGAGTTCACAAAGTACATATTGTGTTATGTAATACCTACTCCTTATAAATAAAATAAATAAATTAACAGATGTAAATTGAATTATAAGTAACTTTTGACAAAAAACATTATTATTATTTATTTAATACTAGCAATCTGGCCCGGCTTCGCGCGGGTGATATCTTAAATCTACAACAGCGCCATCTACCGAGTCCACCTATGCCTATAACCATCACGAAAGTGCAAGCAACATGTTGACCACGTTTTACCGTAATTTTGTGAACGGTATGGCGGCGCACAAAATACGAACAAACAAATTTTAATTTTTATGTACATATTAGATTTAAACAAAAAATTCTCAATCAAGGTCTACTTTTGCTTCGAATAAAACTTTCAGTGGATTAATACTACTTCACTTTATTATCATCATCTTCACAGTTACAGCCTTTCACAAGTTCACTGCTGAACATAGCCCTCCAACTAGGAATGCCACAAAGCACGTTTCTGAGACACCTGCATCCATCGGCTTCCTGCATGTCTTACTTACCAGGTCGTCACTCCTTCCAGTAGAGCGTCGGCTTACACTTACCTACTGGTACGAGGTTGTCACTCGTGAACATTTTTTCCCCATCGATGGTCGGTCCTTCGAGCTATATGGCCGGCCATTTGGCAATAGCCGTAACTCTGTTTCCAATGAGGATATCCTCATTTCTAAGTAAGTTTATACGCAAAGAAACCTTAAGCATAGATCTCTCCATAGCTCGCTGAGCGGCCCTTGAGCATCTTTATATGGCCAGTAGTGAAGGACGACGACTGAGATTTATAAATCATCACTAGCAACACGCACTGGTTGTACAATCTCGTTTTCAGGTTTTGAGGTGTAGCGGCGCTGTCATCGCGCCACAAGCGAAAACACACCGAAGCCTAAATCGCGCTATCAACATTCCGAATCATAAACAGTATATATAGAACATCTCCGAACTATCACACGGAGTGTCGGCCGCTCCTCGGGTACAACACCTTGCCCGGCGGGAGATCTCCCCTTTTTCATCCACGGCCACAGTGGTGACCCCGACGTGATCTGAACACGCAACCAAACAACCTTCGGAAACTTCAAGCTTTATCATCGTCATAGAATACCCCACCCATTCGCTCCCGAGCAAATATCGTCTGCAGTCTTCATATCCTTCAAGCCAGCTAGCTTCACAAGGTTCATCGCAGCACTGGAATAATAATGCTTCCTGGTCCTTCAAGCTACTCTCTGCGCTATACAGCGTTCGGCACGGCTCTGAGCCTTACTGCTCGCCTCTGCTTCACAGCACTCTCGCAGATTACTTGCCTTCTTCTCGACTCAACGCAGACTACAAGGCAATCTCCTGGCACTTGCACATTCGTTGACAACGAGGCTGCACTATCGACCTCCGGTCTGAGCAGGGGGGTGATGTAGCGGCGCTGTCATCGCGCCACAAGCGAAAACACGCCGAAGCCTAAATCGCGCTATCAACATTCCGAATCATAAACAGTATATATAGAACTTCTCCAAACTATCACATGGAGTGTCGGTCGCTCCCCGGGCAGAACACCTTGCCCGGCGGGAAATCTCCCCTTTTCCAACTTCGGCCACAGAGGTATACCTGACGAGAATATCATAATTTCCCGAACGATAATATATATACGACTAATACTTCTCAAATTATTGTTTTGATGTTTCACGACAGTGGTCGAATGGAGAATGAAATTTTATATAAATAATGTAAAATATTCTTGGTGAATTCTAACGACTAATTAAAAATAAAAAAGGATATTTATTTCGTTCTTAATATTTTCTGGTTTTCATTTATCCAAGCATAGGTAAAGGTAAATAAATAAATCTAAATATTGACACAGATTTGTTGATGAGCCACGCGTCGCATGTGTAATCCGTTATATGTCTTTTCATATAACCTATCAGAGTTCCAGTAATAAGATTAATTTGTTAACAATTTTCCTCTCGCCGATTCCATTGTAACTTAATGATGTTTTAGTATGATCGTGCAAGGGCGATTAAAAATAATATTGATTTTAACCGACTTAAAAAAGGAGGATACTCAATTCGACTGTATTTTTTCATGTGTGTTATCTAAGAAATTTTTTCTAAGTAAACCGATTTTTGAGTTTCTGGTGCTTTTCATGTGGTCCCATATAAAATTTATTAAGATATGACCGGTAGTTTTTAATATATCCTAAATAACCCATATTTAATTGACTTTGACTACATTGATGATGTTGTCATTTTATTTATATTGAAGGCAGTTGTTTAAAATTTTTAATTTTAGAATTTGTTGGTTTTTCCAATGAAACTATTGCTAGGTGCCAAATTTAGCAATAATAAACACTCATGGAATCATATTCATCTTTGCATACTATGTAGAGGATATACTCAGTTATTTTTTTACTTTTATGAGTTGTATTCTATTTATATGTAACCCAATTCATCTAAATTACTCCGGGCGGAAAATTACAGACCGTCTACTGGAAGCAGCGTCAAAATTAATGAATAATGCTGCGATAACCATTTCGCTTTTCAGATTCTTTAAACAATGGAAGTCCATTACCAGACAGTGGGCAATAAAGGGGCCGAAAATAAGAAAAACTAAAAGAGTGTATTTTTATATCGTCTGAAATTTACATTTCGTCTTGTATATTCTATTCTATTAAAAAAACAAATCATTAAATTGAAAATCGAATTAATGGAAACATCAAAAAAGTCTGCAGACAATTGGAGTCCTTTGAAATTGAGATGATTTGAATTGGCTAACAAACGAGTACCTAACAATTTTATGAACATGAAGTAGAATTTTTACCCGCCATGGCGTGCATGAAGTTTCACTTTTATATTTTTTTTTTATGTCGAGGATTACATTACTTGCCATTTGCAAATCTTTAGTCAGTTTTCGAAATTGTATATCTTATATCTACTACTGCATTGTACAACCAAGGGGAAGCCACCGTTATTTCCTAGAGAATGATCAATTTTTTCTTAAACAAAGGAAATTCCGTCAAGCTGTCTTAATGCGAGCTTAACGATTTTACATGGTGTCTTCAAAAATGTGCCTTTAAATTTCTTAGACATGTCTGTTTTTTTCAACGTAACCCTTGATCATCGCGCAGGCGTTAGGCGTTAGGTCAGCATCTAACAATGCAATTAACAATTTCTCGAAGCTGGCGAGGGGATTGATTTTCTATTTATAAAATAGTTCCTGGTATTTTATAAAAAAAATTAACTGTTTTTTTTATTCAGCTAGGGCTTGTTTGATGAAATTACAATGTTCCGCAAAGACAATACCATTCCCAGAGAAGAACTGGTAAGAAACTTTGGGCCATTCAAATACCATGCTACAATACCTTTTACAATTTACATACAATCAATATGATATGTGGCGGCGCTGTCGTCGCGCCGCAAGCGAAACACACCGAAGCCTAAAATCACGCTATCAAAATTTCGAATTATAAACAGTATATATAGAACATTTCCGAACTATCACACGGAGTGTTGGCCACTCCCCGGGCTGAACACCTTGCCCGGCGGGAGATCTCCCCTTTTCCTACCACGGCCACAGTGGTGACCACCCGACGTGATCTGAACACGCAACCAAACAACCTTTGGAAACTTCAAGATTCATCGTCGTCATAAAATACCTCACCCATTCGCTCCCGAGCAGATATCGTCTGCAGTCTTCATATCCTGCAAGCCATCTAGCTTCACAAGGTTCATCGCAGCACTGGAATTATAATGCTTCCTGTTCCTTCAAGCTATTGCGCCACAGTGTTCAGCACGGTTCTGAGCCTTACTGCTCGCCTCTGCTTCACGGCACTTTCGCAGATTACTTGCCTTCTTCTCGACTCACCGCAGACTACAAGGCAATCTCCTGGCACTTGCACATTCGTCGGCAACGAGGCTGCACTATCGACCTCCAGTCTGAGTAGGGGTTGATGTGGCGGCGATGTCGTCGCGCCGCAAGCGAAACACACCGAAGCCTAAAATCACGCTATCAAAAATCCGAATCATAAACAGTATATATATAGAACATCTCCGAACTATCACATGGAGTGTTTGCCGCTCCCCGGGCAGAACACTTTGCCCGGCGGGAGATCTCCCCTTTTTCTTCCACACCCACAGATACATAAACATAATTATATTACCATAATAGAACAAAATATAATTATACTCATAAATCGGTTTAGTCATTTCCGAGAAACTTATAAAACCTTCTCCTTTTTTTAATCGGTTAAAATAAAGTTTTTCATGGACTCTGTATAAAACAAAATTTCAACACAACGTTACCATTCCAAATATATATAATACATTTATAGTCCTTATATAAAACAGCATTTGAAAAGTGTGGTTTTACGCGCGGAATTTAAACTTTAAACACGTCTTTAAACATAACTTTAAGCAAAATTACATCTTTAATAAATTATTTAATATTTCCATTACTTCGCTATTTAATAACCTAAACAGAATTTTATTGAAATTTCATCATCTTATTCTAACACAAAATTTAACCAAAACATTAACAAAAGTCACTTTAACATACATTTTAAAAAATTTTAAAAATTTTAAAAATAAAACATATAATTTAATTAATTATTATATTCTTAAAAGACAATTAGGATTTGCCTTTTTATTTTAGTTAATTACCTATACAAGTTAGCAAACACTAATTTTCACGACTCTCTGGATCCTTTAGGAGGCTCTTGCCATACCTTTATAATATTTATACTTATATCTGTCTTACATATTCACCATTTCACTCTACCGTTAAACTGTCCTTATCTTACACATTGGTATATCTTTACAGTAATTAAAACATTATGTAAACAATCAAAAGTGCTTAAAGCGAATAAAATGTACAAAATACTTTATTTATACCCTTTGAATATTCAATACTCAAAGTTTATACCGTATTATATAGCCGATTACTATGTAATGCATGTAATATAGCAAATAATATGCATAAATCTAAGCTACTACAAATAACCTATCTTTGCTCAGAATTTAGTATTTAATAACAAAATTATTTTAACGTTTTCTCTTTAAAACAATGGAAAATCTTATGAGAAGTTTTCTCGCGGCGCCAACAGTACTGTTTCGTGTAATTTAAGCATATTTATTAATATATTTTAATTCAAAAAATTTGTGAAGAAACTAATTTAATTAAGTCACATCAATTCATGTTCACCAACATCGATATTGAAAAAGCGTTCAACATGATATATAAATTTCATATAATGGGGCTAGTTTGGTATATATGCTTTTTATCAGCCGTGTTTATCAGTGTGTTCATAACATAAAATCTTCTAATGACCTAATCTACCGGAACCCATAACCAGACGATCATAACTTTCCTACAACTGCTTTGAAATGAAATTCTTAATCCATTACTAGAGACGATGATCGGTATTTTTGAGATCCTGGAAATCGAGGCAAGGGCATATTTGGGATAAACTTTCTATATATTTTACATATTTTGGTACATTTTCGACAATTTTTATATTTTTAAAATCAAAACTGTCATTAGTCAAGTTCTACATTTAGTTAAATACTCCTTAAGGGAAAATTAAACAGAGTTACATAGAATATTTCATATAATTTTCACCATACACTGATTCTAGGGCGTATACGGCACAAAGTTATGATTAATTCATGAATTTAACGTTTAGCTAGTTTATGTGCCGACGGTAACCCGCGGTCGTTTGTTTATACGCAATTAATTTAACTGTGTAATTTATGTTTGTTTTAAATTCGATTGGAAACTTAAGGCTTAACTAATATTTTAGATCATTAGAAACATTTGAGAATGAAATTTGTTTTAATTAAGTTGTAATTAAATTTTCGTTTGAATCAAGCCATGTCGAGTGAAACAATGGAGCCGAGACGAGATAAGTCTAGGCACTTTAAGCGCGTCAATATGCCAGCAAATTAGGCGATTGAGAACGATGGAGCGGCATCCGATGGCTCGTTTAAAACACTCACATCGGTCCCATCGAAAGGGGGAAGAAAGCGTAAGGCCAGGACCACAAGTACTGCTGTTACGGCCGCTAAATTTGTGGTAGTATCCACCCACAGCCTATGAAAAAGTAGACGCCACAGGTGTAGACACGCATTATGTTCTTTTCGACGCCTCCGTAACGCCTACGAATGCCAGGGTGAAGAAAATCCTACCCAACTAAGAGGAGTTGGTCCACGAAATGTCGACGCACTGTGAGAGTGAACTTGGGTAACAAATCGAAATAAATATCCAGACCGTTAAAAACGTAGCAGAACGTTCCCGTAAACAAAAAGGCAATTTTGTGAGGCGTATAAGGTTTTTTTTTTGCGCCCGAAGCAAATATGTTCAACCCTCCGGAAAGCGGGGCAGGGAGGTGGGGAATGCTCATAGCATACCATGCAGCTGGCTGCGTGGTTATGTGATGACTTTTACCCACTAAACCCCACCTTTTAGGGACTGGCTTAACGGTCTAACTAGAGATCTCTAAGCCGTATACGAACGCGACCCTCCTTGGCAGAAAGGAGGGCGCAAGCGTCGAAAAGCCGCTTAGAAGAGTGCCTAACAGCATAAAGAAGGATGTGTTATGTAGGCTCGGCCTGAGCCGCTAGGAGGCAGTTCAGGTCAGCCGAAAGCTTGTTAGGGGGGTCTGAGAGAGAGTTTCTCGGTCTGCGCACACTATAGCGAGTGTGGATAGGGGCTGCATAGGCAGCTGTCTCACGAATGAGATGATTTGGGTGGGACTCTGAGGCTTTGAAAAATCTCTCAGAGAGTGATTTAAGGAACTGCTGGATTGTTGGGAGCTCTAAGTCTCGGTGTAGGTCGGCATTACGGACATAATAGGGCGAGTTAGTGGCCCTACGACAGAATAGATTTTGATCTATTTGAAGTTCATTTATAGCTTTGGGCTTAGCATGTGCGAAAATTGGGGCCGCGTAGGTCATGACAGGTCGTATGCAGACCTTATATAGGGTTCGCTTGTTGCGCAAGTAAAATGTCCCATTTTACTGTGTCTGCCCAACATGCTGTTGAGCCTACCCATGTAAAATCGTGCGGTGCGAGTAACCTTCTTGACATGGGGCTCGAAAGTGAGCCTTGCATCAAGGGTGACGCCTAAGTATTTGGCTTTAGTTTGCCATGGGACAGGGGTTCCTAACATCCTGATTGGCGGAGTGGTGGTGAGACGACGTCGTTTATATTCGAAGCAAACGGCGGATCTTTTCTCCGGGTTTACATCGATACGCCATTTTTGGAACCAAGCTCCTAAGTCGCTTACTGACTTTTGGATGTTGTTCCGAATCTGTTGCAGTGAGTTGCCTTTAGAGTAAAGGGCTGTGTCATCTACGAAGAGGGCTAGTTTAACACAATTCGACGGGATAGGGATGTCGTTGATGAATAGTATATATAGGAGGGGGCAAGCACAGAGCCTTGAGGGACACCGGCTTTGATTTGACGTGTAGGGGATAGCGTGCCTTTCGTGTCTAAAGCGAAAGGTACGATCCTTCAGATAGGAGGCTACAAGGCGAACGAGACGGTCAGGGAGGCCTAAGTCGTACAATTTGTAGATAAGGCCCTCGTGCCAGACTCTGTCGAATGCCTTGGCAAAGTCGAAGAATACCGCGATGGTTTTTTGACGACGAGGATAAAAACCGCTGAGGATATATTCCACTATGCGGTGAACTTGCTGGGGGCACGACTGTTTGGCTCGAAACCCGAATTGTTGTGGGATGACAAGAGGGTCGCCGTCTGTGAGAAACAAATGGCGCCTCATGCGCACGAGAATGACTCGTTCGAAAAGTTGGCCCATGGCCTTGAGCAGGCTGATGGGACGGTGATTGGAGGGGAGGTGATAAGGTTTGCCTGGCTTGGGAATGCCAATGACAGTTGCCTCTTTCCAAGAGGTGGGAAAGTAGCTGAATTCGAAACAGCGTTGAAGATTATGGCCAATAAAGCGATCACTTGCTCCGGAAAGTGTTTGAGGGCTTGGTTAGAGATGCCATCCGCACCCGGTGCTATTTTGGGCTTAAGTCCTTTGATGGTAGATGAAATCTCATCTTTGGACACAGTGATAGGGTCAGAGGCGGGGGGGGGCGAGTTCCGGCGACGGACCTCGTCCTCCACTAGTTGGATGTGTATGGGGTCAGTGGGTTGTGAGCTGGGAGAGCATTGAGCGGCGACGCTGTCGGCGAAGCACTCAGCCTTTTCTTCGTCCTCGAAGGCAATAGAGCCGTCGGGACGAGACAGTGGGGGATTATGCGTTATAGCGTCTATCCGGAGGGCTCTCGCCATCTGGTAGTACGCTGTGTGGGAGGGAGAGATTTTCTCCATGAGATTGCCCCTTTCGAGGTCTCTGTAATCTTGGAGGCAGTAACGGAGTTTGCGTTGAAGGCGGTGAGCCGCGAGTCTATATTGGGGAGTGGGATAGCGTCACACGGGTGCTAATATCTAGGGGGAAGACTAGTTTTAGCAACCGGGACAACCTTTTCATTCTCTTTAAGAGAGGATGTTATAAGTGAGGTGAGATTTTCGACCGCGGTGTCTATTTTCCCCGTACTGTCGAGGACATCGGAAGAAAGGGTTTTGGGAGGGTCCGGAGAGTCTATAGCTGAGGCTAGAGACTTCTTGAAGCCCTTCCAGTTGGTGTAGGTTTTGGAAGTGGGAGTTGGAGATGGCTGATGGCCAAGAAGGAGGGATACAGGACGGTGGTCGGATTCTAGATCATCGAGAGACTCGTTTGCTCTAAGGTTAAGGGATTTACCTTTAAATAGAGCAAAGTCTAGCACGTCAGGAGCGTAGTTAACATTGTCGGGATAGCGTATAAGGCTAGCTGTGCGTAACATAAAGGTGGTGGTCGACGAACTTGCGCAAAGAACCACGTAGAGAGAAAATATCAGAAGGCTTGGAAAGGAATACGCGGAATTTCGATCACAGCAGACCAGCCTTGCGGCTAAAATGGAAAACTAAAGAAAGAGATTTATCTACTTTTACTAAAAAGTCGTCTGTGAATTTATAAAATACCAGAACATATGTTTCAGTTTTAACTTAAACCAAAACTGTTAAAGCATTCAGCCATTAAAATTAAACCGGACGCAATCAAATTGTACACGGATGTATCGAAAGCGATACGTCCGGGTTCAATTCACCTATCACGGTGACAGCGTTTCCAATTTAAAACCTTCAAACAACACTTTACATATCACGTATATAGTGAGAGAACTAATATTTTAGTTATTTTGAAATGTACTTTAAAAACGAATTCATTCATTTTTTCATTACAGCTTATCAAAATCCACTGGTGTACATACGCCTACCCATAGATTGCCTTGAATATTTGCCATAGTTGCAACCTTTAGCAGGCGGGTTGGTATACGTAACTTTTTATAGGTTAGTTGAGGTAAAGTAAAATAAAATCTCCAGAGAATTCGTCATACCATTTTGCCCTATGAGTGTCGTTAGAGGCAACTATGGTTAATGAAATAAAATCTTATCGCATCAGATATATGACGGTGTAACCATCTCGTATACACTATACTTAATCCACACCATCTAGGGTCAGCAGCGTAAAAGGTGTGACACTGCGGTTGTCAATCGGCTTGCTAAGCGAAAAATGATCTCTATCAGGGAAAAGGCCTATTTTCAGCTGTGTGATTTCTGGGGCTGATGATGATGAGATAATTAGAGTGATACATTAGTTAACAGTCCACTAGTAGAAACTGGCTACATCAGAATCCTTCAAGCAAAATTTTAAGCGGCAATTAAAGCTACAGATTCGTTGTCATCTTCGAGGACTAGGATTATTTTTTATAGGATAAGGGTGACAAACGTGTACACAGTCCACCTGTTGGTAAGTGGCTGCTGTGACCCAATAGACATCTACAATTAACTCTCTTAATAATCAAAATGCAGATGCTTTGTCAACCTTGAGGACTAAGATAATCAGTATTGATTCCAGTAAAACGGGTCCCCGATTCACTGGACTCACCATACGAAACACAGCAGTATTAAGCTGCTATTTTACGCTGGTATTCTGTGAGAGAGTGGTCCATCCCCGGTCGAGCCATTTCATGCTACATCCATAATATAGATGCATCGTGGCTCTAACACGTACAAACTATCCCTAATAACCTGTAATTAACTCCCTCTGAACCATTAAACTAGAACACAACAGTGGGCATTCTGCTGGTTTTATTCTCAGGTACAAACAAAGCACTTTGAGTATCGCTGCGGTCAAATTTGACCGATTGAAATTTAAGAGGTTAAAATAAACTGCTACTACTACAAATTTCTAAAGGTGGTCGGACTCCTTTTCTACCTAGGAGCCCTCTAGGCAGCAATCACTCTCAGACCTATTTCTACCCTAAAATAACAGTGTTTGCGCTGCTGAGATTTAATCTTTATAAATTATAATAAGAAAATTTTAATAGAGAGCCAGTATATGATGTGAGACACTCCCTCTTAGTCTTTTATTAGAGATAAAAACGCATTTGTTTTTATAAAAAAATTGTTAAAAAGTAGTAATTTACATTCCGCTAATAATAAAAACAAGCACATGCTAGTGATACCAGTTACTCGACTCCAAAGATACTATATTACTCTAGTAATACCTTCTTGGGCAATATATATGCTTTTAGAATAATTTCCATAAAATATATAGTACAACCTAACAAAAAGTTTAAAAATTTTAGTGAGTAAAAATTGTTTAATAACACGAAGAAGAAGTATGCTACTAAAAAGCACATGATTGATAATAACACCTGGGTATGAGGTGATCCTACAAATCTGTTTCTAAATGTTTTGATAATTAATTGTAGAACATATTATATTGTAAATAAATGTTTAAAAAATCGTGCCAGTTCTTACTGTGACAGAGGTTTTTTTTTATAACTAGTGGTAAAGCTTAAATTAATTCAATAAGAGCTTATTTAATCTTCTTCTATATTGAATAAGTAATGGTTCAATTCTGTTCAAGTGTCTAAATACTAAAGTAGCCACTTGCCATCAGATAGATTAAGTTCGTCACTTTAATTCACTTAATTAAAAACTGTCTGATTAACTACCTGTACCTTTATAAATCTTTTTTTTTTGGATAATTCGAAAAGTATTCCAAGTTTTTATGCTTACCGTACTAATTTATGCGTTGCAAAAACAAATATTGCTATAGTCGGAATTGCTTCAGTGAGCTTGTTTCACTTTATACACGTAAAGCTCAATTCAAAAAGGAAAATTACGTAAACCGTATCGTATTTACTCTAATGATCACCATCGAGTATAATTATTTTTAGCTACGAAATTGAAATTACAGCTTATTAATATTTCACCTCAGGTCACTTCCGGCATTTCGGTTTTAAAAGAATGAAACATAAGTGATTGCAGTTTGTAAGTTGACTGGCAGGCGCAGTGCCGGGCGCGATTACGAAATATGTTTTTTAATATTCCGTGCAAAATATGAAATACGTCATAATATCAAAGTTTACATCATGTATGAAGTGTAGGTGCGGTGTAAGAAGCGGGAAAGCTCACGTGCAAAATACATTTAGCAAGTAAACATGAAGTAGTTTGTGTGTCCTAGGATTTACCATTGTTTAATTATTTATTTAAAATTTTTGTTGTATTCCCATATAAAAGGGAAGATTTGTCCTGAAATGTCAATATTCTATAGTTCGTTTTATGATTGCGGTTTTGCGGCCGAATTTGGCCGAAATAGCGAAGAATTCTAGCCACTTAGTGAAGTAATCCATCACAACTATGAATACGTTACCATTTTCATTTTCTGGAAACGTCCCCGCCACATCAAGGGCTATCCTCTCCCATGGTGCACCAAAATTATACCATTTCAATGCACCTCTACTATGAGTCAGGTTCCTTCACAGCCGGACCACTTGTGTATTTACGACACCAGTTCTTGATATCGTCACGACAGTGGACCCAGTAAAACCGTTCTAGGATCTTCAATAGAGTTCGTTTAACTCTCAGATGGCCTCCTGAGCAACCACTATGGTACAGCTGTAATACAGAACAGCGGTCACTCCGACCATTTTTCATTTACCACACAGGAGTCCATCCTGAATCAGGAAGCTGTCCTATTAAGCCCAATAGCTTTTCGAGGTTGAACTCATCGCTGAGACGTCGCTCTACTTGGGCTTGGGAGCACTGGCCTTCATCCATTCCAGAATCGGCTTGATGTCCGGATCATCCTGCTGTGCATGTTGTCGGCTATCCTTCCACAACTTTTTTTTATTCAGTTGTCGAAAGGCGAGATATTCAGCTTTAGCTAAATATTTCGCAAATGGAAAAGTGGTTTTTTTATTATCGTCATGTATCTACTAATGAAAGCCCTGTTTTTGGAAATGTGAAAAGTATGCACTATAGTAGCATATGTAATGAAGTTTAAAGGTAAACTGTCACACCTAACTAGGCTTAACAAGTTAACGAGTCACAGTTGACTAACTTATAAATTACACTTGGATTAGCAAAAATTTCATTATAATACCATATAAAATGACCTAAATAAAACTAGCATTAACTAAAACTTTGTAATTTAATGTAGACTATAAAAATAAAAAAATTGGTGGAAACGACTTATGCATTACTACTATATCTTTATTTTTTTCCTTTGCGGGGTAGGCAGAGAGGATTCATTGCAAAGAGACCGATCCTGACGCCACTTTCGCTTATTTTTTAGTTGGTAGTAATTGAATTGCATGACTCATAATAATATTGTATTTGGTTTTAACTAATATCGACTGTTGTATGAAAATTGGGAATTAAATGGCTATTATTATTATTATTATATGTAGTAATTGAACGTCTCATGCACAGTATGCAGTTTTATGCGTGGTATTCTCGGTTTAAGCGGGCGACCTGCGGGATAGTTTAAAGCAGTGATGGCTTATGGAAAGGTTACTAATAAATTAATAATGAATTATCATAATTGTTGTACGCATTTGGTATGTGAACGATTCGATGTAGAGTGTATTATTTTTTAAATCGACAAGCTTATTGAATCTTTTTTGAATAACACTCCCTATGAGTCTGCTTGTAAAATAAGTTCTTCAGTTACTATCGTCCTATTTTTAGTCCTGGGAACTGACGAACTGACGGAACTGCGAACTCACTTCATCATCAAAATTCATTACAGTCCTTCATAAGACCACTGCTGAACATAGGCCTCCCCCTAAAATGCCACAAAGCACCATCCATCAACCCTCTGCATGTCAGGTCGTTACTTCATATAGTGCGAGGAAGTCCTACATTTCGCCTGCCGAGACTGCTCATACATTTCTTCCCCATCGGTTGTTGGTTCTTCGAGCTATATTGACGACCCATTGCTTACCAATCCGTTGAGCTACGTCGGTCACTCTGGTTTTACTGTAGATATTCTCATATTTAAGTCTATCACCCCAAGCATAGCACCCTCCATACTTCGCTGAGCGACCCTGGGCTTCCTAATACGGCCAACAATGAAGAATCGCGTTTCAGATTGTTTTTTGAAGTTATAAGGTATGTCTGACGAAAGGATGTAAGCTCCTATGAACTTACTGTCCTCATATTATCAAGAAGGCCCCCTTTAAATTCTGATGGGCAACTACGCACGCATTTGGCTAGTTTTTTTCAAACAAAGGTACATTTTTGTTTTAAGTAATGAAACTTACGTACACTTTTCTCACAAGTCATTTTATCATCCTTTGTAATTTGGTTGCCTGGTAGAGATTGTTTCAAAGCTATAAGGCCACCAATTGTATCTTTAAATTATCTGTTGTTTTTTTTTCAGATTTTCTGGTATAAAAAAATATGTTTCATTTATTCATTCATTGTTTATACTGAAATAGTTCACTTAAAAAGTGCCAAAACGCAACTAATTGTAGAGTTTGTTTGAAACGAGAATATTCAACATTGCATCCTTCGATATATAATGATTGCATCCTACTAGCTTTAAGGTTACTAACAGTTACTGGATATGCATTATATATTGAATAAAAATTAAATCACAAATACTTACATAGATATCTTGTCAAGTATATTAATTTATAAATTTTTGTTAGCATACTGACAATCATTAGTTGTTTCTAACAAATCTTTCAAACCGGTAGAAGATTTCACGCTCATACGTTTTTGAGCAAAAAGGCGTTTAAGAATTTCAAGATATTTTTAGAGTTGTCGTTTCGTTTGTAGTTTTCGACAAATTTAAGTTATATTTTATCTAAGTTTTCTATTTTATTTTTATACGTGTACTTGTCTTTATGTGCTCTGAAAATTTTCTAAAATTAATTTGAGACTTATTCATTCGGCTGTACTATTCATCTTTAATGCAATAATGTACTTCATATTTTACTTGTAATACAAGCACACAACCAAAATAAACTAAGTTAATAAAATTACAAAATAATTGTAAATCTTTCGCACTTTAAACTCTGGCAATAATTGGGCATAGGTTCCACGTTTTCTCGTTTTTACACAATTATTATAAGCCTTTAAAAGTACATAATATTTCATAAGTAGTTTATAATTAAAGTTAAAGGTTTTGATAAGTTAATAATTTTTTCAAAGTTTTACAATATATAGAAATAAAGTGTAAATTATTCTTCATCCACTCAACACTAACGTAAGTATGTCGCACTGTATGGATACGTATCGAGTAATTTACAGGAACCACATTCCTGGTTAGAAATCATAGTGTAGAACTGCACTAGAAATGGTGGATATTCTTACATATATTTGGATGATAATTGAAATTTATATTCACAGAAGTTAATAAGAACCCAAAATCACATAACTTTTACTACTCAAATCTCTATAGAGTTATTATATAAACAATAAGACAAGAACAACAATTTACTTATGATTGAATTCCCGCAAATCTTATAGTGTATATTATGTACACATTTTGCACATTTGTCCCCATGTAAATAGTAACTACATTCGTATTTTAAAAATCTTTACAAAATAAGATGTCAGTCGAGTGCATGAAGATGAATACGAATGCACATACATCGTTAGTTGATGAGTGAAAAAGCAGTGACTTGTTAACGGACTTAAAAACATAAAAAAGACAATGCTAAAGCTAGTAATTTCGTGCTAAATCTACCAACCCACATTTCAGTTTTTTCCGTTATTTTCATGTACATTATTAAGTTGATAATCTTAGAGTACACTTAAAAAATATACTTAGGAAAACGATGTAAATCATTGGCGATCTCGGTGTATTCAACATAAATAAAATAGACAGAATGACCGACAAAAATCCTAAATAACACAATAGCTTCAGTACCTTTTATTTAATACCCTGGTTTTTTCCCTCCCAGATTTATCACACACTTATTATACATGTATAGATTAATTTCAGTTTGATAGCTTTAATCGTTACCAAAAATATATTTTATTGCTACGTACTGTTACTGAAAAAAGGGCTTTGGTCACAAAATAAATAATACGCTTGCCTTGACTGACGAACAAAATGACGGATGAACAACTAAGTTATCATATAAGGGTCCCTTTCTTGAAGTACGAACCCTCATGAGCCTTAAATAATTAGATACATTGCTGATCGCATTGTATAGACTTCATTCACAAATTAATGTTTCTACCAGTACCTCAAATACCTCTTTAAAAACAATAGCTATTATCTAAATATTATTTTAATCACTAATTATATTGAATCACTAAAAGATTTGACAGTTTTAATTTATTAAAATGTAAAAAGTAAAGTTACAGCCTATATACGTCCCACAGCTGGGCACAGGCCTCCCCTGAGAGGGTTTTAGGGCAAGGAAGTGTCCGCCGCGCTGCTCCAATGCGTGTTAGCGAACTTCACATGTCTTCGAAATATTTTTTTTCTTATTCCTCAGATATGCAGGTTTCCTCACGATGTTTTCCTTCACTGCCGAGCACGTGGAATATCAGATGGTTAACGCTCGCTGTAAAACATAACATAACGTAACCCGGGTTCGGTCCTCACCGGCACCAACGAAATTGTAAAAAACATAAAATGTACTAATGAGTAAATATTTTCCATAGCTTAATGGCAATTGGCCGGCCATATAGCTCGAAGAATCGACGACTAACGGCGAAGAAAAAAGTTCTCGAGTGGCAACCTTATAACGGTAAGCGAAGTGTAGGGCAGCCCTCCAATTAGACGAGCGACAACATGGTAAGATATGCAGGAAGTCGAATTGAAGTGCGATGGATGCAGTTGGCTTGAGACCGTACTTTGTGGCATTCCTTGGGGAAGGCCTATGTTCGGAACTGGCCTTGTAATGGCTGTAATGATGAAGATGATGATGATAATAAAAGTAATAAAATGCACTACTCGTTACCATCCCTTGGGTGTTATAAGAGCCGACAGAGGAAAGTAAAACAGGAGATGAGCAACTGCATTAATCTGATATTAATTCAAAATTACATAAAACTGTGGTTGCCTACCCGCCTGTCAAGAGTTTCTAACTGCAAGTAATATCTGATGAAGAAAACAATGGCGAAAGCATAAGTTAAGCAATAAACGATTGAGAGTCTGATATAAATATATAAATAAATAAAGAATAATTTCGGATTCAAGTCTGATTAATTCACATCAAATTTTTAAACAAAGTATTGCGACTTATACACACAATATACCTTTATGATATTGGAAATTAGAAACGTCAATAAGCTACGAAATAATAATATTATAAGTTACAGTGAATGTACCTAACAACAAATAAAGTATAACACGACCAGTTACTAATGAAAACATAAAACTTTCACAATAAATCTTCGTATTAATCGGCAATATACACGTGTTCCGCGATGAATGGCATTATAATGGGACTTCATTAGCGTTCGGAGACACGTTCATTAATCGCACGTCAGGTGCCTTCGTCTTGATATTGACTGAGATTTAAGGAACGTTACACAAAGCGTACTTCATAAGCAGCTTTATGTTCAGAAAATATGAATAGTAGAAAACTTTGAGTATTAGTATCCAGACCCATACACTTTCCGTGAGAGATTAGTATCGTAATATTAACCGGTGCGCTACTGTGTCATTATTTCAGCAATGTTTAACTAATTTAACTCAAAAATTATTGCCAAAATACACCTGGTACGAGATTTATACGAATGCAACTAATACACTAGTGAGACACATAAATCTGGTATACATAACTGGATTAATGTAAAGGCAAAGTACACGTTTTTACACGTGGTAGAGCCATGCTGCAGTTATATTAGAAGAGTAGTTGTAGCACGAATGGGTCGGCTCGACCGGGGGAGGACCACGCTCTCACAGAATACCAGCTTAAAATAGTAGCTTAATGCTGCTGTGTTTCGTATGGTGAGTGTAGAGAACCAGAGACCCTTTTTACTGGAAACAAGGCATTCCATCTTGGACCTCAAGGCTAATAACGCATCTGCACTTTAATTCGTAGTCGAGGATAGATGTAGATGTCTATGGGCCACAGCAACCACTTACCATCAGATGGACTGTGTGCTCATTTGTCACCCCACCCTATAAAACAAAAACAAATAAGAGCTACCTTAAGCTGAGTTCCAATGATAATATGGGGATTGATCAAATCTATAAAACTGATCTATATCGAAACTGGATATTATGTGATTCTATATATCTATTAATTAACATTTTCAACTATACCGTAACACAAAATATTCTGAATTAAAAACAATTTCAAACTTTAAAAAATATTGTTTATTTATTATTACACTACTACATTGTTATGTAAACATTATTGTTATATCAATGTGTCATGATCAATACAGACATTACAATTATGCAGAGTAAGGGTAATAAGTAATATAGACAAATAGTGAAGAAAAGTTAATAAAAAAATACCAAATTGCATGGTAATGCATTTTGAATTTCACTAATTTTATTACATTCGTAAAGGTCAATCGGTAGTATAATTTCTAATAAAAGTAGAACTATTTTAATCTCATTTACTCGTATTTTGAAAAACTGTAATAACGGTATATCATTATTTATATATTTGAACTTAAGTTTAAAATTTGGCTGCTCTTTGAAAAATAACCCTGTATATTTTTCAGATTTTAAAATCTATACACAAAATTGTACTATTTCTTTTATACTGTATATTCTCATTTTGTGTAAACTTTCCCATATCTAAATTCATATATTGTATATTTTAGATTTGATAACTTTTGGAAAAAAAATAGGAACCTAAAAATTTTGGCTGTTACATCTAATTTTAAAATTTACATAAATAAGCTATTGAACTTTAAAAAAAAAACAAAGTAGACATATGCCTAGGTGCACCAAGTCCCTTAAGGTAAAATATGTTTATACTTGATTTAGAAAAAGTAAAAAGGTGATAGATATCAACATATCTACGGGCCTTTACATGAATTAATCCGATTCTGGGTAGAGAAATAATTATTTGATGCGACGGCTTGTTAGAGAAGTGATTGGTGAGGTACTACGAGGCGCGTATACGATTCCCGCAAGCCGCAAGGAACAATTAATTTTAGGATTTCCAGTTATAGTTTTCGGCTCTGAGTATTTTGTTTATTTTTTTGATTAATCGGAAAACGGGAAGAGGTTTTCAATTTGCCTGTATTTAATGTAACCAAATTAGTCAGACCCATGGTCACATGAGTAAATATTCCGACCAGAGGGGAAGCTACATACAAACGGCTCGCTGCGAATACACCCATACAACCATACATAGGGCAGCAATGTGTGCATGAGCTCTCAACGACAATTTACACCCGACTCCAGGGGTAAATACCACTGCATTATGGTTGGAATACAATCGCCAGACATTTGTGGGGTTGGTGGTGGTGGTGTTGGTGGACAGTCTTGCTGATGGTGTTGGTGATGGTGTCAGTGGTGGAGGTGGTAGTATCGTAGGTAGTGGTGGAAGGCATTGGACCAAGAGTAGCTCCATCAATACATCCACCATCACACCATCACCACCAACTCCACCGCCACTGTTCACTATCACCATCACAACCATTACTACCACTGACACAAAAACCAGCGCCTCCAATAACTACACCAATCTCCAAGTTTTTACTTTGTAATTCATAAAATTTATAAACTCATCTTAGTTACGGTATTTAATGAAATCAGTATAAGTATAAGAATCATTTCTTTCGTAGATCATAGGTATAATGAAGATGTTAACTACATATATTATAATCAAGTTCATTTATGTCCTAACCTGTGGGTGTCCTATGTTAATATGTGTTAATCTACATACGCATAAATAAATTTGACTAAATCAAAATAAAGTTACTGACTTAGGGCTGTGATGATGATGATGATGATATCAGTATCTTGTACCGAAATAACTAACTTGGTATTGTTTATATATTTATTCACTATAATAATGTATGTTTCCATTTAAATATTTATTAAGCTTAACCATATGAGAAAAATATTTAAAGAACCCCATAATAATAATAATTTTATTTCAGAATACAAGTTCCATACTTTGTTAGTAATCATTAAAATAAACTTAAAATAATATTAGTAAACATACAAATAAAACAAAAACAACAATTTTTATTTTATATTAAACACAACTGCTCTGGACCCCATATGCACAGTGTCTTAGTGCCGCACAACCGGACAATCAAGCCATCCTAATACACACACAGTACACAGGAATCCGTTGGTAATGTCTCGAACGCGTCGCGAAAGGGCTTCTAGACTCTCTTCCGCACTATTGTATCAAATCTGTCCTTGTTAGCCTCAACAAACATACCTGTTGCGCTACAATATCCCCCATATATGTGGAAGCCTAAAACCATCATTGTACTGAATTATAGAACGTAGAACATTTACGGATCTGTGAGTATACTTGACCCACAGACTGCTTTTGTAAAACGTTTGGAAGTACGCCTTAAACAGTTAACACTTAATCTTGACGACTTTTGTACACTTTGCAAACCTGCGAGCTATCATGTTCCATGTTATGTGAAGATTACTTTTTTATTACGGTACGGACTCCACCCACCTTATCGATTTATTTTCTCTTATTCTCAAGATTTTTTTAATTAAAAAAGAGATAATTTCCCCAACAACGTTTATTATATTCACTAATGTTTGAATTATTTTATAGGGTGAAAAGTAATGCTTTTTTATAGAAAAAAAGATAACAATTGAGCACATAGTCCAACTGATGGAAACTGAATGCTATGGCCCATAGACATACAGGGATATTTTACAATAACCGGCTGAATTTGCAGAAAAGGTTCAGAAAAAGTTAGGTAGGCAAACGTTGAAGAAAAATTGAAAAAAAAATCAAACATTCTGTTTGTCACAATCAAACATTCTATATTTTAAGTCAAAGTGCGTCGCAAGCATAGATATAAGAAAGTCTCAAGGGTCGATCCACGGGCAAAAACAATGTTGCCCATAAATCACATCCAATTTGAGATAATTTCTAAAAAAAGTATAAGCCTCATTTACTCGTATTTTAAAAAACTGCAATAACTTCAAATAAATAAACAATAATTATATATTTATTCGAACTTAAGTTTAAGATTTGGCTACCCTTTAAATTTACCCTGGGGTACTGTACCCTACAGTTCACCTATCATCGACTAAGTATCAAAACACAGATGCCTTGTCACCTTAAGAACTAAGACAGAATGCCTAATTACTAGTATAAGGGATCCCCGTTTCTCAACATTGTGGTAAGTGTGAATGAAACATGGCAGCATTATTCTGTTGTTTCATGCTGGTATTCTGTGAGAGCGTGGCTATAACCCAGACAAACAGACCGACATAAGCGCCGTCCACTACCATCTGGAGACGGTAAAACTGGTCTTGCTCTTTCCGACCGAGAGGCAGGTGTCCTCTCCATCTGATACTTCATATCTCTCCTACCCGGGCCGGAGAACAAATTGGAACACTTCTTGTTGAACTCTTTCTGGTGTATATATGAATAATATATTAATCAGATATATCAAAATTAATATTTAAAGTGACGCATTTAAACAAAAAGTTTTAATGGAAGTGTATTCTGATTTTTTTGTCAATATACCTCCAGATAAGCAGTGAAACCGTCAGCCGCAACGTAATGAGATAATCGCTTGTAGCACTAATTTATGCCTGAAATCCAACTGACTGCAAATAGAGTGAGCAAACCCTCTCCACTGATACGTGAGCAATCGATTGCTTTCCATTTGGATAGGCAATGACTGCGGCCATTTTGTTGTTCGCCCGTTTATGACTAAACGTGATCAATCAAGTGGCTTTATTTAATTCATTTCAACAAACTTTCAGGAAGTGATGTAGACAAGAGAATAATGTAGATATTTAACACAAAATTATTTTTTATTTCTAGCAACATTATTGCAATCAATATTATCATTATGTTACTATATTAATGTGATTATACCGTTCATTCTTCATTAGAATTTATTCCTATTTTTTATTCGAATTTCTACCAAAATGTTCCTGTAGAGGAATCTTACTCAATCTTTCAATGTTTTTTCATAACTTTTTTCTGAGTTTTGTAAAATTTCTTTTTTATTAATCCTAATAATTATAATTTAAATTCTGCACATAGGTTACTTTTATTAAATTAAAATTATAAGATTATTATATTAATAAGATTGTAGTGACGGTTTCCAATAATAGCTGGTCAACCGAAATACTAAATATCTCGCACAGTTGGCACTATTCTTTTCGCCAGTTTGGATATTTTAAATCTGACACAAAAGATATGATTATACTGCGATAAATCCGAAGGCATAAGATCTTAGTGAATATTCTTATTTTAAATTTTTTTAAATAATATTTTACTAGTTCTCGGTTAAATACCATAAAAGTTACTCAATAATTTTCAATAATTTAAGGGCCATGTACATTTCCCATGGTAGAGAGGATTCATAATAATCGCCACGCTTCGCAGGCGATTTGCTATTGTTACGAGCTTGAGGTTCGTGACAATAAAAATTGCCGATAAAATTAGTCTTTTAGTCGGTTGAAAGATTTGTGATGTCATTTTCTGCAAAGCTCCCCTCGCTCTCGTTCCTGACACTAGATGGCGCTAGTGTATGACGTTGACTTATTCACGCAACACTATCCATATTACGAATGTCACGCCTTAACGCTAAATCCCGTCCCCGGCCCAGGAATTACCGGTATGGTTGCGAGAGAGTTAAACCGCTTCTGGTCTTACGACATGAACGAGAAGAGAGAGGGTTTTAATAACTTTTCATAAGTAATCTTAATACGGCGAATAATGTATTGAACGCTTTGCAATTTTTTGTATGGTATGGCTAGTAATTGTCTTAGATTAAAAGTCTAAAATAAAGTAAGATGAATAAGAAATACTTGGGAACTCTTTGTCTTTTTTTGTGAATATTATTTTTATGTGATTTTTTGTTAATGACCGTTAACGCCAAAATAAAGAGATAAAAATCATGACAGGGCATCATTATTTAAAAACAAACCCAACGAAAGTGACATTAAGAGCCTGCGCTCACAGACGGCAAGGGATGGCTCGGCGTGTCAAAGGATTTTTTTCGTGCAAAAAAGATTTGCGACGTTATTTTAATAAACTTAGCACTTATATTTCATACGAATGATCATAAAATATTAGAAAGTATTCGATTAAATTTTATCAAAGAGTTACTGTATTATGTAGTCGTTTAACATTCGATTTCACAATCCGTTTAATATACGACTAGATGAAAAATAAAAAAAAAAAAAAAAAAAAAAAAAAAAAAAAAAACCATAATTTAAGCCCCTGTGAGAGGAAAGCGAAATAAACATGAATATATATATATATATATATATATATATATATATATAATTTCAAATATATATATATATATATATATATATATATGTGTGTGTATATATATATACATTATGTTTACAAGTTACATCCATGAGTATCAACAAAGATAACTAAAATACGAGAGTAAAAGATAGCTATCATAACGCGACTAAGAATAAGAATCTGCAACATTAAATCGGCATATGTACGCGGGCTTAATCTTGTTCCAGCATAATAGTGGATCAAGTGATGGTAAAGAAAGGTTCTCGAGTGGCAGCTTCAAGTTTGTAAGGACAATGATGCCGACCCTCACATCATGGCGTGACGACCTGATGAATCATATAGTCGATGGAAACAGGTGGCTTAGTACCAGGCGTACAAATCGTTTCATTTTTCGTTTATCCATTGGTATCTGAGTCGTTCCATTGGGCGTCACCACAAATACGATCTCTTGGTAGCTTTCTTTTTATACTCTCTAGGTAAAGAGAAGTTATCAGAGATAATTAACTAAAACAAACAATTATATTTTCTCTCTACCATAACTTCGACTTTTCTTACTAATTTCTGACGTGCTGTTTAATTTGACGAGCGAAATGTTAATTCGACGTCTTTACTATTCACAACTTCCTCGCTAATGCTCTTAGCGAAATTAATTTTTTAATACGACACAGCTAAGTTTCAAAGAAAATTGTACGCTATTTACTTAAGACTTTGTGTGAAATATATAAATTATGAGGAATCGCGAAAAGGAGTGTAAATTTACATAAAACCAGTTGAGTAGATCGTTCAAAAAACTTGTTTATTAAAACAAAATAAACTTTTTTTGCTCTTTACACGAAATCTCCCAACCTAATTATGTTATCAAATCTATACTTAATAACGAAGCACTTACTCATTTACTTCATCGTCCTCACTATATACATTCTTCGTTCTTTCTTTTTCTTTATCGTCGTGTAAAATTTCTTCACTGGGCGTGAACCTGCCGTGACGTGGTGATTTGCTCAAAGCGTCACACTTGGACCGTTTGACGATCGCAGTATCAAACATCCCATACCTTCGACGCCCTGTCGTAGGTCTTGCAATTTTACGTGTGACGTAAGCGAGGTGATCAATTATCGAAAGCCTTAACATTTTTCTAGTACGCAATAGTTTTCTCTTACGAAACTCATGGGATGAATTAGTGTTTGGAATTTACTTGGACACACACATGAAATTTACTTGTAAAGCGACCACACGATGTATATCTTCTTACTTTGAAATCAGTCTCCGCTTCTAATTTGTATCTGGGATATCTTTGTCCTGGCATGTTAGTGCTGTTAATCTTTTGCGTTTTACAGATTCATCTGAGTTGAGGTCCGGACACCGGTTTTAACTGCTTGACTCATGTCCTTTGTTTTTACTATTTAGAAGTAGATGTAGGCGGCAAGTAACATATTTGGCTCAGTCTCGCACTTCGCGAATGTGGTCTGCGAAAGAAAATCGGATCATTGTTCCTAGGAATTTTCTGTGAGTGAAACACCTTGAAAAGTATATTGCAAAAATTTTATTTTCAGGATTCATATCAATCCTCTATAAACGAAATCATTTACCTAAGCGATCGTAGGCATCTTAAAAGGATATCTTTCACTGTATTTATTTATTGTATTCGACGAAATGAAGTATCGTGTCATCAGATAAGAGAGCAGCGATAAGTACTGGGTCCTTCGGGATATAACTTATAGAGAGTTTAAAGAAGAGTGGTGAGTAAGGAGCTGGGAGTTTATCTGGCTTATTAGCATCACACCATATACAAACAACAGTATACACTGTTGTATTCCGGCTATTTTATCTAAGTACTTGACATTGACAATGTTTTATCAAAGTACTTGGGTGTGTGCATAATGTGAGTGACGTAGTCCAGTGTGGCAAAATGCTCTAGCGTAGCTAAATACTTTTGTCTTGGAGATATATGGAATGAAAGACAGACGTTGGTAAATATATAATTTTTCTAGCCGTCATATTAATCACCTGTTACGATAACCACGAGATGAAATAATGGGGTGTAGTCTTTTATGTCACCACCAGATTTTTTTACAGAATAAGGGTGACAAATGATCCCACAGGCCACCTGATGCTAAGTGGATGCTGTAGCCCATAGACATGTAAAATTATCCTCGATTAAGAATCAAACCGCAGATGTGTTGTCTCTCCTGAAGACTAATGGAGCTGAAATTTTGTGAGATCGTGGTCTTTTGCGGGTTGAGCCGACTTATTCGTGCTACAACCACAATATAGCTGCAGCTTGGCTCTACCAGGTGTAATGGCTATAGCGCAATTTAAAAAACGAATATGACACTTTAATATTTCATCCATTCATTCATTACAAAATACTGCACTAGCATTCATCTACCATCTTAGCGGTAAGATACTGCCACTCGGGAACCTGTTTTCCTGATCGGTTGATTATACTACAATTTTTTGGCGGTAGGAGGAGGAAAAGTCGACATTGCGCTCTTAAGTTTAATGTTATTCAAAATGACATTTAATTACGTTTATTGCTCAATTTTACATATAATCCAAGTTTAATTACAATTTAATTCAATGTAATATAAAGGTGCACAGTTTAATGTAGCAATTTGTGTTTGTACCACCTACCGGCTAACCTACAAACTATCTGCCTCTTCACTTCACTAAATCATTTATTGCACTTCACTGCACTCTAAAATGGCATCTTATGACATGGTTTTCGATTTTGAATCCCTAATCAAACCATCAACACTACAGGTAAGCACCTCAACTTTACGTCTTCAAGAGGAATTTCAGGAGTTCGAAGCTCAAGTTAACTTCAACAACAAATGTCCGAATGCGCAAAAGCTATTGAAATAATTAAGATGAGACACCGTAGGATATATCTATTGTTTCATGGTGTACCAGAAGATACTGCTGGGAGCCTCCCTCATTATTTTGTTGGTCTTTTCGCAAATAAGCTTGGGGTTTAAAATTTTACTAGTGGTGCTCTAGAAGTGTGTCATCGTCTTGGCAAAATCACTGAATACATACTACGTTTATAAGACTGTTTAGCACTTGTTATTAATTTGTGTTTGTATTTGCGCTAGTACTATTTTAGTTTTTATTGTTTATTATGTGCTAGGCTGGATGGATGGATGGAGGATATAAGTAAATGTTTACATTTTTTAATTTATCTGGCTTTACGGCACGGGGTTCTAGCCCTTCTGAGCCATTTTTTCGTAGTATTCATTTTTATATATTTCTTCTCCACAATATGCTGATACGTCCCATTGCGAAGTGTTTGGGAGATTTATACGACAGCAACCCAGCGTACAGTTGATGACGACAACCCCTCAAGTTAATAAGGCACCCAAGCGATCAAAATATATTTATATCAACATCAGAGCACTTGTTTCGTCGTTTTATCTAATAGTTCACACGCGCTGACACTTAATTTACAAAATAGTATCACTTTTACGAATCAATATCCACTTAAAACCATTATTCAAGCGAAAAAACACAAACGACAATCCGTCGACGGCCAAGTTCCCGCCAAAAACTACTAAATATTTACAATTCAACATATCCCATAGAGTAGTGTAATAGATACCGAAAACTTAACCTGTAATCCTGTACCAAAGTATATTGTTCTTAGTCTATGATTTTTTTAAATCTTAATATGGTTGTCTTACCCTGGACACTTAGCTTTTGGCCAGTCCAATTTTTCCTTAAATTTTGTATTTTTTTTATCTATATAGCCACGGGCTCATGAGCCCGCTAGGGGTTTGAGAGGTTAAGACGATGTTCGATTAATTATTCTTACCACTATTTTAATTTAGGGTTGCTATTTTTAGGATAATGAATTATGATTAATAGTTTCATAATACAAAAACTGCAACTACCGCTACTTTCACAATATTCTGCCTCTGCTGAATATATATATTCCTGGAAATTCAGGCGGGACACTCCAGGCTCTTTTTGGGTGTCGTGTACTATCCCCCTTCTGTAGAATATTTCTCTAGCTTAGAAACCGTCTTGGAATCTCTTAGTGCGGACTACCTACCCACACATCACATTATCATGGGCGACTTTAATACTGATCTTCTCAAAACTTCTGCTCAAAGGGCTAAGCTCCTTAACATCCTGTCTTCAATTAACTTCTCTGTTCTACACTCCTGAGCTCCTAACCACCACAATTCTGATTCTCTGGACACGTGACTCAATTTAATTATAACCTTCTCTCCTCCACTTGTACTTAACTATGGGCAGTTGTCTGCTTCCGAATTTTCGAGCCATGACTTACTTTACCTTACTTATAAACTAAAACCACCTAAATCTAAGCCGGACACCATCTGGATACGAAACTTTGCCAGAATGGACCCTGTTAATTTAGAAAATGATGCGTTGTTGATAGATTTTTCTCCGGTTGTCCGGATCGGTCGGTACGTCTTCAACGAACGATAAAGTTTTTTTCCCTTTTTTTTAACTCTGAAACTATTTGACGTCCATCGCCGAGTTCCGTGGATTACGAGGGGTGTTCACGTGGCAAAGATTGGACGTGACAGGGCTTTTAGAAAATTCTAGCGTGACAGGTGTGATGAAAACTGGCGTTTGTATAAAGTGGCTAGTAATCGCTGTAATCACACAACATACAACCTACCTGCAAACAAACATTTAAGAAAAATGTTCGGGCTCATTTTCTAAAATTGCTTTATAACTACTAAGCTACGTAATCATTATAGTTGTAATCTCTGTAGCTATATTAGTTTCATCAGTATTTTATTTATCTTTACACATCTTATATATATGTGTATGTGTGTATATGTGTATATATTCATATATATTTGTGTATATTTTTATTTAATTTCTTTGTAACCGCTTTCGTGGTTCTATCACTACCCTAAGGTTGACTGGCAGAGAATGCTGTTACCATTAAGTCCGCAAGTTTAAATAAATAAGTTAATAAACTACATAGCCGGTGATTGCTATGTAAGCTCACTTATCTGTTGGATAATCTCATTTACCCTAGTTCTACTGCGTACTGCATGTCAGCGTGATACGTATATGTATACAGGTACGAATGCAATGGAATTTGATATTTTAGTTTTCACCCACTTATAGACACAGAAAATAAGCTGAAGTTTGGCTTGTGTCATCAAAGACAATACAAAACTATCATGTCTACTATTTAGTACTCTTACTAGGAACTTTGCAGCTCATGATCAATGCGGTTTGTTTTTGGGCTCTAATATATTTTTATAGCTCCTCAGAGCAAAACAAGCAAAACAAAGGCAATCAATCACAAAACCCCTGTCACATTGTAAATCGATTCCGCTAATGCTTGTCGTTGACATAATCGAATAATAATTCCTTATTCCTTAGGGCACGTCAAAAATGTGAAAGAAATAATTGCGGGTACTGGAAATTTGATGCATGAGAGACAGCCAATTTAGAAGCGTTGTGATGGCTGTAAAGAAAAAACTAAGTTATCGGATTTCATTTATTTTAAGTAATCTAACCATTAATGTTCATGCAGACATACAAAGCTTGAAAAAATTATCATAAAATTTGGCCATTTGCCATAGATAATAATGCCATTAACAACTATTTTATATTTAACTACCTGACTTGGCAAAAGTTTTCTGCCCTTACGATTTTTATTCCAAGTTCACTCGGTAATTTTTTTTTTTGGTATAAATATAAAATATATTAAGAACTCGACTACAACACTACCTTTCCTATCTTACCAACATACATTGGACATAGCCACTATGGTCCGTAAATAAATAATTAAGTTAATAATTTGACGACAGTGCCTGCTATGATCGACGCGACAAAACAAAGAGATATTGTATGAAGCTCGAAGTCCGTCATCGTCTTGCTTAGCAGCCACTGAAAAAAGTTTCGATACACTTGGCTGAGCAATATGCTTCTTTTCCAGGTCTTGAATATAGGTTACATTTTTGTTCCTCTTATCTGGATGCATTTTATTCAAGTGATCCTCAAGTATTGATCTTGATACTCATCGCTTCATTTGAATGTTTTTGAACAAAGAAGACATAAAGGCAAAGATGGATTTGTTAAAATTTCTGTGAATCCATATGTAATATATTCTGCACTATGTTGCCGTCTCTTTTTTTGCTTCTAGCATGGCTTTGTTTTTACAAATATGTAAATAAAGTGTTGAACTTAAATACTTGTTTAAAGATTAAAAGAAAGAAAAAAAAAAGATTAAAGAAACCATTAATTAAAATATAAAAATTACTACGACCTTTTATATTGGATTTAAATACAGCACGCACCGACAGAAATAAGACAAACACGCACAAACTCGTTTACCTCTTTCAACCCTGAATCGTACTGAGCAAGTGAAGACAAGTATCGATGAACCAGCCGATTGCTGCCTGATTGCACCTATGGCGTTATTTAAGCGTTTATTACATTATTTAATTTTTAGAAAATCTAATTAGGAAGTTGGAAGGTAATCGTAGTTAGAATAGATAGGATCCGATTTAATTAAAATTGGAGGCCCTGACCGCTCTACTTCCTAAATTGTCTACAATTTAGGAAAGTGTAATCGCAACGTTACGATTTAGAACGACCAGTCGGCGACCACGATTTGATCTAAGCGGACGTCTTGACGACAGTGCGACATTTGTTTGCGATAGGAAGTGAAGCGACAGAATTAGTGTAGCAGCATGTCCACAGAATAAGAGGTGTTATTAAAAATTATAAACCTGTATAAGGAAGTGCCCTATTTGTATAATAAAATTGAGAAAAACTATTTAAACCAAGCAATACGTGAAGACGGCTTCAAGGTGTTAAATATTTTAAAAAACTATGACAGAAACGGAACTGTTAAAACATTTAACTCTTAATAAATTCTAAAGTCGTCAGGTTCTAAAATAAGCACTATATTAATATTGGACAGTTTTTTTCTCAATGACAAGTATTCTTTAACCCAGCATTTTCTCTTTTTCTTTTTTAATTTACATTGTTCCCACCACGGTTAAGGCAAGTCCTATTTTCTGCTGTTTTGATGAATACGGTGCCACCAATCAAACATGAAACCCCGTCTATACTTCTTTTACGTATGCGTTTCGTCACGATTTAGAATTCAATTAAGTGTAATGTGATCACTAGCTTCCAACTTAGTTTCCTAATTCGATTTTCTAAAAATTGAATACTGTAATAAACGCTTTAACAAAAACTTGTAACAACTTGATTGCGTATT
Organism: Parnassius apollo; assembly: GCA_907164705.1. Taxonomy (NCBI): domain Eukaryota; kingdom Metazoa; phylum Arthropoda; class Insecta; order Lepidoptera; family Papilionidae; genus Parnassius; species Parnassius apollo. The sequence goes on from CAJQZP010000081.1 coordinate 4,784,374, forward strand.
GATGGTGTACAGGCTATCCTACGAAATCTTTGCTAAGTATTTATAGTTTATATACTAATCATACAGGGTAGAAATATAAACTAATTATTCGATATTGAGTACAAATGAAAATGAAAATGAAATTACAAATCAAACATCGCTCCCCTAAGCCACACCAATGCCCCCCATTTTTTAGGGTCCATTAACGCCCCCCCCCTCTCCAGGTCTCCAACGCCCACAAGGGGTGTTATCGCCCACTTTGTGAAAGACTGGGCTAAGCGCTCGCTATAAATTTCACAGTACGTGTCCTATAGAGCAATCTAGATTCAATTCTCTGTAGAACCAATGAAATTGTTACTTGCAATTTTGAGTGCTGATTTACCACGTATATCTGAGAAATAAGAATAAGTAATATTTCGAAGACATAATATGAAGTTCGCCAACACGCTTTGGGGCAGCGCTGCAGACATTAACTTGCCCTAAAAAAACATGTACATACTAAATAAGTTTATTGTTCGTTTAAATAAAGCAAGCTTATGGAAAAATGTATTTTTATATACCTTTTTAATAAATATTTTTAAATTACCACGTTTGTATAAAGATAAAAAATGATTTTTTGATTTAAGTTTTTAAAAGTTTAAAAAAAATAAGGATGACAAACAGGTATACAGTTGAATAGATAGAATCCGAAAACTGTGGTTCATGGACAACTACATCTATCATAAATTAAGAATCAGAAATGAAAATACGTTGTCACCCCTGAAAACTAAGATGCAATGCGTACTTACCAGTAAAAACAGACTCCGGATACATATGTGCTTCATACGAAACAACCTACTCTGTATAAAACATTCTATAAAATTAGAAGTCGGAAGCACAGGCAAAAATTATCTTTTTTTATATAGGATAGGGTGACAAAACGAGCACACAGTCCACCTGATGGTAAGTGGTTGCTGTGGCCCATAGACATATACATCTATCCTCGATTACGAATCAAAATGCAGATGCGTTGTCACCCGTGAGGACTAAGATGGAATACCTCGTTTGTAAAAAGGGTCTCCGGTTTTCTACACTCACCATTGGAAACACAGCAGCATTAAGCTACTATTTTACGCTGGTATTCTGGGAGGCCGCCAAAGTGTCAACGCAAGTAGCATCCTACACTAGGGCTTTACTTCTCAATCCCAAGGGACCAAAGTCATACCGTCGGGTCTCTTGCCATCGTTTCTAAATATCCCGCAAGGCTCTATAACCGAGGGGATATTTATGGAGACAAGAGCCCTTCAGATGACTTCATTCAAAGAAACGTGACGGGAAAACCTACCTGCATTTTTCTTGCATGAAAATCCGTGGAGCCCAAACTCAACAAGGGCACTGGCGAGGATGACATATTGCCGCTCTGAGCCGGATTCCTACCGCGATGCGAAAGCTCTCCCCATAAAGCAATGTGCCGAGATTACTTGATGGTAGAGCGTGTAACCAGTGTCTAGATTCCTTTGTCGTAACAGCTAGAAGGTGAGCCTGATCTTGTTGATTGTGGAAATTTTGAAATTAATTTTTCTGAACACTCCATACCAACAGAATATCCCGCTGTTTTTGTTGGTTAAATTCCAGTGGGACATTTTCGCCGGAACGGATGGACAGAGTTTGCCTTGCCTCCGCAGAAAAATACAGGTCTACTTTGTTATTTAAAATTGTGTTACATAAATCATTGACACTATGCACGGAAGCTAGGAAAGCAGTCAATGCGACGCTAGAAGTGTTTCTTACTCCAATACCACCAAAGGGGGACGCCCATTTTCGGCCATGGAACGCCCAACAATGTGAATTTGTTAAAAAATTATATCTTTATTTATGGTTATTAATCGCGGTTTTATCCTCAAACAATGGGAATATTTTTGCACAAATTAAAAGTACCGGAAACATAATAATAAAAATTAGGTAAATCATTATGTCATTAGTTTGTGAATAAAAAAAAGTGTTGCCAATCACAAAACACATTTAAAAAATCGATTCTCTTTTTCGATCGATTATTTACGGTGTCATCATTACAGTGCTAATATAATTTTTAAATAATTATGATGTTACGATAATTAAACAAGCGAATTACTAGCTGATTTCTAATGAATTCTTTAGAGAGTAACAAATGCTACGGCACAATTTAACTGTTAATCTTAACCGATCTTCTTTGAAAACAGATAAGAACTGTTATTCTTATCTGTTTTTAAAGGAGATCGGTTAAGTTATTCTTATCTGTTTATAACAACACATTTAAAATAGAATCATGTTATGATAACGAAACAAGTTAGTTTCCAGCTGATTTACCATGAATCCTTTAACCTTTTGAGCGGCAAAGTCGCCTATACTTGACCAACACCTGCGGGCCCTGAGCGCCAACGACGTCTATAGTTGACAAAAAACCCGGCTCCGAAAAATATGAAATATAGATATTGGAAAATTATTACAGGTATTTTAATTCTACACTCCTCAAAATAGGAATAACCCAGCAACATGTGAGTATAAAAAACAAGTCTTCTAGAGCCACAAGTACTAAGAAACATTGAACTAATAAAAATGGATTTTTATCTAAGCAAATACTATGTCCAGCACGCCAAAGTCGTCTATGGTTGACCGCTAGTGTCAAACGCGGGAGGCATAGATTTCTTGAAAACTATCCAAAATTCAGCTCAATGGTGTTTTTCTTTCTATTATTATTGATATTTGAATAAAATTAAAGGTTATAAACACAGGTTATAAAACTATAATTAGCTACATGAATAAAAAAATGTTATCAGATTATCTTCGCATAATAAATCTAATATCTCAACTCTAGCGCATCTTTAGCGCGTCATCGAAAATCAGTTCACTGGGCACCGTGATCAAGGATAGACGACACCCTAATGACGTCATAAGTGATTACCGAGAAAAGTAAAGCAATGCAACATGAACGATTCCTCAGAACTCATTCGGATTTTGGAAAGCGTCGATGATGATGAATTTTGATTTTTGATTGATGAATTGAATTTTTGATTGATTGGTGAACAAATATGTTTATTTATTCCATGACCAAGATTTTAGTATTATAAGGCTGATTTACCTAGTGCGAATAATTATATACAATTGTTGATTAATGAATAATTATGTACCTTTTTAATAATAATACAAAATTACAATAATTTTTTTTTACTTAGGGTGTGAAGAGCAATTTTTCATTTTTTGTTGTGCCATTTTCTTTCTCAGTCTCAAAATCATCTAGCAGCATCAGCATCATATCAAATCCCCATTGTCATAAGAGTGTAAGACTTTTCTTCTGTGCGTCACTTGGCCTACGCCTTCCCCGACACATAAAATATTATGAATCGATGTCTGTATATTTCGGTTAGATCGATTTTGAAATCAATACACAACATTCTAAGAATGTTTCAAAAGGGAAGGTCAGCTACGCCGTTGTCGTCCAGTCGCGACAGTGTCGTCATTAGGATGGAGAGTAGTGCTAATGTATACTACTATTTTATTGTTATTGTTTGTTTTTTATTTATGTTTATATGTACAAAGTACATATATAAAAAGAGTGGAAGACAGCACAAAATTAAATAAAACATACAGTTTATTAAGAGTCATTTATAGCATAAAAAAACAACAAAAACAAGTTATTTTACGTTATCGATATATCAACTCTTGGCAACACTATTTTGTTTTGGCGCTTTGGCGTACAGAACACGGTAATGCGTTTTTGGCGTGGCGCTCAAAAGGTTAAAGCTTAACAAAACGCAACTGCACAATTTTTATCAATTTCAAGACAAAAACAACCGTTGTTATCGGCTTGGTTGAAAACGTTAACAACCGCCTTCACATCTGTAGTTATGATAATTAAATAAGCGATTTAATAGCTGATTTACAATGAATTCTATGCAGTATAACATAACGCTACTGCACAATATAACTGTTATTCTTATCTTTTCTTAACAATACATTTAAAATGAAATCATGTTACGATAATTAAACAAGTGAATTTCTAGCTGATATACCATGAATTTTTTAGAGCTTCATAAACCACTACTGCACAATTAACTGTTCTTAAAAATACACTTAAAAGAGAATTTAAATAAAAAAGGAAGATACATTTTAAAAAGCGAGCAGAAGTTAAAACACCTCCAAGATTATTCTCTTTTTATGAAATTATTAATCGAATAATAATCGAATCGCTATGGATATTATGATGTTATGATAATTAAACAAGCGAATTACTAGATGATTTACTATGAATTCTTTAGAGTACAATAAAATGCTACTGCATAATTTAACTGTTATTGTTATCTGTTTTAACAATACATTTAAAATGGAATCATGTTATCATAATTAAACAAGTGAATTTTTAGCTGATTTACCATGAACTGTTTAGAGCATAACAATACACTACTCCACATTTTAACTGTTCTTAAAAATACCTTTAAAACATAATTTAAAAAAAAAAAAGAAAATATATTTTAAAAAGCGTGTAGAACTGAAAGCGAAACTCAAATATTATTATTTTTTCATTAAATTACTAATCGAATACAAATCGATATCGTTTCGTTGTATTTATGTTAGTTATGTGGCAACATCAAATCTGACATCTATAGGAAATATGTCATGCGAAATGAAATCACAATTCAACAAGTAAAAAGGTACTGGTGAATTCACAACTAAATAGTTGCTATTGTGTTATTTTGTTTATTATTTTTCAAATAAATTCTCAAGAACTCATATAGAGTGAGATTGTCGATCACATTATAGTGTGACAACAGTTAAAAGTAAGTGTTCAACAGTTTTTAATTTATTAATTCTAGTGCTGATATTTGATAGTGATGAATGTATGAAATGATGAAGTTGTTTTATTTTTTAACATATGCACAAGCTATACCTGACAAACAAAATAGCTTATTTGTAACACGGCTATAAGATTAGCTAGCTAACACCAGATAGTTACGAAATGGACAATTTTTATCAAATACCAAGAAATAAGACAGTTGATTTTTAATTGTTTTTGGACTACTGGTAGGCAGTCAGTCCTTAATTATTAAATAATATAGGGCATTAAGTTTTAAGTAACATTTACCTATATTTGAGTTTAAAGTAAACAAATCTATTTTATTTTGTTCACTTTGTCTTATTTTTTTTATTTAATATTATTTCAGTTGCCATCGTCATCGCGTGAGTGTCATGAATGCGAAGGATTGATAAAGCAGCAGTTGTAACAATTCCAATCAACTCACTGTTCCATCAGCATTGCGGGTATGTATTTTTGTGAATACAATTACTATGTACCTCCAGAATGTAGAATCAGTAACTACCATTTAAATAGTAACTCTTGGTATTTACTTTTAGAATTAATATATAACCATATTAAAACATTTAATGTAGCACAAATTATAGATTTTTCTACATTATTGTAAGATAATATTTACCATCATATAGACTTTGAAAATATTTACAATATGCCCGAATATACTGTACATTATTATCTACGCTTATCAAAGGCACAATGCCAATAAATTCTGTCTGAAGTGCCCAAAATGTCAAGTAAACATAGTGGATGCTTTGCACTTGCTGTATATTTAATAAAAGTAAGAACAGGAGATAGTGATGAATGCATATAGGCATTATTGCAAGTACCAAGAAACAAATTAGAGCGGCTCATGAATATGGCCCAAGAAATATTAAATCAGGATGTTGTTCCTATGAATTTTATCCATCGTTACCACTCTCTGTGCCAAATTCTATTCAGTAATTATGATATTATATCTGAGGCAAATAATTTCTTAGCTTTCCTAGATGTTTTTGTTATCCAAAATCCTAACAACATCACACTGTGTATAGAAAAAAGACCCATACAAACTGATATTTAAGCGGTGAATCTCACCATAATCCTTCACAGTTAGTTACCATGAGCAAATCTTTGTTACAGAGAGCATATGGGATCTGTGAGAACAAGCACCTGGCCGCGGAGCTTCAGCACGTCAAGCAGGTTCTGCACAAAATCAAGCTTCGGGTCCCACGTCTTCGTCACAGTGACCGAGTGAAGCCGACCGCAGTTGAGCGTGTGCCTGCTGTACAACCGTATGTCAAGGGTGTCACCCCAACCAGATAGACATACATCAGATTTGATAGACCACAAATCCTGATTAAAGAACATTAATTCCTACCAAGGATGATATGTGAGGCTACTGAAATTAAAAAACATCCTAATTTCAGTAGAGAAGGCGGTTGGGTACTGCCACCTGCTTGGGACACTATAATTAATAAAATTAAAACAAACCCCAAGCATACCACTGCAAGACTTAAAGATAGAGTAAGTTCAATCTGCGTAGATTGGACTATAAAAATAATAATAAAAAGCTGAAGGTACTCCATGTCCCAATACTGACATTGGGATGGCAGTCACCTCTGTACCCCGTGACCATGGGTGCTATAAAGCACCTGAAACGTCAGGAATTAATAATAATAGTATAATAATAATATAGCCATTTATTTCCGAACTTTGGGGTTACATAATATTTGTGTTTGAGTTCCTATTGTAATACTAGTTAAAGTAAGTCCCTCTGTTCGGTGTGCCTTTTGGCATAGGCCTCCAAAAGAAAAATCACGCGTCGGGAATTAAAAGTTAAAGAAATTAAAAGCAATAAAATTGGTAAAAGTAGACGACTACTTACTACGACGACTAAAAAGCTGTATTTGTGAAAATAAAAAGCTTTATATCATAAAAATCCCGACTTTTTTTAAACCAATTCCTTAACCATTTCATTATTTTAATTGCATATTATCATTTCCATATGCTTTTATATGTGGGCACCCATGGCCGAAGTGTCTATGAACAGTGGGCATCCCTCTTTGATAAGTAAAGTGGCTTGATTCCAGGCTATTGTACATATTTATTCTCAAATTTAGAATTTTTCCCGAAGCAATTTTAAGATTACTATCAATATCTATATATAGGAAATATATAGGGATAGTATATAGGTATTATTTCGTATAAACAAGCACTCCGTAATAAATAAGGTTAAAAAGTAGTAAACAATAATAGTAAGCGTTAAAAGTGTGTGAAACTGAACCTAGTTAACATTATGAACAAGAGACAGTTTTTGTGACATGATTTCTCAAGTATAGTGTACAAATGGACTGAAAAATAGAAACGCCAATACTTTCCATATCCAAGCGAAGTTTTCTATTGTAAAACATACCGACAGCCAAAGAACAGTGCAAAAAATACTTTAATAAATTTATTAGTGTAAACACGACCCACCCAGTGCTCACTTTTTAAATTAACATAACGGATACTACCATAATATGCAAAATCATTTATGTGGACTTTGGACCCTGATCAGCTGAGTGCAGTAAATAATTATAATCACAATACGACGACCAACGACATTTAGTGTCTGAACATGAGAAGACTGGGAAGTAAGCATGAAACATATTGATTGAATTTGGTGTTTACTGAACCTCTAACTTAACGAGCATATTATCTACTCTCATGACGCTAGAGGGCGCTAACTAATAAAATTTTACTTAATAATTTTTTTTCTCTATATAATGGATGAAATCTACAACAACATTACACATAGGAACAAGCTTAGAATTAGAACTGAAACGACTGTATCAAATGATGAATCGTTTCTTGATAATTCTTATCAAAGTATGCCTAATGTTGGATACACAGACAGCTTAGAACTATCCGACCTGAAATGTACAATAGAAAGGTTAAATACGGAATTAAATATTGCCAACGCTGAATTAGAAAATTTAAATCTTGAAAATGGAAGACTGAACAAAAAAATATTAGACTACGAGAGGAAAATATATTTATTAAAATCTGTCGGAATACAAGACCTAAGAAGATCCACAACATGCACACCTTTAAAATTGTATTCTCCGCAGTACAAGAAACACAGATCAGAAAACATTATAACAGACACCCCTATCCGACCCCTAAAAGGGACTATAACATTTAAGAACTTCGACTATAGTTCCCTCAAATCCACTATGATGAAGAAAGAGCATCTTGATGAATTAGCAATCATGGACTGTAACGGAACACCTACCAAGGGATGCCGAAATTGCTGCACACCAATGATAGATAGTGATAGTGACCTTCCCTGCGGTGAAGAAGTAAAACCCTACTGCGATATGTCGAGACGAAAGAATCGAGTAGTAATTATTGCGGATCAATCTGGCCAGGGGTTAAGGAAAAAATTGCAAGAAATTTTAGGAAATGAGTATTTCGTGTACTTAAAAGCTAACGCGCATATTGACCAAATACTAATCTTGTGATCAGCTTTGTAAAGATTTCACTGATTCGGACTATTTGGTGATCTTAGCCGGCTGTAATGACAACAATTTATTAAAATTACAATCTAATATTAAAATTACAATTAAAAAATAATAAATCTGTCTTTAGACAGAATTTAATTAATTGTGATTGGAACTCAATGGGTATAAACACATTTCTAAGCAAATTCAAAGCCTTATTTGATGACTGTTTTAAGAATAAAAATAAAATAGTAAATACTAACAAGAAATCAAATTTGCGATGGATTACCAAAGGAATAAAAGTATCAAGCCAAATGAAACGGTTTCTTTGCACAAGTAAAGGATCTCATAATGACGAAACCATCGTCAGGTAATATAACGAATATATTAGAATTTACAGGAAAATAATTAGACTAACAAAAAAAATACGCAGTTCAAAATGAGATCGCTCGTTCCAAAAATTTATTCAAAAGTGTAAGGAACCTCATTAACAGCCATAGAAACCTAGCGGGAAAAATATAAACACAACTAATGCTAAAGGTAGACAAAAATATTATTCGCGAACCAGTTCAAATTGCTGATACCTTTGTTCACCAGTTCGATCATAGTATCAGTAATGTTCCAGTTGATATTGAGATTGCACTAACATACCTTAAATGTAATATAAATGGAGTCGAAAACGTTATGACACTACCTTTCCTGACCACCATCTGTCGAAGAAGTACGAAAGATCACACAAAAAATCTTGCGGTTTTGATGATATTCCTATTACTATAATAAAGGATAATATAAATCTTCTCGCTCAACGATTGTGTTCTTTATTTAATAAGTTCATAAAGGACAAAGGCATTTTCCCAGATCAACTGAAAGTTGCCAAAGTCGTACCTGTTCACAAGAAGGGCTCGATATCGGATGCCAAGATGTACAGACCTATATCTTTATTACCCACAATTTCCAAAATATTCGAACGCGTAATTAAATCTAGATTGATGACTCATCTTGTCTTAAACAAGGTTATTGATAGAGGACAATTTGGTTATCAAAACAACATCGGCACACAGGATGCAATAGACACACTGCTCAATGATGTCATTGACAAATTAAATAACAAATTTAAGATGGCTGCACTCTTTCTTGATCTGAGCTCCACGTTTGATACCATCAATCATGATCTTTTCCGCGGGTGGGTGTAAATAAGTGCAGACGTGTTTCGTTTCGTAAAACGTATTTATTTTAAAAAAGTACCTAGTAATTAACAATACTTTTATTATTTTTCTATATAATACAGTATTAAGCATCAACGCGTAAAGGTTTACCTTCTTATGCACTAGTTTTTAGCACTGCACAAACTGCTGGAACCAAGTTTTTTACACACGAACATTTGTTGCTACATACGTCACTATGTCCACAATTGCCGATATTTCCAGAAGTCAGGAGTCTTTGGAAGCGCTCATCACTCGTAAAATGGCAGATTTTGAATCAAAACTCAACTCCAGCGCTTCCAAGAGTAGCAATGTAGACAGGATCAGCGAGGACTATACCGCTTTTCAGAGTTACGTCAAGGATATGTTTAACCTTCTTCGTCAGCAAATCGCAGAAGTCAGTCGCTCGCTTGACATTATAGAAACAAGGCATCGCAGGAAATTCCTTTTAATGGGCGGTGTCCCTGAAAAACCAGGCGAAGATTTATCCGATGTCGTGATCAAAATTTTTCACGAAAATCTAGGTCTTAAAGATATAGCACCATCTTGTCTTCGAGCAGCATACAGACTTGGCCCGGTCAAATTACACCATACTCGTCCTATATTAATGCGCTTCACAGATATGTCACTGCGCTCAACTGTTTGGTTTAAAAAAACAATGTTAAAAGGCACCTCGTTTAAATTATCGGAATTCCTTACAAAATACAGGCAAGACTTATTTCTTCAAGCCCGTAAGCATTTTGGAATTAAAAAAGTCTGGTCATTCGAGGGCAACATAAGCGTTAGACTGCCTGACGGGTCTCGACGTCACATCTTTAGCGCTAATGACCTGGATGCACTACTGCGCGATCTTCATAAAGCTGGGTGCAACGAGGAGCCGGAGCAAGTGAAGGCAGGAACTAGTAGTGTAGTTTCCCGTAGCGAGCAGCCAAGAACCCGACGAGCATTCAGAAATAAGTAAACATTCTCGGGTTAGTGGTAATACTTTGTTTACACTTCGACGGCTTATTAATTACTACTACTGCTGTGTGTACTGTGTACGTCACTGAGCGCTTTTGTATTCGATCCTTTTGTTCTCCGCAACCGGTTACTAGGCTGGTTTGCGACACAAGTAATAGTACAGACTAATCTGAACCTTAAATTTCGTGAAATTACGCTTTAGAGTATTTTTTTTTCGTTTAAATTACCACTTCTCGTAGTGATTAACATATGTTTTTTTTTCCTTTTTTTCAATACGTATGATTTTTGTTGTCTCTGCAATTGTAAATAATTAAAATTAGATACTTTCTTGTAGTAAGTATTACTAGTTGTTTTCGTGTAATATTTTAATTTTTCTTTTTGTAAACAGTTTACCGGCGCGTTTGTTTGCAGTGCAAATATCAGTTAATAGGGTTTTTTTCTATTTTTTTAGACTATATATATATATACTTTATATAAATAATATATATACATATATCATAGGTATAATCATATGTTATGACAGATTCTGATACCAATGGACTATTTCTCTCTGTTGATTCAGATTCTTCTTTTTTTCACTAAATGACACTCTTTTTCGGAACCTACTACTCTTCGTTATCTGCTTACTCAAAAGTTTCATGGTTTGACTAATAACTTTAACGTTTGTTACATTAACGCTCAGAGCATTCCGCAACATTATAATGAACTTGTTGATACTTTTCATAATCAGTCTATTTCTGCGATACTTGTTTCGGAAAGCTGGTTAAAACCTACCTTACCGTCTACCTCCTTTGGAATACCTGGTTTTGTCCTCTTAAGAAATGATCGTACGGGCAAAAGAGGTGGGGGTGTAGCGGTGTACTTACGTAATGGTAATACCCTATAAACAATTATGTGCTTCTTCTTCTGTTTATTCTGGTACAATAGAATACATGTTCTTGGAGATTACCATCAGTGGGACTAAGACTGTTCTCGGTGCAATTTACTGTCCAGTTCCAGACCAGAGTTAATTATTTTTGTGACCTTGAATCGGCTCTTTTTTCTATCGGCTCTGATTATCAGCACTTTATTATAATGGGAGACTTCAATACCGATATTCTTTGTAACTCTGCGAGGTCACGTGAATTGTATACAGTTATGAACTCCTTTAATTTGTCAGTTCTTCCTCTCGACCCCACACACCACAATCTCGATACTGCTGATTCTTTAATAGATTTAATAGTGGTCGCTTCTGAAGACCATGTCGTTGGCCATGGTCAACTCTCCGTCCCTGGGTTTTCGCGGCACGATTTACTGTATATTTCTTATAGGATTAAATGTCCTAAGGTCAATCATGTGATGGTGCATCTGCGTAATCTAGCGAGACTTAATGTTGAAGAACTTCAGCAAGATGCTTGTAGTATAGATTGGAGTGATACTTACAGCGTAGAGAGTGTTGACGAAAAAGTAGCTCTTTTTAATTCAAATATACAGAAGTTGTTTGATAAACACGCTCCTCCACATAAAGTCAGACTGAAACGATCTCCTGCGCCGTGGATTACTGAGGATATCCGCAGGGCGATGGCAAAGCGTGATCGAGAATTTAGTAAATATAAGAGTAATCGGTGTACTGTTAACTGGACTCGATTCAAAGCCGCTAGGAATCGGTGTAATCAGATGGTGCGGGCCGCTAAACGCCGTTATATTCATCGAAATATCCTTAACGCTTCTATGGCTGATTCGTGGAAATTTTTAAAATCAATCGGGATAGGTAAACCTGTTTCTAACTTTGATCCTTCAATAATCTCTGTTAATCAACTTAATATATACTTTTCTACTGCACCACAACTGCATTCGTCAATTAAATCTACTAATATTGCCCATGTTAATTCTCTTCCAAAATTTTACAAAAGCTCTTTCAATTTTTCTCCCGTTACTGATGAGGATATAAAAAAGTCAATTTCTTCCATCAAGTCCGCCGCAGTAGGCTCTGATGATGTGAGCAGAATCATGATCAATCTCATCCTCGATTATGTCTTACCAGTACTTACCCACATAGTAAATTTTTCATTAGATACTGGGGTTTTCCCTTCACTATGGCGAAATGCTTTTGTTCTCCCACTTCCAAAAATAAATAATCCTAGTTCTGTTTCTCACTTTCGTCCTATCTCTATTCTTCCTTTTTTATCAAAAGTACTTGAAGCTGTTGCTCACAGACAAATTTCTGACTACGTTTTTAAAAATAACTTTTTAAGTAGCTATCAATCAGGTTTCAGGCCAGGACATAGTACAACAACAGCCCTACTTAAAGTTACGGAAGATTTACGTATAGGTATGGAGGAGTCAAAATTAACTGTGTTAGTTTTAATAGATTTCTCAAACGCTTTTAATGCTGTTGATCATGACATCCTTCTTACAATACTTTCTCACATTGGTTTCTCCTCATCAGCGCGGGAATGGTTCGCATCCTATCTTCAGGGACGTCAGCAGGCTGTTCGCGTGGGTCCAGTTATTTCGGACTGGTGCACGCTGGTTGCCGGCGTTCCTCAAGGCGGAATTCTCTCACCTCTTTTGTTTTCAATTTTTATAAATCTCATTACATCTCACATTCGCTGCACGTACCATCTCTAAGCCGATGAATTACAAAAATATGCTCAGTCTGATGTTAACGATATCGAAGATGCGATCACAGAGCTAAACTCTGACCTCACTCGTATCTCTGATTGGTCTAGCAAATTCGGTATTACTGTTAACCCTACCAAGTGCCAGGCAATTATAGTTGGAAGTAGCCGTCGCTTATCTACATTGGATTTTAATTCACTGCCACCTGTAAATTTTAATAATGCTGTCATACCTTATTCAGCTACTGTGAAAAATCTAGGACTTATCATTGACAGCAGTCTGAGTTGGCGACCGCAAGTCACGGAAGTAAGCAAAAAAGTTATCAATACCTTGCGTTGTCTGTATCGACTCAAGAATTTTCTTCCAGTGAGAACAAAGGTAATGTTGGTTCAAACGCTCGTATTACCAATACTAGATTATGCAGATGTATGCTATGCTGATGCCTCTCAAGAACTTCTTAACAAACTGGATCGTCTTCCCAATAATTGTATTCGCTTTATCTTTGGCTTACGTAAATTCGATAACGTCTCTTCATTCCGTTCTCAGCTCAAATGGCTGCCTCTTCCACTTCGTAGATCTTTTAGAATCCTTTCTATGCTATTCTCTATTTTACACGATCCGTTTGTCCCTGCATATCTGAAATGCAAATTTCAGTATCAGGGCGATTCTCACAACCGATGTCTTCGTTCCGCGGAAAATCTAACTCTTCATGTTCCTTTCTGTCGCACGGGCTTCTCTTACAATTCTTTCACTTCAAATGCAGTAAGACTCTGGAACATGTTACCTAGAAATATAAAAGAAGCAAAAACTAAACCTATCTTTAAACGTTTACTCTGGGAATATTACTTAAAGAAGCAGTAGTAGTTTCGGATTATAATAAAAAATTTAAAAAACTTCAGAAACTGTTATATTCTCAAGTATGTATAGTATAAAAATATCATATTTATTTATTCTGTATGTATTTATTGTGGGTATTTGTGTATATATATAAAATAATATTGTATGCATGTAAGTAGTAATGTAAATGTATATGTATGTGTATTGTTTATTATCATTATATTATAACTTTGTATTTTTTCATTAAACCTTTAATTTTTTTTTTAATTATGAGTTTTGCACCCATCACTAGATTCTCTGCACAAACCAAAGGTAGACTGGTAGAGAATGCCTTTAGGCATTAAGTCCGCCTTTTTGTACATTTCTTTTATGTGTGCAAATAAAGCTTAAATAAATAAAAAAATAAATAAATAAATCTTCTTTTGGGAAAATTGCACTATTATGGGGTTTGAGGACAGGCTCTGAAACTATGTCAATCCTACTTGAATAACAGAAAAATGTTCGTAGAAATAAAGACGGTGAACAATAGTATGTCTGAAATAGTGACGAAGTCCAAAATGATAAATGTTAAAGTGGGTGTACCTCAAGGCTCCATTTTAGGACCCGTATTATTTGATTAAAACTACTTTTACGGATTTTATCGCGTTTATTTTTACTTTTTATTTACTACATATATTCATGGAAGACTTTGAGAAGAAAGCCCTCCTTACTGCACCTGTTACACCAAGGATCTACAAGCGATACGTAGACGATACTTTCACAATTTTAACATCAGACAAAGTAAATGCATTTTTAGAAAATCTTATTTCCATAAACTCTAAAATTCAATTTACTATGGAGTTAGAGGCAAATAATTCCTTACCTTTCCTAGATGTGTTAGTCATCCGAAATCCTAACAACACCATTGGTCACACTGTGTATAGGAAAAGGACCCATACAAACCGATATTTAAACAGTGAATCTCACCACCATCCTTCACAGTTAGCTACCGTGGGCAAATCTTTGTTACAGAGAGCACGAGGGATCTGTGACAGCAAACACCTGGCCGCCGAGCTTCAGCACGTCAAGCAAGTTCTGCACGACAACAAGCTTCGGGTCCCGCGCCTACGTCACAGTGACCGAGTGAAGCCGGCCACAGTCGAGCGTGTGCCTGCTGTACTACCATATGTCAGAGGTGTCACAGACAAGATTGGCTATATCTTGAAGCGAGCTTCTATTAGAACATTCTACAAGCCGCCGAAGAAGATTAGTCAGTTCCTACCATCCGTCAAGTGTCATATTCCTCTACAAGATGCAGGAGTGTACAAGCTTGATTGTGAATGTGGTCTCTCTTATATAGGACAAACAAAAAGATCAATTAGGACCCGCGTAAAAGAACCTGATGTGAAGCATCAACGTTCCGGGAAGTCTGCAGTTTATGATCATATCCTAGACGGACCCAACCACTACATCAGATTTGATAGACCACAAATCCTCGCGAAAGAACACCGATTCCTACCAAGGATGATACGTGAGGCTATTGAAATTAAAAAAACATCCTAATTTCAATAGAGAAGGAGGCTGGGTACTATCACCTGCTTGGGATCCTATAATCAATAAAATTAAAACTAAACCCAAGCATACCACTGCAAGACCTCAAGACATAGTCAGTTTATTCTGCATAGATCGGACCATAAATAATAATTAAAAAAGCTGAAGGTACTCCGGGTTTAACAATGACATCGGGACGTCTGATCATCTCAGTCCCCCGTGACCATGGGTGCTGGAAAGCGCCCGAAACGTCGGGAATTAAAAATAAAAGTAAATAAAAAGTAAAAATAAACGCGATAAAATCCGTAAAAAGTAGTTTTAATCATGTATAGTGTTCGCGTAAATATAAGAAATCATTACCCGTATTATTTATTACTTTCATAAATGTTTTAAACCATTATGTACGTAGAACGACAGACTTGAAAAACCTAGTCCTCTTTGCAGATGACGCTAATGCTGTTATCTCAGCCTCCGAAATAGCGGCACTAGAAATTAAAATAAACCAAATATTGGAATCCTTTAGAATATGGTTTACTGTCAACGGCTTGTCGATCAACACCAATAAAACAAATGTGATGTGTCAGTGTTACTGTTTAATAGATTACCTATTTAAAAAAAATATGTTATACAAGAGTAGCTTCAAAAATACTTTAAAAAAGTTCCTACTGGAAAAATGTTATTATAGTGTTGACCAGTTTCTACATGCTAATGCTATTACATAAAATTCAATGTGTTTTAAACTTTTGATGACATTTTAAGAAATAATTGAATTTTTTTCTGTAACAAATGTAGTTATTATTCTTGTGTGATATTTAAAACTTTAAATTTTATTGATAGTGGTGAGATTCGGCTTGTAATTTTATTGTAATTTTATAGTTATTGACACTTTATATAATTTAATTGTATACTAATTATTGTAATCTCATATTTTTATTGTAATCTTGTATAGTTGTAAATTTAGTTGTTAATATCTTCAATTATATTTTTGCATGAATTATTCAACACAATTTGTATTGTTCAGAATAAATAAATAAATATCTTTTGAAATATACGAACATTTCCAGACTGGACTTGAGCGTAATAAGTATGTAAATTTAGGTACAAGGTGACTATATTCTAAAATAGTTAGGGCAATATGGGGGTTTAAGATATATAATTTAGCAACGTGATCTAAAAATTGATCAAATTTTGTTTTTAAAACAGGTTTAATACTATCGAAGAACAACGGAGCACCGAGCAGGTAAAGCAATTCTGTATTGATAATTTTTATTCCCGGAGAAATCTGATAGCAATTTTGAATTAAAGTATCTCTGTTAGAATTAGATAAATTATTGGAAAGACTCAATAATATGGTTTTGATAAAACAAGTTCGAATTTTGACCGTAACATTGCCAAACTTAATGATAAATTTCGGGGGTATTGTTAGCTACTACTTTACTACGTCGGTTATCCTATCAATAGAGTTAAAAGAATTTCTAAGGTCAACCTTCAGAAGAACATCTGCATTAGATTTTTTTAAGAAGGTACGCACCGAATGTACCGCCGCCTCACAGCCACCTTTGGTGCCAAAGCCTAATTGAGTAGGTTGACATTTTGTCTTAAGGTTTGAGATTACGTTCCTGCAAGCCAATTTTGAAGTTAAGCGTCGAAATGTGGAACCAACAGCAATAGGACGGATATCGTTATCCTCTTTTTTTTTTGAAGGCACACAATCTTGCCCCATATAAGTAGGGAATGAAATTGGGATTATCATTACCAGAAAGCATAAAATTCCATAATTTTGTAATTTCATTAAGAAGAATTCTACCGGCGTCACCGGCGGACATGCTTACTTAATTATTTAATTTTGGTAATTCTATCGGCAATTTTTATTGTCACGAACCTCAAGCTCGTAACAGTATTAATAATCTCCATACATAACAGTTACATTATATAAACGTCCCACTGCTGTTTATGGGACTCCTCTTATTTCTGAGAGAGGTTTTGGGCAGGGAAATATCCAGTGCGTTGCTCCAATGCCTGACGGCAAACTTCACATATATTATTGATATTTAGATGTTTTTTTTTTTAATTTCAATAGCCTCGGAAATAATCCTTAGTTAGGATTGGTGTTCTTTTTAATGTAAATATGAGAAATAATTACTTAACATTGAGATTGTGTCTAAGTACATAACTTATACAGAATAGATAATAAAGCCTTTTCTAATAAAATGAGAGCGACAAAAGCATACACTGTCCACCGGATAGTCCACCTTGTGATCTCCGATTCTCTATATTTCACCATATGAAACACAGCTGCATATAGCTTCCATTTAACGAATATAATAAAAAAAATTTTAATTTATAAGGTAAATCAACTTACTATATTCTATTTTTGTTGTTTTTTATCATGTATGGGCAAGAATTCGACTTCCTGAATTTACTTTTTGCTA
This sequence comes from Parnassius apollo, assembly GCA_907164705.1. Classification (NCBI taxonomy): domain Eukaryota; kingdom Metazoa; phylum Arthropoda; class Insecta; order Lepidoptera; family Papilionidae; genus Parnassius; species Parnassius apollo. The sequence goes on from CAJQZP010000081.1 coordinate 4,802,204, forward strand.
CAGTAATTAATAATTAACAGTAAGTAGGCAGCAGTATTCTCTATTAAACTTGGCACGAACTTAAAAAAAAAACACTGTCAAATCTAATATTATTGGTCGAATCGATGAGCTCTTCCTTTTTTGAATACGAAAATGAAAAATGAATTTATATTCTAAGCATTATTAATTTGCAAAAGGGAATAGGCAACCTTTTTCCCAAATACCATGTAGTGCGCTCTGCTCGTTGACGGGCAAGGTTTTGTGACCGATAAAACGTGGAAATATATTCCTATTTCGATACAACAGCTTAAACAATCATGACATCGACATCTTTAGCGACCGTGTATTTAAAAAAAATGCAAAGACTTACTGTTACCTGCCTTGCCAGATTAATGATTCAAAATTATTATTTACTGTAATTATTACTGGATGTGGTGCTTTTACTTTGATTGGTTAGTTTAATTTCTTTTTGTTTTAGAGTTTATATGTTGTTTAGTTTTTTTTTAGACATATCCTTTATCTAAAAATGTAGTATTTTGATTGTAAAAATGTTTACTGATATTGTCGATGGTGTATCTATTTAAATAAATAAATAAGAGTGTGCGTGTGCTTGCGTGAACATTGTCTAGATTACAAGCTTTTCGCTACTAAACCTAATTAAGTTGAAGGCCTACAAAGTGCTACGATATTTCCTAAGATACACTTTCGTTTTACGTCTACTCATTGACATTCATTGGCTACTAATGTGTACGCGACTTTTGTTTTCATCTTGGAGTATTTGGACTCGTTCATTATTTTGAACTATTCAATTCAATTCGTTTCATTACGAGTATTGCAAGATAGAAAATCAAGTGTATTTCGACGAATACGTCGAGAAAAAGTGGAGGTGGTCCTGTCAATCTTGCATTAATGCAGCTCGGTGCAGACATGATAGTACACCAGTTGGTAAGTGCAACATACGTTCCCTCCAAGCCAGTCAGATATCTCTAATATGTCTTGTGATGAAAAGCTACAACGATCATCACACTTGAAAATATCTAATAACAGTGCATTTCAACACGCATTGCGACAAAAAACTCGAAGTCCGTAACCATAGATCAAATTGAAGCTCTTGTCGATCGCAAACTGAGTACTTTCAAGAAATATGTAGTACAATAAGTACATACAACGGTAATAAAAGAATTTTACTATACCATCAATAAATTAGAATCAGATTTCACAGTAGCCACTGATTTCTTGCAGAAAGGACAGGATGATCTTCTAAAGGAAATTGAGGTGGGTAGTAATAAAATTTAAGCCATAAAACTTGAGCAATCTGCGCTTAAGTCAAATTTTGAATCAATAGATCGTCGTTTAATGACCGTCGAAAAAATCTCACTAAGCCAAATGAAATCCACCTTATTCAAAATGTTTACGACACCGTGAATGTAAGTCTCGATACGAACAGCATCTGCGCTCTACGTAGAATTGTTAAAATTAATCCAAAGTCCGACACACTACGAAATATTCTCTTTACTCAACTGAGCGGCAGAGAGAGTATCGGAAGCAAAACGTTACAACAAGACTAACCGTCCCAAACAGTTAAATTCTACGTGTCTTGCGATTGAAGGAGATTTTAGTACCATATATGTGCTACTTCTACTACCAAAATACTTTATGCTGAAGCTAGTTAGTTTGCGAAAAATAACTCACACAAATATATTTGGGTTAAAATGAACATGTTAAATATGAACATGAACATGAACTGCGGAAAATGACAACGAATCAGCATTATTGGTTAGAAACTTTAGTAACTTTGAGAAACTCAAAGTAAAGTGAGTTTGTTTTAGATTATGTTAATAAAAATGTTATAATAGCTCAATTGACAACAATTACTTGGATTCTTAACAACGTTTCTACATGAAATTACACCACGAACATGTTAATTGTAATAGATGAAAGAAAATAGAGTTAATATTTAAACATACTAAATTGCAATTACTATTACATTTGTTTAAATAAAACAAACCTAAACCATACTGTGTTTAATAATGAGCTTCTTTTATAACGAGCGTACGCTTCACTTGATGTTCAGTTACTACTTACTTTACCGCCCATGAAAAACTGCAACACTAGGGAAATTGCAGGTGAAATCCTCTTAAAAACCATACTATTCGACTCTAAAGACCTTAAAACGTGAAGATATGTTAAAATTTCTAATTTGCAAAATCGGACACATTAACAATAACTTCAAAACAACCCCCACTGAGAAATATACCAATTTATTTTGGGAATAGATCGTTTGCTTCCAGTAATGTCAAAACAACGTGATCCTAAAACCCCCCCTTTTGGACCCCACCAAACCCCTCCTACCCAAAGCCTAAAAAAAACCCCGCCCGGAAAGTTTACAACCGGCATTTTCCGACCAAACCAGGGCAAAAAAAAAAAATTCTCTCAAAAACACCCACAACCTTTTTAGGGGGACACTCAAAAAAAGGTTCTGTTGTATGGTCTCTATTTTACGAACGTCACCGTCTAGAACAGATCCAAAACAAAGCTTTTAAACTTTATTTATTTATTTATTCAACCAAACTTATCACTAATATTAGAGGATCTTATGACCTAATGCGCTAGTGAAAAATAGTAATAATTTTAAGTAATAATTTTAAGGTTAACAGTAATAATTTTAAGGTTGGGTATTTAAGTGGGTAAAAAGGATATACGCTATACTGTTTGAGATATAGAAATCTAAGAAATTTATTTTTAATGCTATCAAGCATAAGACTATACCTACTTCGTTTCATGTGGAGCCCAGATAACCGCGTTGCACTCAAGATGGCTCCTAACTAAGGCATTATACAATGCTACAATGGCTTACATGTTAGTGAAACAAGCTCTGCGCAGTATAAAACCTAAGTTCTTGCAGATGTCCACGATATGGTTTGGAAAATTAACCCATTCCTCCCCACTGTCATATTTTTAGGACACTATTCACAAAATTTCTTTTCACGTATTAGGACTTTTATTTTTATTATTTCTAATGAAATTCATATTTTTACATCATTTTTCTAATAAAATAAATTTTTTCGCAGTAAAAAATGTTTACGTAATTTTAATACTTTTTTTTTTAAATTGATCATTTTTGTTGACTGAAGGAGAGCATTGAGTTCCGATTGTATATACCGTAAAAGAAAAACGTTACTACTTCAAAGTACAGAAGAATTATTCTTAGATCTCTACCAAATATAAAACAAATAACAAAAAACAATTTGTGAACTTGTGATATACATTGAAAATAAGCCATCCTATAAATATGACACTGGGAACCTGTCTGTACAATTTGCCGCGAAAGCGTGTTCGATCCTGTCACGCTAAGTACAGGTTTAAACTGGTCAATTGCTTGTTTTTTGCGGGTCTTGCTTGTGTTTACATTAGTCGATTAGTCTACGCCGAACACATTACATCTCGTCACACGAAACGATTGTGATTATTTATCGACCTAGACTAAAAAAAGTGAATTATTTACAAGGTTGAAAATTATAGGTAAGTAAAAATATTTTATTTTTGTTCCTTATCTAATTGGAAACAATATACCTGTCTGTATGATTATAAGTATTTGTGTGGCTATATATTTATATTTTCTATTTTTTATTATTTATAGATCATGGGTCCAGTGCAAAAAAAGTATAAAAAAGCTTTGAAGGTGTCCGAAATCGTAGACTAACTTCAAGATATTGAAGATTCTAGTGATGAGGAGTTGAATGAAATTGAAGTTGCCTAATTGCTGTCAGATGAGGTGGATGAAATGACAGACATAGAAGAAGGTCATTACGACGATATGGGAGTTTTGCCAGTGTCTGATGCAGCTTGTCAATTGGAATTTTCGTGCACGATCGATAACGTCGCGGAAAATCATCCTACTCAAACCACATCTCGGACAAGCAAGACAGTCACTTGGCGTATGTGTGAACCAGTATATTCTGAAATACAACCGGAATCTAATACTGCTAAACAATGTTTGGAAAGTCTTATTACGGAGTTGGAAGGAAAATCAGTGGTAGAAATATTCGAAAACTTGTTGTGTGACGAGATACTAGAATATATTATGCACGAAACTGTAACCTACGCCAAACATTATAAAAATGATTTGAACTTCAATCTAACTATAAATGAGTTAAAAGTCTTTATAGGAATTTTGTTTTTCTCTTCGTATCATCACTTGCCGCAAAGTAAACTTTATTGGTGTATTGATGAGGATGTGCATATTCCATTTTTTTGAACAGGCAATGTCCCGTAATCGTTTTGATAAAATTAAATCCTATTTACATTTCAATGACAACTCACAAATTTATAATACTGACAAATCTTTCAAAATTCGCCCACTTATCGAAAAAGCTAATGAAACATTCCGAAAGTTTGGTATATTTGAATGGAATTTAGCTGTTAATGAAATGATCGTCAAATACTTCGGTCACCATGGAAACAAACAATTTATAAAAGGTAAATCAGTAAGATTCGGATATAAGCTTTGGGCACTATGTGGAGTCAGCAGATATTGTTACAACCTTTCGCTTTACACGGGAAAGGATGCTCAAACCTCTGCTAGTAGTAACGATGGCTTGGGTGCAACAGTGGTACAGAAGTTGCTTGCAGTTTGTACAGATCCCAGAGCACATGTAGTCTACTTCGATAACTTTATCAGCAGCATGCAGTTGTTGATAGATTTGAAATCTCAAGGGTTCAGAGCTATAGGGAAAGTCAGAGAAATCATCATCATCATCATTACAGCCCTTCACTAGTCCACTGCTGAACATAGGCCTCCCCCAAGTAATGCCACAAAGCACGGCCCTGAGCCACCTGCATCCATCGACTTCCTGCATGTCTTACCAGGTCGTCACTCCATCTAGTGGGGGGTCGCCCTACACTACGCCTACCGGTACAAGGCTACCACTCGAGAATTTTTCTTCCCCATCGGTTATCGGTTCTTCGAGCTATACGGCCGGCCCATTGCCACTTCAGCTTACTAATCTGTTGGGCTATGTCGGTCACTCTGGTTTTACTGCAGATATCCTCATTTCTGAGTCTATCACGCGGAGCAACTCCGAGCATAGCCATCTCCATAGCTCGCTGAGCGACCTTGAGCGTCCTCATACGGCCAGCAGTGAAGGACCACGTCTCAGATCCGTAAGTCATCACTGGCAACACGCACTGGTTATACACTTTAGTTTTCAGAGATTGAGGCATACCTGACGAGAAGATGTGATGTGACGAGACCTCTCCAACTTAACGTTTATGTTCAATGTGCCTCTAACCATTCGGTGATCGCTGCCAGTTTTCACCCTTGCGATCACTGAGACATCACTGAACAATTGGCGTCTGGTCGTCATAATGAAGTCAATCTCATTTTTTGTCGAACCATCGGGGCTAGACCAGGTCCAATTCCTGTGGGGCCGCTTCTAGAAGAAAGAGTTCATCATAAAGAGTCCCTCTTTCTCCATAAAGACGGTCAGCTGCTGGCCCCTTCGGTTCACCGCTTTCTCTTGTGCCTAGTTTTGCGTTGAAGTCTCCCATCAACACCGTGTAGTGAGTTTTGGAGGAATGCATGGCTCTGGAAATATCCTCATACATTTCCTCCACCTCCTCATCGGGATGTGCCGAGGTTGGTGCGTAAACCTGTATGACCTTCAGCGAATACCGTTTGGTGATTCTGAGTATCAGGTACGCGACCCTCGTCGACACACTCCTAATCTTTACAACGTTGTTGACGAGAGACTTGTGGACGATAAATCCCACACCTGCTTGGGACAGATGGTCGCCCTCCCGGTGATAGAACAAGTTGGCCGGACTCTAGGATTGCCGTGTCCTCCCCCTCTCTTCGGACCTCGGATAATCCAATAATATGCCAGCGCAACTTGTCTACCTCTTCTTACAGCTCCAGTATCTTCTCGTCAGTCCTCAGGGTGCGTGCGTTATATGTTGCCAGGTCGAGTCGTCGTAGGTAGCAACCGAACTTCCACCGGAGATTCTTAGCACCCCCTGCCCCGCCGTTACCATGGTCGCCACCGTAGCCAGGAATAGCGGGGCCACCGGGGACTGGGGGCCGTTTGTTTGCATCGTTATTTATGGGGGGATATTTTACATAGTTGCCACGCTTGGCAAGCGGGTTGGCAACCGCAGTTTTTATTATATCACAGTTGTTATCAGTAAGATGCTGCTGCCCATCTCTTGCCTGTCTCCCACTGTCGACTCTTACGACACACGCGGGAAGATATGGGGTTGTGGATATTCTCAACCGCCACTACACGTCAGAGAAAATAGGACTAAAAATGTCCTATCATGATCAAACAGGAGATGAAAAAGAAAGACCGAGGTTTTTCCGATTATCGTTTTGATAAAAATAATGAAATTTTGTGCGTGAAATGGCATGACAACAATGTTGTTTGTCTTTTGACTAATTTTGATTCTGTTGAACCTTTGGTAAAAACGAATAGGTACTCAAAGAAAGAAAAGGCCAAAGTAGCCGTGAATTAGCCAATGCTTATTCATAATTATAATAAAAATATGGGAAGAGTGGATAAACATGATTGGCTGATTTCTAAATATCAAATCTGCTTTAGAGGTAAAAAATGTTATTGGCCTATAGTCATCCGTGTTTTAGACATATCCCTTGTGAATACATGGATTATCTACAACCAGATAAATAAACATAAGACCATCCCTCTGCTAGATTTCAGACGAAGGGTTTGTTTTGCTTGGATGAAAAAATCGAAAGGCAAGGCAAGTAAACCGACACCCGGTTCTTCAGAAGTTCTTTTACAACCTTTCAGGTTTGATAATGTTGGTCACTATATGACAAAGAGGGACAAACAGAGGCGTTGTCAAGGACAAGATTGTAAGAAAAACCTCTAACCTTTTGTGCTAAATATGAAAAAACACTTCGCAGTGATTGTTTCATACCGTATCATACAAAATAAGCTCATAATATTTTATTTTTAAGACTGTTTGTGGACATAATTTTCAAATAAAGCAGATTTTCTTATAATTGTTAACTTGTATTATTTCTGATCACATGTCCTCATTGTCATATTTATAGGACAGGCTGAAACAGGGATGAAGGTATATTTTTTATTATTTTTTATCATATTCTTTTTTCTTAATGTATTTTGAACTTAATATAAAGATTTGATCAAAAAATTCCAATGTTTTCGAAGCTTGGGAAGTAATGAGGTGAAATGAACACCCAAACCCTTAACCTCGTTCACTCGTGCCATAGCTACTACATCCAGCGCATACCTGTAGAGCACAGGATTGCGTGCGCGATTAAAAGTTAGTATAACACATTTAGATGAATTAAACTGCAACTTATTATCCTCACACCACACTGCCATCCTGTCAATGTCGCGTTGTAACCTCTCTCAGTCGTCCTGTTCCCTGATCGGTAGATACAACTTGAGGTCGTCAGCGAACAGCAAACATTTAGCGTCAATCACAACACTCGGCATATCATTTTCTTTAACGTAAACTCGAGAGGAACGAGATTGCTGCCCTGACTTACACCAGAACGAGTGTAATATGGCTTCGATACGAAACACATATTGATGTCTGTTCCTCATGTAACTGGCAAATAATTGTAGTAAGTGCGGAGTAAAATCAATGTTTGCTAACTTTTTAAGTAGTACGTCGTTATCGACCAAAACGAAGGCTTTTTTGAAATAAAAATAAGCGACGTCCGCTTACACTCCGCTATCCACTGCGGGCACGATATCAGCCATGTAGTTCAGAAGGTTGCTTGCGGTGCACTGTGCTGGTCAAAAGTCACGCTGAGCATCTGTCAACTGGGCGCTTACCTGTGATAGTATATTCTTATGTATAGTAGACTCTAACACTTTCGCCAGTGTTGACAGGACAGCTACAGGTCTGTATAACTCTACTTTACTTGATCAACCTTTCTTGGGCACCGGCACGACTCGTGTTATTTTCCACTTCTCTGGAAACACCGCCGACTCAATGCAAAGGTTATACATATATGTGAAGTAGAGGTTCAGCCAACCCTTCCCTGTAGTCCCTAAATACGTATGGAGGTATGCCGTGCAGTCATATAGCAGACTTAGGTTTTAACCGCTTTAGCGCACCTCTAACTTCTTCTAGTTTTAAGCGGTCTATATGCACGCGCGCACTACTATTACCTCCACCAGGATTAATGATACTCTCGTTCACTTCTAAGTCTGCCTGTTTCGTACTATACACCGAGTGGAAATACCTGGCGAATTCTTCAACAGTTTGTTGACCCGTTAACGCCTCTCCATCCTGTAATATTAATCGTGAGTGTCTACCACCCCTTTGAGATTTTATGTGGTTCCAAAATGTCTTTGGTTCTTTATGTATTTGATTTTTTTATTTGATTCTTCTCAATACCTATCATTTTTTAACTCTCGCACTGTGAGCATAAAATCTTAAAATTCAATCTTCCGCTAACTTACATGATTTATGCCTTTTGTGTAGAATTGCTTTTAAGTTGCGAATATTTCAGGTGATAACCAATCGGGGCAAAGATATCTCGAGCTCACAGCGTTACGCTTTATCTTTGGAACGCAGTCTAATTGAATAAATAATGTAAAAAACTTAAGCTCATTTTGAAGTTAAGACCCCACATAGGACTCCAATCTACAGCTGCTATGGACGAATACAATGTTAACAGATTTGCTTTCTTAAAATTCCATCGCACCGGTACGTAATATGTGTTTTTGTTCGGAAAAGTATCACCAGTGTCGGCCATGTCTGACGTCAGCGAGAATGAAGGCGTCGGCGCGGGACACCGGAACGAGCGCGGAATGGTAGGGGTCGGGAGACACATGCGGAGGCACCGCACTCACGCACACACCGTCACTTGTACTTAAATCTAAGCAACGACCATTACAGTTCTTTATATTGTTGCTTTGAGTGAATCCACAATAAGCCTGAAAATATTCATAATAACCATTGACAGATGACGTACAAGAATATAAATTAAAATCTCCTAATACTACCACAGCGCTATACAAATCTCAATATTTTTCTACTATCCTAAATAATACTATATAATTAGTTTCACTACTTTTTGGCGGTATATAAATAAAGCAACATAAACATAAAAATCTCTGATGTAAATAAAAAGTTGCACTTGCGCAAGATATTTAGTTACAGCCTGAAAGTAGGTTACAAACTACCGTCTTATCAGGAGAGACTACTTAGATTTGGAGTTTCATCACTGCGTAATAGAAGTGCAATACAAGATCTTTGCTTACTTAAATTAATACACTGCAAAATTATTTCCCCAAATCTTTAATCCCAAATCAATTTTAATATCAAGTCGAATCCCAGGCGTCGTCTTATTACGTTTATGTTAAACGTCTTTAAGAACAATACTTCATTTTAAAATCCTTTAACACGAATGTGTCGCTCTTATAATAATAATGGTTTTGACGAAGTCAGGAAGGGACATTGATGTCTTTGACAATAATATAAATAAGCTTCGTACTCTACTGGTCCACTACTTCAAGTCAACTTACATTAACTATTTATCGTCTTAATAAAATTTTCACTAAATTGTCATAAAATTTGTTAATTTATTAAATTGTATTTTTTATTAAAATATACTATACATACATATGTTTAAGTATAATGCATGTTGCAACTGAATGTACGCGTTTTGGTTTGTATTCCAGGTAAAACGTATATAATAGTATAATGTTACAGGAATATAAACTGTTGTGTACATCCAATAAATAAATATCGGTGTAGCGCACAAAAATGAACAAAATAAATAACAAAATTCGGATCCGATAGGTGACGTTCTGATCAATTATTAATTTATTTATATTTACGATATATAATATCTGGAGTGAAACTCATTGCTCCAGCTACTTATAAAATGTTTGTATATAAATTTATGTATAAACATTTTAGTTGTTCACTTGCTCAAAACACTTGAAATATCTGGCGCATAAAAGTAAATTAAACAGGAAATAAATTAACAAATATATCACGTGAAGTCAGTCACATTTATAGAATATAAAATACTGGTTGGAAAATTTGCAATCAATAGGCTTAATAATGAATTAATAAAACCATTTTTAATGCATTCAAAATTTTTAAATATAAGAATCAGAAATTAGATGTTGGCCAAATGGCTACTAATCCGATTGTAATTTTCTCCTTTGAAGTGCTTCGGATATTATTCAGAGTTGTGAAAACAATACGTCCAGTTTGTGATTAACAAAAATTTAAGTATTAATGTTAGCTAAGCGTTCGCAGTAAATTTTATAGCACACGATACACCAGGGTCGGATATCCGCTGGCATAAATTAAATTGGTACTTATATATATTTGCAATTATAAGTGCTGATTTTTCACGTTCCCGGCAGTAAAGTAACACATCATGGAGATACCTGTATGTCTGTATAATAAAATACATACTTGAAGGACGTGTCAAATCCATCAATGCATAGGAGAGAAATGCTAAGTTTGGCTCTTTAACCAGTGAATGAAATTTTATTTGCGTTCTCTGTCTATAACCCTCTGAGTTATAAGAGGAGGCCTGTGTTATGCAGTGGAGTATTTGGAATATGTATATAGGCGTCTTTCTTTAATTTGCTTCTCAAGTTTTTATAGGTATTGGATTCGGCTGGGATATGAACAAATGCTTTGTGGATCTATCATTTACTCAAACCAATAAGCCAAAATTATGACCAGAAGACTTCACCGTAACAGACAAATTTTACAACACGGAGCGAATATACGCAGCTTCTGGGACTTGTTTGATTTATGGTAGAGATTAATACTTTGACAGTTTTGATTTACTGTTTGTTTTGAACAACGAAAGTGCAAAGCAAAGGACTTTGTTTTATATTTCGTCAATACATATTTCCTTGAAATACTTGGCTTGAACATAAACATAAGCACAGGCAGAGACTACGGAGGGATGTATACCTACGCAGGTAGATTGAATTGAGTATACGTCTCTGGATCTCTACACTTACCATACGAAACTCTGCATTAAGCTTCTTTTACGCTAGTATTCTGTGAGGATATAATCGAGCTGACCCATTCGTGCTACATTAATAGTAAAATCACAGTATAATAAAAACATGGAGTAATAGACTGTGGTAAAATGCTACATATGTCCTCCTGAATAGCTTTTAACTCACGGTTAAGTACAGGAAATTTAAGGTGGTGGGTTAATTTAATTTCTTAACACACATACACACACACACACACACACACACACACATACGCACGCAAGCGCGCGCACCCACGCACGCACGCACGCTCTCAAACGTGACACACACAGGGTCGCATGCATGCACTTACGCCCGCATACACGTGAGCTTGTAAGCATGCACACTGAGATACACACACAAACGTCCATTGTTTTTAAAATTTTACTTTAAACCTTTATAGTAGTATAAATCAGGTTTTCTTCTACTTCTAACTTCAGGCACCAGCAATCCACTGCCATTTTCTTTTTAATAGCCACACATTTTTGTTTTATGGTGACAAAAATAAATACATATTAATTTATTTTATTATATTATGTTATCCGAGTGGCAGTTCATGACGCTACTCTGCACGACCCATCGATTGGTCATAAACATAATACAACCGCGTGATAGCGGTGTAAGAATATCCATTACAACACCTCAGGTCGTTGTAAGAGGCAACGTAGAGGATTGGCAGCAGCATCAACACCTAAAAAATAAAAATTAATCTGCGGTAGCCAATTGTCTCCATAGCCTAAACTATGGCAAATATCCCCCTATCGGGCAATATATGGCCATAACACTTTATTTAATAGCATTGTTTGCATCAGTTCTTAAGGGTCTGTGAATGCACGTAAAATTGTGCTCTCTTCGTTTACTATACTTCAGTGTTACAGTTATAAATATATAAATAAATGAACGCACTAATTTTGTTGTTGCCAAATATGAAAGAAGACTTGTGGCTTGCAGTACCTAGGAGGTTTATAGGTTATTACTTAAATTTGACATACCTGTCACGTCAGGAGAAGTCTATAAAAGTTCGCTTGATTTTTGAGCCCAGTAGCTAGTAGTATAATATATATATATATATATATATATATATATATATATATATATATATATATATATATGGACTAAGTTTGTGTAAACCCTCAAATCAAACACGCATTTGAGAACAGATTTTACATATTTTTAGGACCATTTCTATATAACAAGCTCAAAAAGTCCCTAAAAATATATAGTGTAAGTTAAAAGAAATGTAATTTCTGAATAAATTAAATTAAGAAGATACAGAGAAGTTGTTAGAAATTATAAAATAATTTTGTATTAATCGTTGGTTACATTTAATTGTTATTTAGTTATTTTATTTATTATATCATAATTATAGTTTAATTACTTAAATATCTTGTGTCCTAGATTATTAAACCCATAGTGTAAGTAACAGTATTTTTTTTATAGAAGAGGGGGCAAACAAGTATGCGGCTCAACTGATGTTAAGTGACTACCGCCGCCCATGATCAACCACAACACCAGGGGAATTGCAGGTGCGTTGCCGGCCCTTTAGAAGGAGTAAGCTTTATTCTTGAAGGTCCCCAGGTCGTATCGGCCCGGAAAAATCGCCGGTGGTAAACTATTCCATAGAGAGGTTGTACCCGGAAGAAAACTCCTTGTGAAACGTACAGTGGTGAACCACCAGGCATGCAGATGGTGTGGATGATGTCGGGACGTTTGCCGCATAGTGCGTTCACGAAATTTGGCGGCTGGGATTAATCTGAACAATTCGTCAGAGCACTCCCCATGGTATATGCGAAAGAAAATTCAAAGAGATGCAACATCTCTTCGCAGCGCCAGTGAATCGAGCCGACCGGAAAGCACTCGGTCGTCGACGATTCGAGCCGCTCTGCGCTGGATGCGGTCAAGTGGAAGGAGCTGGTACTGGGGAGCTCCAGCCCAGAGATGGGAACAGTATTCCATGTGCGGCCGAATTTGCGCCTTGTAAAGTTGCAGGTGGTGTGCCGGCATGAAATACTGTTCCGCTCTGCTGATCACGCCAAGCTTTTGAGAGGCCAATTGGGCTTTCTCTTCCAAATGACCACGAAACTGCACGTCACTCGATGTGTCGACGCCGAGAATACCGATACAAGGGGAGTGTCTTGAAAATGGGGAGATACGGCAAAGTGGTTCTTTTTAGCGGTTAACGCGCAAACTTATGTCTTCTGGGGGTTAAACTGGACTAGATTTAGTCGCCCCTAATCCGACACTCTGTTCAGCAAAGACTCGACTTCAGACACAAATTAGTCCCGGTACTCGGTTCCCGAGAATTATTGGCCCGACCGGTGTACAGAGCATCACCAGTGCTGTCATCTGCATAGCAATGAATGTTACGGGTTTTCAACATATCGTTGATATGCAGAAGAAACAGCGTTGGCGATATCACGCAGCCTTGTGGAACACCAGCATTAATAGGCTTGTAATCGGAGCTTGCACCGTCTACAATGACCTTGATGCTCCGATCTGCAAGAAAGCTGGTGATCCAATCGCACAATTTCTCGGGAAGCCCATAGGCCATATAGCTTCGAAAGAAGCGCTTTCTGCCAAACCCGATCGAAGGCCTTCGCAATGTCCAAACTAACGGACAAAACCTCTCCCTTGGACTCTACTGCCTCCGCCAATCTATGAGTTAGGTAGACCAGAAGATCACCAGCTGATCGACCACGGCGAAAACCGTATTGGCGATCACTAATCAGCTGGTGATCATCAAGGTACCCTCATGAGCTGACAGTTTACAATGAACTCCATTGTTTTGGAAAACAAGGAGGTGATGGCGATAAGCCGGAAGTTGGACGAGTCTGAGCGATCGCCTTTTTTAAGGATAGGGTGGACGAAAGCCGTCTTCCATACAGGTCTAAAACACATGTACTCAACTTAGTTCAGGCAGGTAGCTAATATTATTAACTTGAGTTTTTAATTTTTCTTTTGTAGATTCTTCATTATTAAGCTACACATAATTTTAATTTTTATTATTTCTTGTTATTTTTATTAGGCTTGTTGTTAATTTCTTTAATTGCAATCATATTTGTTCGTGTATGTAAACAGGTGTAATTGAAAATGAAATAAAAATGATTATTATTAAAAAGCTACATGTGTTTAAAACTTGACGACCTTTTATTTAAAGAATACTTCGTTTAGAACTAGATTGGTTAAAATGCCACTTAACTGGGTAAATTTGATTTTTCGGCAATTATAATGCATTTGAAAGAAGCTTTGTCTGTAATTGGTTATTGCAGAGAGCAAACTCGTCTACAAGCTAAGTACATCCATTAAGCAAGGAAACGCAGTCACATTTATTGACACTGTACTGAGGACGAGGCTATATTATAACTTTTTATATTTGATTTAGAATTAGTTTGTAGAATATTCTTAACGAAAAGACGAGGACCGTCATAAGTAAAAATATGCGCGAGCTTAGAAATCGACACAATCATCACATAGTTAAAAAGTAGAGCCATTTAGATGTAAATGGGAATATCACTAACGTTGTTTTATTTATATTGCGTAATTCTAATATGAAACTACACAGTAGTACGATCTCACTTCTTAATCTGTGAATTGTGGAAAATACGGAAACTTCAATGGTAACATGAACTACGGTTTGACTTTGTACTGTTCCCAGACAATTTGCTAATCGGTTTGATTTCGGAATGTATTTCTTTAGCTGTTTGGAAATTCTATATAGTTACATCCACAGATTATAATCTGTGGTTACATCTCATATTTGCTCCCGTTTTTATAAGCACAGTAATAGTAAAATATACTGATACTTTCTAAACGTTAATTTTCTACACATCGCAGTGACACGCCGCCATTGTTTATTTTATTTTGCAACAGAATGTGTTTACAACTTTTGATAAATAACAGTTTGAATTTAAAAAAAAGGTTTTACGATAAATAAGGCAGTATCAAAAACATTTATTGCGATGTTAGAAAACGACGCTTTTATTGAAAAAAAGCAATGATATCATTAAAAAAAAATATAAAAATACGAGCTTATTAATTAATACATTGAGAGATATATGTGTACTTTGTGTGTTGAAGCAGCTTAGTATCGTAAGTATAATATAACTATATTAAAGTATTTCTTAGTAGTAAACGAACATAAAATTAAGAAATATATTACGTTCTTATAAATACTTTTAGTTGGAATTTTAAATAAATCATTTGAAGGTTGTCGTTAGAGGCATCAGAGGGAAAGTGAAACAGGAGATGGGCAGGAGCATCGTCGTTATAACAACTTCAAATAATAAAAACTGACATTGCCAACCCGCCTGATAAGCATGGAAAATATGAGAAAATCACTTTTATGACGCAAACTAAACGAGAGACCAATGCTTAGTAGTGTTTTATTTGCTTAGTCCCGTTGGAGTTCTTTCCATATTCTGAGGCCAAAGTTTGATACTTAATAAGTAGGATTCTGATGTGGTACATACATCTATTTAAAAAAAAAACCTATTTCTTTTCCATTTGAAATCTCGTACCCGATATAGAAAATCAACGATAACTACATTATTCAATCTTAAATGTTTAATTGGTACCGTGGTGTTTGGCTACGTATCCCGACCGAGGGAAAAATTTTGCGAAACGAGAATAATTCGTTTTCGGGTTAAGATGTGTTCTTCTTATACAATATCAAACAAACCGAGCAAGACAGCAAATAATAATAATAATTTTTACTAGATAATGCGCAAATACTCAAACGCTGCTCAATTTTAAGACACCTTTAAGTATCGTGATGTCTCTATCAATTTAAGTCAAAGTCACTCTTAAAATTGAATATCCTTTGAGTATTTGCCATAAGAAACATAAAATATTTACGGAAATTTCAGTGCTTAGTAGCCCCTCAACAAATATAAGTATTATATCTGTATTTTAGGGGCCTAGTTTTCTTTTCCGAATCACACTTTAGTTAAAAATAACCAGTACGCTACTGTGTATCGCCGAGTAAGGATATGCAATACCCCATATTATTTCGTGGGCGTCGTAAAAGGCAACGGTGGAAAGCAAACCAGAAGATAGGCAGCAGCATCTTCCTAATATCAACATGAAAATAAAAAAAAATGCGCTAGCTAACCTTTCTGCCAAGCGTGGCAACAAAATGTAATGGGAGGCCAGTGTCCAGCAGTGGTAGGCTGGAATGGAAACGGATGGACTTGTGTTAGTGAGCTTGTATATATTAATGAATTTGCATCGAATTGCCATAAAAATACAAAAGTGTCAGCGGTTGCCTGTGGTAGACCCCGGTTGCTTACAAAATATCAAAATTTAGGATGATGGCTCAGAATCTTAAGCACAATCGTTGCATCAGCAGGTGTAAAAGAGCAAGTGGAATTCGTATAAAAGTTATGTATAAATATATATAATATAATAGGGTAATAATTTACATTTATTTTTATGTTTTAAGTATTTATTTAATGGTTTTTTTTTATTTAAGCGAACACTATACATTAAATGAAACTGGTTTTACTGATTTTATCGCATTTAATTTTATACTTTTAATTCCCGACGTTTCGGGCACTTTACAGCACTCATGGTCACGGGAAAACAGAGATATTTGTGGTCCTGAAAAAACAGAGGTATTTGTTCACTAAGATTATTTTCAAGATTTCAATATAAAATTTTAAAATTAAACGCGATAAAATCTGTAAAATTATTTAGCTAACTTATCTTAAATAAGTTACTTAAATCGTAAATTTGAACACCATTTATGTTATGTTCAATTCCAGAAATCTAAATAATAAGTAATATAAGTTGTACGATGGCATGTTGGTGACCTTTTTATCACAATAGGAGGCTTTACAAACATAATCGCGCATTGTTGCTATCATTTAGTATTTGGCCGAAGCGTCAAAATTTAATTATATTTTTATGACGTCAGTTTACAACTATTATTGTTGCTGTTCTCCAAAATCTAAAACGTTATTTGCATGCAGCATAGTGGGGTGAATTTACAATATCGTCGCTTCGTGAATGTTTTATTGTTCGGCCAAGTTGGCGACAGATATCGGATGAAATTTGTGTCATAATATTTCTATTAAGTATGTATTATTTTTGATTTTTGTGGTTTTAACACTTAATGCTCAAATTGACATTGTATAGGTAATTGTTAACGCTGATACAATAAAATATATCAACGTCACGCGACTTAACATTGAAGTATGTCATTCCTATTGATTTTATAGTTTCCTATTCAAATTTTACCTATAGTAGAATATCAGCTTGGCTAACCTCGCACAAATTTTATTAATGATTAGTTTTTTTTAAAACGTTTTTGAAGTTTTTATAGGTTTGAGGCTATCTTCCATTGGGCAACATTTTCAGAACATGTTCTATATATAGTGACCAAAATTCAGTCCGGAGGATATAATTTCCCGTCATCAGTTTTTTCTATTTTGCATCGGGTGTATAAACTAAATGGGTATACCGTCACTTATTTGAAACTTTATGATCCATCAGATAACTCCCCATTAGAAATTCCACTTATGAAACCGTCGGGATGTGATAAAAAGATAGATTTTTTTACGTCTTCACTAGATCTGGTGTGTTATCATCACAATATATATATTTATTACGTTAACAAAATTATGAGTAATTTACATGAATATTCTTAAACTATTAAAATACTGACATTTTTATTTAAAAATATGAGTTTGATAGTGTTTGCTATATTTTCTTATCTTACATGACTAACACAACTAATTCATAAACATATTGTTATTAATGCTAGGTAGGAACAATTTGTGAATTACATCTATATTTAATGTTATTCGTTTGAGTGGTTACTTAGGTTTTATTCCATTATTGTCACTGTTTGAATCATAATTACAGCTTATATGATTCAAGGAAAAGGTAATCAATAAGTATCTCATTTATGGCTCTTCGAGTGCACTAATGGCAATGTTTACGGAAAGTGGAAAAGTGGTAAGGTCGTTTCCTTATTGGCAAAACAGCGTCATACAGGTCTTGGTTTATCAACAAGCTCCGACATTTAAAGTTTTTTTCTCTCTTTTTATATTTACCGATTATAAAACTGTAGTGTGACAGTAGCTTAATGTCAGGGCGTAGAACGCAAACTCAATAGATCGTTGGTTCGAATACGTCATTCTACTACTGTCGTGAACTACTCCTAACAAACGCATTTAAGCTTACCAGGAGTGGAAGCTTAAATGCGTTAGTGGTTACGGAGAATACCAGTAATGTAAATAGCATTGTAAGTATTTAAAAGAATGAAGTGACTACACAGTCCACCTAATATCGATTGTGTAGTCGATGGAGATCTACAACCAACTTCAAATAAAGAAATTTGACCGAATATCTCGGTTTCACAAGCAATTCAATTGGCTCCCAATTAAAATTCGAAGGAACATTCGATTTTTATGTCTCCTCTATAATATCCTACACAATACTTTCTCTCCCACATACCCGAGAAGCCGATGTTTCTTCACCCATACTTCGGATAAACCATGCAGATTCCTTATTGAAACTCTTTTTAACTTTTCGGTCTATAATTACGGTTTTTACTCGTTTTCTGTTCACGCGGTAGGGTTATGGAACTCACTACCGCCTAAAATAAGAAATTCTGAAACTTCTTGGTATTTAAGAAACGTGTTAGAGATGAGAGAAAGAGTATTAATTTATAGTATGTATATATATATATATATATATATAATATAGACATTTCAGCAGATTATGGAATAGGTAGAACCTTTGTACGAACTTACTCCAAGACTGTTTCTGTATCTTATTGAACAATTTTACAAAAATAAATAAATAAAAAAAGCTACAGATGTGTCGGGATAACTTTTGGTAAGAAGCTTCATAGCCTGCAATTATACCGGCTCTACAATCTATTTCAGAACAAGAAAGTGTGGCAACTACTAAATAATAATCAAAAAGGGAGTCCTGCCGCGAACTAAAATCCATAACGCAGTTAATAAAAGAATGTTAATCAATAATGTTAAATTATTTTCATTTGTGATTTCACAAATTTCGTGGAATTCAAAGCATGGTTAGTGATAAGTTCGGGAATAGTTGTATATTATTAATATAATTAATTAATGTATATTATTTTAAGAAAATTTTAATATATATCAATTTCATTAATATTATATATCTATATATCGCAGCAAAATAGCTTAATCAGCCTTTCAGTTAGCAGCCTAGCCTTTTAACTAAACGACGCTTTTCAAATAGCCACCTTCATGATATTCAGCCGTAGCATTTGTTACAAAATTTAATAAACTGGCTGGCTAATGCTTAGGCTATTCGTATAATAGGGTGAAACAGCGCCGTTCAACTAGCGGCCTTAATGATATTCAGTCCATGCGTTTCGGCCGATGCATCTAATACAACATGTCATAACAAATTATGGACTACTCGTATACGCTATATTATATAAATATACGCCGCTTTGGGGTGTCTCTCAGCCTCACAGCCCAGCCGCACCCTAATTAAACTGTCGCTGATATTACAAGATAATTGCAATGTTGTATTAGATGCAGCGGCTGAATACCAGAATGACTAAGCTGTTAATTAAACGTCATCGATTTAAGTCGTTTGCCCAGCTGTATAATCACATGGCTGAATATCATACAGGCCGCTAGTGAAACGGCGCTGTTTAGTAAATAGGCTGGGCTGTTGATTAAACGGCTGATGAAGCTAGTTGGCTGCGACATATACACTAATAGCTGGCACCCGGCGCATCGCTGACGCAAATGAAATAATTGTGGAAATATCCCTTTAAATTTGGGCTTTAACGTTGAATGATAAATAACTATTGAATGAATTTGTCGATACGATCCGTCAGCTGTACTGTAAGTTAATTATACTATATTAAAGACCTTCGCGCAAGTACAACCAATATGTTTGCAAAATTTTAAATCTGATGAACGGTATTGCAGTGGATAAAGTACAAGCAAACATAATGGTTTACATATTAGTAAAAAAAATATCGTATTAAATATATGGTTAACATGTGTTATCCTATATTTAATACGATCTTTAATTATAAATTCACTATTAATTAATTCATTCATTCGTTACAACCTATTAAAGTTCCCTTTCCCAACCTGTAGGAAAGCCTGTTGACAATATTGGCCCAACTATTCTGTGGGTGTCGTAGGAGGCGACACGAGAAGCTTTCCTAATGTATTGGCCCAACCATTCCATGGGTGTCTTAGGAGGTGACACGAGAAGCCTGAAACCGTAAATGGATGGCAGCATCTCCTGATAAGAACACAGTAATAAAAAAGATGCGGTTATTCAATCTATTTAACTATCATTTTTATTCATTTATAACCCGATCAGTTTTGCCTAATGGCATTATAAGCGTATATCATCTTACAAATAACCAACTGTACCCGCGACTTCGCCCGCGTAGAATTTAATACGATTGGATTTTGTGGGTTTTATTTATTTTGTGCGGAACTCTTATTCTTTTTAAAAATCAAAGTAACGTAAATTATTTCTTATGACATTAACTATCTGCCAGCAAAAATCCCGTTAAATTCGATCCAGCCGTTTCGGCGATTAGCCGGAACAAACAAACACACAGACAAAAATTTAAGTAATTGTTTTTGTTACAATTAAGTTTTATTTATTTGTATAGATTAATGTATAACGCTGTAGACAAATAAAAATTATAGTGAAAAATGTTAAAATAGAGTTTCACGATGTGACAAAAATTGCAAATGTAAATTATAAATTGATAGTATTTTAATTTACATTCAATAATAAATATTATCACATACGCGTTTATGTTACACTTAAATCTAGTTACATACTAGTATTTCACATTAATTCTAAATAAATAACCGTAAATTCATCAGTCTTTTATATAAATTCTTATTTTCTTAAAACACTAGTATGTTATAAGTGTGAACACTCAGTTTCG
Source organism: Parnassius apollo (assembly GCA_907164705.1). Classification (NCBI taxonomy): domain Eukaryota; kingdom Metazoa; phylum Arthropoda; class Insecta; order Lepidoptera; family Papilionidae; genus Parnassius; species Parnassius apollo. Next base: position 4,823,126 of record CAJQZP010000081.1, read on the forward strand.
TGGAGAGGAAATGAAGGATAAGAAAGATTGAGGCCTCGAAGACGTAAAGACAAGAATTCTTCGGCTTGCAGTTTCATTTTGTCATCAAAATGTGTTTTCCAACCACCTGCCTCGCCTGTAACAATTTTTTTTATAATCAATATACATTCTCTTCATATTTTAAAAGTAATGTACTTAAGAGTCCCATTACTACTATTTTTTTTTTTGCAAAAAAATGAAGAGGATAATTTTGTGCGAACATTAATATAGTGCGTAATTTTGTTTTTTCTTGAAAAACCTGTATCGAAAGTCAAATATAAAAAAAATTAACTATTAATCTACATATTACCCCAGTTGTCACTCCTGAGGACTAAGATGGAATGCCTCATTTCCAGTAAAAAAGGGTCTCGGGATCTCTACGCTCATCATACGAAATACAGCAGTATAAAGCTGCTATTTTACGATGGTATTCTGTGAGAGCGTGGCCCCCGGTCAAGCTAACCTATTCGTGCTGCAATCATAATATAGCTGCAGCGTGGCTCTACCACGTACAAAGAAAGTATTGTTCAAAATCTGGCTAACAAACATCTGTATAATCAAGACTGGACAAAATAAACACAAAGATCATGCCTACACAGGCATGATCTTTGTGTTTATAGGTAGAAAATTCTTTTAGACGATAGACCAAGCTGCCAAAGACTGCGACTGATTTCAGTGACATATTTGCCCCATTTCAATGTATTCTCCATGTACACGCCTACATTTTTCACCGAGCTTGAGAAGGGTATCTAGATCTCATTGTAAAAGACCGAAGATAAATTTGATAGGCTTATCTTAGACAGCATTCTCGAACTTCTCACAGGTATTATATTATAAAAAACATAAAACTTATGAATTGGCGTCCAAACCAAATTAATGATGACGTGCATGATTTATGGTATGGTGTTGTTTAATGTTATTTAAAGTTTGTAAAATTTATTATTTTACATATAGATATTGTTAAAGTAGGTATAATATTTTGGCAGCTTATTGATTTACTCTATTACGAGTTCTAAATGAATGTTTAATAATAATTTCTTTACAAAATTATATTTTGTATTTCGTATCTACCTACTTCTGTTTTTCCTACTCGTGGGACGTTTTTGAACTTCTCGAATGAACCTTGAATACTTAATTGTGAAACCCGGAGCAAAAAACGTACTATAATTACGAAAAAAAAAACGGATATACTAGCGTAGCTTTGATTTTTGTTTTATATGAGGTATAAAGCTTGTGTCAAAGACATAAATATTAATCGATACATTTATTTATTGTATAGGATTATATTAAAATGACACATAAATAGAGTGGTAGGCCTGAGTATTGAATTTTATGAATATATTTTGTCATAGTGTGCATTCTTTATTATTAGTTCCGTGGACGCTGACTCCTGCTATCAGCGCCAAAATAGCGAAAATCAAATCGCCGCAATAAGTCACGTTGTCGAGTCCAACGTACTTGAATAATTGAGGTCAGTGCTCTGAGTACAAAATTCCCTCCCTCTAGTTCTACTCAATTTTTATTTTTGACGTTGACCAAATAAAAAAGTACTGGCCACTGCAAAATATTTATAATGCCAAAATTGTTCGCCATTTATTATTGAATGATTACAAATGTAAAAACAAATTAAATGTGTTGCCGGTAAAAAAAAATATAGCCAGGTAGTAAAAAGATATCCAGAATTTACCCATATTACTACATCCGGACAAGGCCGTTTTTGCAAATTGCTGCGAGAAGCAAACCAAATGTTACGGCGCTGCAATTCGATAAAAGGATACACTCTGAATACCACGTGTTTGTGAGTGACCAATCTGTGAGGAGGAGATTGAACGAAACCATCTTTTGTGCTCGCAGACAACTTTGGGTTCCAGCTGTAAAAGGAGGAAATCGTGGACGAAGACCGAAATGGGGTAGAGAACATGATGTAAACTCATCAATGGTCGTTGGTGCTTTTCACCAAAGAATGAAGTACTCTCTTCAAAAATCAGGACGAAAACCTCATGTATTCAATACGTTTTTGAAGAGTTGCTGGTCGATCAAGTCGGTTTCAACATCAACAACCTCAAGAAGTTCATCTCATACCAAGGTGGTCTAATAATGGTGTGGACAGGAACTCGTTTTGATAGAAGAACAGACATCGTTTGGATACTGGGCACTATTACAACTAAAAAATAACGTAATGAGATGCTAAAACCAACAGTATTGCTACTTTGAACACAAATGGGTCAACATTTTCTGCTTATGCACGACCATGCCCGTTCATATAATGCCAGGGTGGTAACAGTCAGATTGGCACGAACATGATTTCAAGGCCCTAAAATGCTACCACAATCCCCAGATTTAAGCTTGAGATAAGCTCCGAATAAGTTATAAGGGATTTTCCTGAAATGTGCTTACAGTAAAACATTTTTCTATGCATCTTACTGAGGACCTGGGATATTATTCCTCAACAGGATATTGACAACCTCATTCTGAGTATGCCCAACAGATGCAGATGCGTTATAAATGTCATATTTTACTGTTTATTTACTCTTAATTAATAGTCGCCCTTAAAAGATTTTTACTTCACTTTTTTTAATTTAAAAATTAAAATTTTATGGTGATTACATGACAAAGTTTCCACACTTGCATCTTTTTCTCTGCATAAAAATATGAAATCTCATTTAAAATTAATGTTTATATAAAAAACGTCAGATCATTCAATTAAGTTTTCTTGCACATGTTCTAAGAAAATATTGACATACTATTTTTCTCTCTCATTCACGTATTATTAAAATATCCCATTACAGTGTTGAAGGGCTTATTTTATTTCATAAAAAAATACAAGTCATAACATACCTTTTCTAAGAAACTGGACATCGCCATTTTTACCAGTGGTGTTGTTTACATTTTTATTCTTTCGAAGACTGTCGAAACTGAGATAGCCAGCCAGCTGGTCAATTTTTTCAGCGGAGTACTTTCTATCTAGGAATTTGCATACGGCACGAATTTCTTTTGGGAGATCCTGGCGATGAATGCAAATAATTAGTTTGATATAAATTATAATTTATTATTATTATGAAGCAACTGAATAAAATTTGAGCTAAATTTTAAGTGATCATTTTATAATAGCTAAAAAACCAACATCCATATAACATGATCCACATTATCTTGTTTCAGAACTGAGATTGAAAAGATCTGAGTCTCTGCTATTACATGTTCGATGCTTAAACTAAGGAACTGAGGTATATTTTATTAGTAGGAATCCACCGTTACATTTCATAAGAGGTGACTTTTGGAAAGGTAGAAAACTTTCTTAAATGGCATTATTCCATTTTGTTTCCAGAATGAAATACCCACTCCGGTGACGAAGAGCAGCGTTACTGCCTGCCAAGCGTGGCAATTAAGGTAAATTCTTTCTACTATGTTAGAGACACATCTCCAGCAATAGAAATATTACAGTCTGGTAAAGAAAAAAGAAGAAGTTTTTAAATGATGTAATGCAACACAATAAAAATGTGAAGATATAATAATTCTTGTTATAATTCGCAGAATTGTGGTAGCTTAGAGGCCAAGCCCTCGATGTTAGTTTCACAGTACGCGAGCAACCCGGCTTCGATACCCGATGGCACAAATGAAATTGTTAGTTGCAATTTTGAGTGCTGATTTACCACGTGCTTGGATTTGAAGGAAAACATCGTGAGGAAACCTGCATGTCCAAGAAATACGTAAAAAACATTTTAAAGACATGTTAAGTTCGTCAACACGCATCGGGGCAGCGCGGTAGACATTTGCTTGTCTTAAAACCCTCTCAGAAATGACAGGAGGCCTGTATCTAGCGGTATAGCGTATGTAGGTTGGCTGTAGTTTATATTAATAATCCGCAAAATGTGTTCATTTTTTAAGTTTTGAAACGTTTTAAATAGGTACCTTAATCATATCTTCATAAAACATAAAATGGAGATTCGGGTTATGCCTTTTTTCCCAAGCTTCGTTCGTATGTGCTACAATTGGAGTCCACGGTACTGAAAAAGTTATTAAAAATAAATATTTTATTAACGTGTATAATTTAATATACCGATATTAAATTTATCTTTATACTATGTTCTCATCTTTAATCGTAATGTTTTGATATATGTAATAATTTGTAGAACCGAAATAGAATATTTGATGGCGATAGTTGATAGTTTAAAAAAACATGTAGGTAATTTAAAAAAATCAAAGGAGGCCATAGATTATAAGATGCACAACAGTTGCAGAGGCAGATTATAATGAATACACAGATATACTCTTAGACGGAAAGAAATCTAACACTTCATTAACAATTTATTTCTATGGGTGTTAGAAAAAATTATTATGATCACGCAATAAGAACTGAGAAATGAATGAACGTACAGAAGCACACATGTACAAAACACATACGCATAAATGTACAATGTACGTCTTCGATTCTGTACATTTCAGTCTTTCTCTCTTCTTATTGTTGTACATATTAGGTACATTTTCATATAATCGTTCTATTCATTCATTCTTTGCAGCTTATATCAAGTCCAATGCTGAACATTGTGCTCCTCTATATATTGCCATAAAACGCCCCCTGCACTGTATCAACCAACTTCAAGTTATATCAGGTTGTCATTACATCTTGGTGGGAGCTTACCTATCACTGCGTCAACCAGTACGAGACTGCCATTCGAAGAGTCTTCTTTGACTGTTCTACTTTGGATATTATCCTCTTTACAGATTTTATCACGTAGATAAACTCCAAGCACAGCCCTTTCCATCATTTAGCAGTGAATATTTCATTTTCGTAAGTCATTATAGGCAATACGCATTTGTTGCATATTTTTGTTACAAATTATTTGAAATAATTTTCGATCACTTTTAAGGAGACCACTTGACACAGTTTTAGGAATTATATACGTATATGTTCTGTATGTTTATTTGATAAAATGGAACTTACATAGATCTCTTCTAAATGCTTCCCAAAAGTGACAGAAATTTGCCCTCATTAAGGACTTCGAGATCATCTTATGTAGATAATAATAGGACACGGCCACATCTCTCGGGTCTCTCGCCACGTATATTACTTTAGCTGTGCTCAGTAGTTTAGGTGGTAGAAGAGAAAGCGGTAAGTGTGTCTTGATAAAACGTGGTGATGGTGCTTCTGCTATAGTCTTCCAACTAGGATTCCTTACTGCATTACTCAAGCCTTGGAAGTAAGCCAAATTCATAAAATTCGCCTTTATTAATTCGAACGCCACTCTAGGTATTTGTGTTGTAGTCCTGGAAGATAAAAAATCAAAATAATAAGAGTACTCAGCAGTATTACGTTATCCTTATAGTCTTTTAAAAGTTAACTACTGAACATAGATCTCCCCCCATATATTGACTTATGTGGGAGATACTACACTAATACTGTTGCCGCATATATACTATATACTTATATATTTGTAATATAAGTATTATAAAATAATTTCAACAGCAGCTTGCTAGTTTTCATCCTCTGGATAAGTTAACAACGTATCTTTAGCATTATTTGTTTCAAGTTGGCTGTAGGAATTTCTGGACAGTAGAAACCACTTATTACGGTGGACTTTAAATTCGTTTTTTTACCTTAGTTCTATAGAAAAAGTCAATAAAACGTCGTCTTACAGTCAATACTATATTATATTCATTTTGTTAAAAGCACAATAGTATAAATTTTAATTTACTATATATAAAAGAAAATAAAAAATTACTTACTCCAACATCGGAAATCTTGCATACAGGGGCTTTTCTTTGGCGGCTTTGAAATCTAAGTCGTTTTCTATCAACCACACCATTTCCTGTGTCCAAGTTGTTCCTGTAAGAGACGTAACTTTTATGTATTGAAGGTAAATTTGATTTTCATTGCAAAATTTCCTTCGGTGACTCAATCAAGCCAAAAATATTAAATATTGATACCATTTCACGAAGAAATGCACTGCTGAAATAAAAGTCAAATACAATGACAACGCTTTGCCCATATACTGAGGAAGATATCCGGGCTTCAAGAAATTTAAGAACAGATTTTTAACGATCTATTGCTATTACTATAATAGCTAGAACTATGCAGTAGAAAAAGACAACTGCAGCTCGGTTTGATTACACCAATAAAAAGTTGATGAAATCAACATACAATATTTCCTCTTCCAAAAAGGACAGATTTGTTTTTCAAGAACAATATCAGAAGAACTGTGACTATGCTTGTATTTTTTTATATTTTCAAGTTAGTTTATATGATTTATGTCAAAATCCGTATGAATATCCCATTTAACCCTCTGAGAAATGAGGGCGGTTTTGCCCAGAAGTGGGGCGTATATTACAAACTGTAACGTTGACTAAATTTGGGCAGTCTCACTAAGAGAGCCATTAGTTAGCTACCCTTTCTAAAAAATTGCACTCAACTGATTGTATGAACGGGCCTTTTAATATATTACTAATACGTATTTAAATCTAATAGTATGTAATACTAAAGTATTACAACAAGTAAGTATAACACCTATCGAATATATAACACTAGTCTAATTCTTTTAAAATTATGTACACGTTTTGAAATTCAGTGAAATACGTCAATGTTAACTAATCATTAAATAATTATTTAATCAATGATAAATTCTATGATCAATACCTGATCAATGAATTATCAACAAACGATAATCAAACAAATATTATTTTATTATATTAATAGTATGTGTACAATGTCAAATATGTTAAATTTTCTTGGCATTGAGATTGTGTCTTAGCCTATCCTAAAAAGGGTAAAAAAATAACTTTTAATAAAAACAAAAGTGATGCAAGGAAATATTTTAGAGAAAAATTAGAGCTCCGTCTTCAGAATGTAAAATTATTATATACATTTTGTTTTTAAGGATTTTTCATTTTATTAAAAGTTTTACTTTCCGTACTTCTTTTTACACCTACCGTTCTTATCTTTTAGTGAGATATATAACTCAGAAGCGGTCCTTCACAGCTGACCTTAAATGAGAAAGCTCAAGGTCGTTCAGCGAGCTAAGAATAGGGCTGTGCTTGCTGCTACTCTGCGGGATAGTCTTAGATATGAGGATATCCCAGTGATAAACAAAGTAATTGACATAACCCACCGGTTCACCAAGCTGAATTACCCAGCCGGCAATATAGCTCGAAGAACTGATAACCGAGTTGAACCTGAAACTGAGTTGTTTAGAGGCGAAACATGTGTCGTAACATTGTGGTGCGTTTTGTTCAGTGTATTGGGGTAAATTAAGTGTTTATGTTTTAGTGGTAACAGTTGTTAAGTAATCAATTATGGGAGTGCGAAAGTTGTTCTTCTTATTTTCTTCAATAGAATTAAATTGACATAACATAATTACATTCAAACCACGTACGCTTTAACACAGACATGGTTCACGACACAAGTTGAATGACAGATTTGAACCCACGACTCTTTGGTTTTACAGTTCTTTCCCTTGGCTATTATGCTCCAAAGTAATTTTAATTATAAAACTTGTTAAAATCGTTGAAAAAAATATAATTTATTTTGCTTGAATGATTGAGTTTCTGTCCTGCTGCAATTCCGTTCATGTTGTCGGGAAGAAATTACTTTAAATGATAAAAACGCCCATTGTACTGCCAATCAATATAAAGTTTTCCTTTCTATTCATATTTTAATATTTAATGTTTACAGTAAAGTATCTCTACTCTTCTCTATTTTACTCATTATAATCCAGTCCCTTTTTTTTCTCTTACTTTCTTACTTAAACAAGCAGGCGGTGATAAATTTGTAAACGGTAAATTGCACTAGTTTAGTGTAGAAAAACTTATTCACTCTTACTTTAAAGACGTAGATATTTTTATCGGTAGAAAAGACAGACGCCGGCAATTATTCCACACCCATTTTTTTACGAAGCAAACCATATGATCCGAATGAAATCCGTGAAATATTGGAAACAAAGTTGACAATCGAACGTCTTGTTGTTCGAGGTTGGAAAGAAGAGGGCATGTTTTAAAGTATGTATTTCCTGCAGATTTAATTAATGTAACTCCATTTTAAGTAACTACATAAGCTCTTAAATTTTACTTAACTAATTTTGCGAAAATAAAATCAGCCTTTAGCTAAAAGCTCTATGCTTTTAGAGAGAATCTTTAGAAGAAGCCTAATTAAACATTAAATTATTTATGTTTTTTCGTCTTTCAAAGTTCCACTTGAATCAAGCAAAATTAAATTAGAATTTGGTGTATTAAAATATAAAATGAAATATGATATTAAATTGCATCTACAATACATTAATAACAGCATAATATATGCGTCATACTACTACTATCCGCAATCCCTCAGAATTGTTTCAGTGTTGCAGGTGGACCCCACATATTCACAAACTATTTTTAACTTCGTTGTACCTGTATGTGTACAGGTTTCCTCATTGTTATCCTTCACCGCCGAGCACGTGATTAAGCATTTATAATTTCAATTCACAAACTGCATTAATGACGTTGGTCACCGTAGTCGGACTACTCGAGGATTTTGAAATTTACGCTAGTCCCTAAGCGTATAATACAATATATTTAATACTGATAATAGAACTGTACTTGCTAAGCAACCACGACTTTAAATAAAGAAAATGTAGTATGAAATTAAAACTGTATTTAAAATATGAGAAGCCTTATTTAGATATACATATTATGTTACCTACATTTTATGTAGTGTATATGTATAAAAAAATAAAAAGTACCATTTTAATCTCAATCTCATCATATTCAGTCTTCGAATACTGAGTTCGTACATTTTTTACTTTTAAAAACACTAAGGCAGATAATATCTGCGGTGCTGCTCCAAGTTTATTAGGCAGGTTACAATATTTTACTCATAAAACATTTTCCTTAGATTTCTTCCAAACGTTTTATTTACAAACAGGGCACAAGTCAAATAAGTACTTAACACTTAACACTTAATTTTCAGTCATACTGACCAACAGGGATCAAACCGAAGTTGCTCATGTTCTTCAAAATTTAAGGCACGCCTCCTACTCCGGTCCAAACCTACAGTTAGTAAAATCATATGATTTTAACTGCTTCGTTGTTCTAATAAATAATTAATTTTAATAACAGTAAAAAGTGCGACTGCTGATTATGAGGTCAACCTAAAATTAGTTTTTGAAGTTTTTCTATCAAAAAACTATCAGAAGTAGGCCGCAGTCAGAATTTCGGCGAGGTTTCACTTCCATTACATGAGGCCGTTGGTTCTGCGTCTAATCTCTCTGCGCTTGTGTCGGATTTTCGTCCTATATGAGATTATGGAGTGGAGTGTGCACCTATGCTTACGCAAACGCTAATTTTGCGATTGCGTACACTTGATTATTTACTAATCCTGCCCTGCGCAGATGACTAGTCTCCGCTGGGATAGGCCGGTGTGAATGAAATTTGGTGTGGAGTACATTATTGTTTGTAATGATGATTATGATTTAAATGATTATGATATAAACAATAATGAATTTGAAGCCAGTGAAAGCCAATGTTTTAACATAAACCCTCATACATTTGTATTGATCATAAACCTTATTACCAATACACTGGTCTGCAACCGTTTTGCGTCTGTCGCTTGATATCTTTAGTGTTATCATGTCACATCGTACATATAGATAGGTTTTGACAAGAGCGTGTATTAATTTTAATCTGCGGTATGTAGATAAAGATTAATGTGTAAGTGGAGTAAAGTGTGTATGCATAGTAGAGATAATGTACATATCTAATGAATCGGATGTATGTTAAAGTTAGAACAAAATAATTTATCACATCAGTATCACCTCAACGGTATCTTTCTAAACGGCGTCATTACTTAAATGTTGCAGCTATTGCTGCTTGTAATTACAGCCCGGGAGAGATAATTTTATTATTTCCCCCTTCTTAATTTCGTGTTTTCTTTACATGTTATGGTTTATACAACAAATATAATAAACATGCTTTTCTCATCTAAATTTATATATTATTATTAGTGCTAAAAGCAAAGTATAATGGTAACTAAAGTATTTATTAAAAAATGGCGAAAAATGGCGGGAATTAAATCGCCGCAATTGTTGACAGTTATTGACAATAGATATTTGACACATAGCCGGGATGGATGTTTTGATTGTAGAGCGGTTATAGGACCTTGCAGGCCATTATTTTGGGATAGGTAGCTCAAGGGATAAGCGGTCGTGGCAAGTTTTATAATACGCGAGCAACCCGAGTTCGATCTCTGACAGCACAAAAGAAATGGTTGATTTCAATTTTAAGTGCTGGTTTACCACAGGCGTGAGGGTGAAGGAAACTATCGTGAGGAATAAAATATTGGAAGCACCCGTGTAGTATGTCAACACACTGAAAGCGCTTATAGCCCCTCACTTACCACGGCTCAATACACTATATATATAATTGAAAAGAAAAATATTACTCATACTAATTTTTAATGTTAAGATATTTTCAAATATTTAACCACACTACTTAAATGCAATAGATTAAGACCCATGTGCGTTATACGATGCAGTTATAAGTAATCTATTTCGGGGAACAATATAGTACGCAAAGGGCTGTCCCTAGTCTGCGCAAGCAGTGTCAGATACAACTTTACTAGCCAGAGACAGCAAAACACGAATAAGGTTTTGGACAGGAAATTTAAACAAATGAAGCGTGATGGAATTTAAGCATATATTGTATTATACAGACTAAATTTCAGTTGTGGCGGCCAGCCTCATCTCATCTTATCTCATCTACGTAAAATAGGTGCACTTTTTATTTATTCACTATCACGACCGGAGACAGACCGAATTCAAGACCTATGGCTTTACGTGCTTTCCGTCGTCAACTTCCTGACTCTGGGTTGCTACTGAGAATTTCTTTAAAATGAAACGTAGTATTTAATTTTAGCCCGACCTGAAACCGGCACCATATGCCGGTGCTACTGGACCTGTGACCTCTAGCCCAAAGAGGAAGTTGATATAGCATCAAAATATAGAAGTGGCAAAATTTTGATTATTTTATACGCGTAGTCCTTCGCATTGACATGAAATTAGAACATAAATGGTAAAATTCAAAATATTGTACAACCGACTTCAATGTAAATAAAATGACAAAATCACCAAGGAATTATTAAGGTTAACTCAAAATCTACTAGTCACATCTTAAGGACTACACCAGAAGCACGAGATTTCAAATAAAAGGAATTATTACCAGAATCAGTTCACCAAAAATAAGTTCTGAGGTACCACACATGAAATAAGCATACAGTCAAATTAAGTCCCTCCTCTTTTTTGAAGTCGGTTAAAAAGTACGGAAAGAGCAAGAAGCTATTTCTGTAGATGTTTCACGATGATTTCCTATGTTTAAGCTAAAATTGCATATCTAAAAGAAACTAAATTTTTCGGATTTTACTATACAAAATGTATATCTGACATTGTGACAAAAATTTGATTTACAGTATTCGATCAAGATAAATACGTCTGAGTGTACATGCCATGAGCGAATCGTTAGTCAAGTGTTTTATAACATGATCGGAGTTAACCTTTAAAATGGAAATGATTTTGCTCATCGTTAATCCACGTGACTGCTAAGCGACGTAACGATCATTTTATCTTTATTTATATAATTTTTCCGTATGTGCGTTTGTCACTGGCCGGTTTTTAATAATTTTTGCGTGTGTTTGAGTGGGTTTTTAGATGGTTTAGATTTATAATTGGATCCGATATTTGGCACTATTGTTAAGATCCAGAAACTAGCGGATCGCTAGTTTTCTCGGAGTTTACTATTAACGTTAAAGATTGTAAAGTCGAATTTGCTTATGCAATTGACAGAAAAAGCTGAGACGATCTACTGAATGAAAACCATTTGATAAATTTCAAACATTAGTGACGAGGCAACATTACATGTGGCAAGGGCATTCAAATCTCATCAAATCACCTATAGCTGCAGAGTCTGCAGAGTATAGACAAGTCTCAATTTTAGTGGTTGGAACATTTTGGGAAGGCTTTCTGTCCAGCAGAGAATTAAAAGTGATACATTGTACAACTTCGAGTGTTTACGTATTGGTTGATGGACAATCCCCGTATCTAACGCCTACACTTTAATTATGGGAGATAGAGGAGGGTCTGATAAGCTCGTTAAGTAGTTATTCATAACGCCACAACGTACCTGATCTTGGGAACGTTATCACCCAAATGTCATCAGGACGCACTTCCAAATTGTAAATTGTCTCGGCGTATGTTCTGAATGCAGCAGGCATGACATATCCATTTCTTCCGCATTTGACAAATGGCTTTGTGTATCCTGAAATTTTAAATGATTTGTTACGTCAAAGTAACAGTCTTTTAGTTCACAATTTTATCAACAAAAAGTTTCTGAAATATGACAGACAGAATGTGCATAGGTGAAGTTAAAATTAAGAGAAAAATCCCCTTTGTTTTCTTTCAGCTATCTGCTTGCTCGGTCTTTCTGTAAATATAAACAACTGATAAGCATCCCGTCAAATTTTTACTGTGGAAAAGCTGGTTGCCTTACAAGTTTGTGAAACTTTGATTTTGTAAGTTTATTATGGCTGCGATACTAATAGGTCGGCCTGATTGTGGAAATATTACGTTGGTGCGAAATTAAAAAACTTCAAATCGTTGCGACATAAGAGAATACATTATCACATATCGTTCTGTGGTTGTCTTAAGAGGCGTAAATCTTTCTACCAGCTTCACTGACATAATTTAAAACACATGTGGAATACTAAGCAGTTACAGCGGTAGGTAATAAAAATTAATGTTATGACAAAACATGAACGTAAACGTAAAAATTCACGGCGTAAATGAATTAAAGTAAAATAAGTAAAATAGACTTCAAAAAATACTAAAGTCCACATATTAACTTCTAAAATCCGCACTAAGACGGAGGGAGAAATAGAACGTCGTCTAAATTGTTATATAGAAATTTTCATTTCCTATTTTCCCACCCCGGGCTGTAAAATGTTCTCTTAAAATTTATGTGAGACCACCTCTAGTTATACTTATTTAATTAATGAAATATCATCAAATTCAGTTCAGCCTTTTCCGAGATATCAGTAAACATATATAAAAAAATACACGTCAACTATAAAACCTCGTTTTTAGACTTCAGTTAAAAACTTAAGACATAGCCTATAATATATGCTACCGGCCCAAAATCTCCTCTTATTTCTGAAATAAAAATTTTGAATGTATTGTGTGTAAATGTATTATACATGCCGCAATTAAGATTGTGTCAAAGTTATCTTGCCAAACCAAAAAAAACTTTTTTTTTAAATAAAGGGTGACAAACGAGTACACAAATTACCTGATGGTAAGTAGATGGTAAGTAGATATAGTTTGCCATAATAGGCTCGTAAATATCCATATTTATTCACAATTAAAAATCAAAATTCAGACGCGTTATCACCACTGAGGTTTCAGATGGAATGCCTCGTATTCATTAAAAGGCTCTTCAGTTCTCTACACTCACAATACGAAAGACATTACAAGTCCGGTTTTCAGCTACACGCATCCAGTTTGTACTAGTTTCTTTGCACAGATTGTCGTTCTATCTGGTCAGGGGGCGTCCCACGCTACGTTTGCCTAGAAGTTGTCTCCACGCCATAACACGGCTACTCCTTCAGACATCTTTATCTATCAGAGAAACTTCGAGAATAACTCTTTCCATCGCTCTCTGCGTGACTTTGAGTTTGTGGAGTAGTCGTATCGTCTGTTCTCACGTTTTGACACAATGAGTGAGTTCGAAGTCTGAAGACTAAAGTCTTTAAGCAGAATGCATTGCTTAAAGACTTTAGTCTTCAGACTTTACGGTATGGGCGACGAGAAAACTCGACGGAGCTTTCTAAAATTGCCCAGTCTAACTGAATCCTCCGATAGGCTCCCTTATCGAAGTTGTTCTTAGCTTGTTGTATTGCAACAAGGTAAAGGTAAGTATATTCATGTACAATCTGAAAATATTATCATCAACAGTAATTATAACTGGCATGAACTCTTTGAACACAACTTTTGTCTTCATCAGATTCATACACAGACTAGCATGTTCTGAAGTTCTTGCAGCGATTCTGACATGACGACGATGTCATCAGCAAAGCGTGAGCGTAAAATGTATTGACCGTTTATATTAATGCCACGTCGTTTCCAGTCTGACGACTTAAAGACGTCTTCCAGTATATTTTTAAACAGTTTAGGGGATATAACATCCCCCTATACAACTGGTTTTTTTTTTTTGTTTGACTGTACTGTGCTTGGACGGACATTGTACTGGTGTTATAAAAGCATGCACTTCAAAGTACCGCCAGTCGTTGAGTTTTCACGCGAGTCATTTTGTAATAATGCTTGAAATTAACTTATATACGTAGTTTAGAAGCGAGATTAGTCGACAATTTTTCAGCAAAGTCTTGTCACCTTTCTTGTGAAACAAGATTGTAATGCTTCTGCTCCACACCTTTGGAGTTCTTCCATTTCCTAAAACGCAGGTAAAAACTCAGCAGAACTCTTTTAAATAGGATCGCACCAAACTTTAATAGCTCTGTTGTAACTCCATCTTCTCCAGGAGTTTTTCCATTTTTAAGTCAAGCTTAATCTTCCTGAGGCAAATGTCTGGCAGCCTGTCGTCATAGGGGCGGGTCAGTGTGGCTCTGATGTTATCGTATTTAGGTTCAGGTTGTGAATTATTTGAGGCTTATAGTTTACCATAATAGTCTTCGATCTCAGAGAGAACCTCAGGTTTGGACGTGCGGACTTTGCCATCATGCGTCTGCAGTTTTGCGTTGTGACTTCTTCTATGCTCTTTAAAAAGGGCTTTGGATGCCTTGTTTTGCTCTATTGTTGCTTGTGTCACCATTGCATTAGAGTGATGCAAGTTCTGCCTCACAGTTTTCTTCACAAGATTAGTTAGCGTCACCTGTTCCCATGGGGTTGCTGTTGTTAACTCAAATCTTCTTTTCATAAGATGAAGTATCTCATCTGAAAACTGGACTTTCGTCCCATATGTTCCTTGCCACAAAACCTGTTGCCCTCGTCACTTAAGATCTTGATCACGATAATATTATCCTCGTCAATTTCCAACGTGACCCACTATCAGGTCATCGAATCAGTCTTTAAATTCTAGCTGGAAGCGTTGGGAGCCTGTTACGGTTTGAAGCAGATTTGTTCGAAGCGTGGACTTCATCAATCGAGACCTTTCAAGGGAAAAATTGGTATTCAGAGTGCCTCGGATATGTCGGTGATCGCTTCTGTATTTAATTTGTTGATTACTGAGATATGTCTGAATAATTGCCTTTTGTTCATCATGATGAAGTCAATCCTATTTTTGTAATGTTATCGGGACTGCGCCAGGTCAGCTTCCTTTGGTGCTTCTTTTCGAAAAATGAATTCATCAGAAACGGCCCCTCTTTCTTGAGGAAGTTGACAAGCATTTGCTAACTATGATTTCTGGTTCCAAAACCGTGGGTTTTCAAAATTGATTGAACACCCGTGTGTTTACCTAGGTCGGGGCATAGACTTGTACAACCTGCAGAGAGTATATCTCTGATAACTTCAGTACAAGGTATGTTACCCGTGTCAACACACTGGAGATTTAACAATGTTCTTAGTGAGGACCCTGTGAATTAGAAACCTACTCTGTCTTGGAATAGGCCTACTCCCTCCCGAAAGTAGAGCATACGGCCCGATTACAGGATAAGTGTGATCTTCCTCTCCATTCCGACTTCATTTAAACCTACAGCCATCTTATATTATTCAACTCATGTTCCAGTTCGTATACGTTTCCGTCTAGTCGCAGAGTCCGTCCATTATACGTCGCCAAGTCTAGTTTTTGGTGGTAATCTGTCCTCCCCGGGGATTCTTTGTAACCTTTAATCTTTTGCCACGCTAGACAGGCGGATTGGCTATCGCAGTGCCAGACACATGGCACCTGTAGCGCTGCTGCTTATCACAAGCCTGGGCATGTTTGGTTTGATCAGGACTGGGATGGTTATACCACCATCCGTCGGAAGTCTAAAGGTCTACTTTTTATGGCACTCCCCTCTGTCGGCTCGTTCGACATCCATGGGAGTAGCAGTATTCTAGGCCACTGTCACACACCACAATCACACGCCAGGCAGATAAAAAAAAGTTAAATAAATATTATAAAAAATGAATGTACTAATTGTAGTAACAGTTATAATTTCCTTCTTCTCTCACGTCATAGTGTAAGTAAAATTTCACTGTGAGTGAGATATTAAATTACGCGTGTCTTATATCACAACAGTTATAGTCTTCAATTTTGGAAAGTCTCTTTAAATTGCTTTTGAGATTAAATTCCATGATAAAAAATTAATAGAAGATTATCAAATGAACTACTTAACTAATGTTACTCAATTTTTATTATAATTATCGCAGAATGACAAATTCCGTACACTTGGCGTGACTCACACTTTAAGTACTAGTGCACTTACGGTTATAAACAAGTCGCTTTAATTGTACTTGATTGTTATAAAATATAAAGCTCTGATAAATTAAAGCGTTGGTAATAACAGATATAACGCCAGTATAATATAAGAGTTAAAATAACTTCAAAAACACGCATTAATCATGAGCTGTGACGATACTGATAAATGTTTTATTTTATCCTGGTCATCTTGATCCGGATACTAAGATAAAGTTATTAGGTTACGTTATGGGACAAGTACAATAACGTAATAACGTGTATCAAAATACAAGTCCAAATTTTAAAGTCGTTCGTCCATTTACAAGTTGTTGAAAATTACATTAAAAAATTCCGTTACATAGATAGATAGGTACACGCGAAACTAAAAAAGCTTGTTAAAAAGTATGTTTTCGTGTATATAATAAAGTAACTTGGAATAAACGTGAAAATTATAAATCGCGTGATAGAAGGCACACAGCATCTTGTTTATTTAGTAACGTTTGGTATATACACCTTATATACGATTTACTTTTACCATTTTTGGTTACATCACTACTCAGCAGGTGGGATATGAGCCCTTGACATACCTTAGTTCTGGCAATTTATTTTATGGAAATCATCATTTTAGCATCATCGTTTAGCTTTAACGGGAAATTACTCCACCTATAAAAGCTACGTGTGGAGTAATTTCCCGCTTTCCCTAAGTCCTGTTTTCTTCTTGATTACCTGATACAAGATATATTTTGCCGCATTATATTAATGTTATCTCGGTCCACTTTCCCTTTTTCTCCTTTATGAAAGACGAAAAAGCATTAGATGATCTTTTACATAACCGACGTAGTGTGTTGAGATTTAAACATGATTTATAAATTAATAAATTAATCATTACAGTTAAGCAGCGCTTTGCAGAAATTACACAACGGCAAAGAATAAAAAGAGGGGACTTAATGCCGTTATACAATATCAACCAACTCAACCCATGGAGTGCTGAGAATTTCGCGTGATAATAAATAAGTCGATATTTAAATACATAATATGTACACTAACTATTAATATATATATATATATATATATATATATATATATATATATATATATATATATATATATATATAGGCAGTTTAGTAATACATTTGATATACTTGGATGACTCATGTGACAAGCGTTGCCTTTAATAGGCGTTTAAGAACCAATTAGTTAGAAACATACTTTGTGGATGCATTCTTGATTTTATCGGATAGGGTATTACAAAGACCTGTAACATGAACTGTGTAGATAGTACCATAGAGCCCAATAAATGAGCAGGAATACAGACCTGGTTGTAAGAAAAAGAACGTAAATGTGGTTAGAGACCGAAAACTTCCCTTAAGATAAAAAATACATTGCAAAAGCATAGAAATGAGAATAGAATATTGTTGAGTAACCACATTCTATTCTAATTTCTACGCTAGTAAATAGAAATCTACTTATTAGTCTAATCTACTACTAGGAATAGTAAGAGTGGTGTTGAGTACAGTGGTACTGTGATAAGCAGTGAACTCTCACTATTTTGTAGTGCATGCGATGAAAAGCGTAATGAATTGTTATTTAAACTAACTAATACATTTGTTTTCATAGGATCTTCCACTATTATAAGTTATTGACAGATAAAAGACTAAATTGATAAAATTGTTCTACATAATATCTACGATTATGAGCAAAAAGTGTTATGTTTTATAACCTACAGATTTAATCCAAGGCCGTTCATAGATTGCAATATCCCTGCGTTTAAAGATCACAGTATCTCCACTGATATTTTTATGACTGTGTATAATGTTATTATGCCATCACTTTATCAATTTTAATAACTGATAGCGGCATTGTATGGTTGAAGAAAGTCAAATAATCAGGTAAATTATTGTGTGTTTAATGTTGTGTGCCTTTTAGGATAATAATTCTTTAAAATGATCTCAGAATTCCCATAAAGTATATAAAATTATATCGATATGATAATTAGCTACCCTCGTATCTATTTGTGCTGCAAACGCTGTGTTCCGTTCTTAAGGTAATAAAAATCTGATGTAATTTAAGGCTGCGAGTCATTCCGTCTTAGTTTTCTACATGTCTATATATATATATATATATATATATATATATATATATATATATATATATATATATTTATATTTATATATATATATATATATATATCTTCTATATGTTTCAATATGGCTACAGGATGGTAGGTAGGTACAGGCATACCATCAGTAAGCTCGTTTGTCAATTTAGTTTTATAAAAATATATATTTGACCAAGTTTCATTTCTTCAAAGTACTTTTTATATTACGGTTGTCTTTATATAACAGTTGTTGTCTATTAGTGATCGTACGATTTTTGAAGGAATTGACCTATTGAAGTTGTATCCACACAATTTTTGTCACGACGATGCCAGGTTCCGATAGGTAGCAATATAGTCAAGCTATTAACATATTCGCTTAAGATATTAGCCATGTAGCTTATTTCAACAATTTTAGTAGTTACTAAAGGGCAGAAAACTTCTATCGTATTGAGTAACTTAAAGTCTAAGATAGTCTTTGGCTACTACAGACCATCGAACTGCAGCTAACTTCGGACAGACAGGGCTGCATGCCACAAAACAGAGTCACCTCTTTAACTTTACCGGTTCACTTCCAACTGGAATACAGTATTAAGTTCACAGCTGCTTACTGTAACTTCCTATCAAAAGTTCGGTTGCTTTTTAGAGGGGATGTTTTCTATAGTTGCCACGCTTGGAAAACGGGTTAAGGTTGGCAACAGCTGTTTGTAATTTTTTGGTGCTTTAAGGAAGACGCTGCTGCTCATACGGTTTGTTTCACTCAGTCACCTCTTACGACAACCTGGGGGAGGATAAGGGATTATGGATGTTCTTACACCGCCACTACACGTTTATATGGCTTGTATACCCGTGGAATACATTTTCACAATATTGCCATATAAATTACTTTCAAATCCGATGAGAACTAATAGTTTTTTTTATTGATTGCTGTGTGAACCAGGACGCGGTAGATTTTTGACTACATATAAACAAACTTAAATTTCGTTTTTGTAAATTTAACAGTTTCGTACAAAAAATTGTTAGCTGTAGTTACTTTCAACACAAAATTAACGTTGAAAGCACGTCTCCTTTTTTTGTATGCATCATTACCAGTACACGGCGCCACAGCTGCTTAGCATATATATATATATATATATATATATATATATATATATATATATATATATATATATATTCCTTTGCGGATCAAAGGAGTATTAAATTTTGAAAGGAATCAGACGTATATTAAAAATATTTAGGACTTAAAATGGATTCGTAACAACAAGTTTTAATGAGTTTTGCTCAGATGTATATGATAATTGTTTCCAAAAAAATATATTTAAAATGCAGTTAAAAATTTATAGAATATATAATGGAATATACGAAGATATACCTTGTCAAGACCGAAATTAAATATTAACTCACACAAATATAAAACACTGAAACACAAAATAAATAACACTGATAACGCACCAATGAGACATTTCTTGATTATCTTGTCTTCTTCAGGGGTGACGTCTCTAATTTCATACGGCAGGTCGATCCAAGGCGCCATTATATTTGCTGCGAGTGTATATTAACGCCGGATAGCGAAATATTACTGTGGCACTGACATACAATCGTTCGTTTTTCGATAAAGAATAATCTAATCATGTTTTATCGATCTATTGTATTGATAACATTTTTGGCAATTTATTCGTATGAGCACCCGCTGAGTCGCGTTTAGATTTAGAGAAAAAAAAAAGCGTTTGTTACTGCAAGAGTTATAAAATTCTATTACTGGTTATTTCTTCCAAATTATTCATTAATAACACGAATAATATATGAATACCTATTAGAAATTGAAAGAAAGCACCGATACCACACCAAGTAAACACATGATGTGTTGATTTGTAAACTGTTTAAGCACATTTGATTGTAGCTGTAACGACCAATAAAACTATAATTAATTATATAGATATAATTATTATTATGAAATATTAACAAACTTGATTTGAAATGGAAATTAGTTTAACGAGTTTTTAATATGCAATTTTATAGTAAAAATAGACTAATATTTTATTTCGTTTACTCTATTGCAACAGTTTTAAAAGACCTACAAGTTGAAAGTCAGTAAGTAAAGTAACCTTATTGTGTATAATCTTAAGTTTACCTTATTGGTAATTACTCAACACGCACACGCACACACAATATACCCGAGAAGTCAATGCCATATAAATTAAACTAAAAATACATTTGATAAAATCTTGCTGGCATTCATATTTTATGTATTACAGACTTAGGCCT
The DNA here is from genome assembly GCA_907164705.1 of Parnassius apollo. Classification (NCBI taxonomy): domain Eukaryota; kingdom Metazoa; phylum Arthropoda; class Insecta; order Lepidoptera; family Papilionidae; genus Parnassius; species Parnassius apollo. Next base: position 4,843,911 of record CAJQZP010000081.1, read on the forward strand.
CTTCTAAGGCGAGCTGCTTAGTCCAATATTCGGGTTCACATATTCAGTTGCCACCAGTTGTCTTGCATAGATGGTCGATCCATCTGGCTAGGGGGCGTCCTACATTGTGCTTGCCTAAGTTCGGTTAACCTGTAGAGACGGTATAGGAATTATCCATTACCCAATTTCTTACCGTGGATATCGTAAGTTAGTAATCGCAGTTTTTTATTGTAAGTTTCTGATAACAGCAAAATTACAATAAAAAAAACTGCGATCACTAACCCGCTGCAACAGATGTAACCTGTCCATTGCCACTTCAGTTAAGGCTATGTTCGTTTTCCGGCGGATTTCTTCATTACAAAATTTACCCACCGAAGAAACGTCGCGCCTAGCACTTTGTGTCGGTCGCTAAGCGACTTTCATTTTGTGGAGTTATTTTACTGCTAGTGTCCGCGTTTCTTTTTTTTTCATTAAAATAAATAAAAACTTATAACTTATCTTAAAATAGCTCCTGTGATTAAAAAAATATTTATAATTAAAGTAGTTAACGGGAAATTTAGTAGTAATAATATTTTTTAAAAAAAAGTAATTAAGTAATTAACACTTAAATTACCATCGGTCATGTTTAAATGGTGGCGACCATGGTAACGGCGGGGCAGGGGGTGCTAAGAATCTCCGGTGGAGGTTCGGTTGCCACCTACGACGACTCGACCTGGCAACATTTAACGCACGCACACTGAGGACTGACGAGAAGATCCTGGAGCTGGAAGAAGAGATAGACAAGCTGCGCTGGAGTATTATAGGATTATCCGAGGTCCGAAGAGAGGGGGAGGACACGGTGATTCTCGAATCCGGCAACTTGTTCTATCACCGGGAGGGCGACCATCTGTCCCAAGGAGGTGTCGGATTTATCGTCCACAAATCTCTCGTCAACAACGTTGTAAAGATTGGGAGTGTGTCGACGAGGGTCGCGTACCTGATACTCAGAATCACCAAACGGTATTCGCTGAAGGTCATTCAGGTTTACGCACCAACCTCGGCATATCCCGATGAGGAGGTGGAGGAAATGTATGAGGATATTTCCAGAGCCATACATTCCTCCAAAACCTACTACACGGTGTTGATGGGAGACTTCAACGCAAAACTGGGCACAAGAGAAAGCGGTGAGCTGAAGGTAGGGAAATTTGGAGTAGGGCAACGGAACCGAAGGGGCCAGCAGCTGGCCGACTTTATGGAGAAAGAGGGACTCTTTATGATGAACTCTTTCTTCCAGAAGCGGCCCCACAGGAAGTGGACCTGGTCGAGCCCCGACGGTTCGACAAAAAATGAGATTGACTTCATTATGACGACCAGACGCCAACTGTTCAGTGATGTCTCAGTGATCGCAAGGGTGAAAACTGGCAGCGATCACCGAATGGTTAGAGGTACACTGAACCTAAACGTTAAGTTGGAGAGGTCTCGTCTAATGAAGTCAACGCTCCGTCCCCCTCGTGCTCTAATCCAGAATCCCGAAACCTTTCAGCTCGAGTTACGTAACCGCTTCCAGTGCCTAGAAGATTGCAATGCAGTGGACGATATGAACGACAAGCTCGTGGAAACTGTCCATGCGGTCGGAGCTAAGTTCTGTAAGACCCGCCGCAGAAGAACACAAAAACTCTCCGATCACACTCTTAATCTCATGGCTGTTAGACGGGAGATGAGGCTGCAATCGTCAACAGATTTGACAGCATACAGGCAACTGAACAGACAGATCTCCAAATGCATACGGCGAGACTTACGCAACTTTAATACTTCTCGTATTAAAGAAGCGATCGAGCGGAATCAGGGCTCCAAAGTCTTTGTCAGAGATCTGTCTGCCAGAAAGAGCCAACTGTCAAGGCTGAAGACTGAGTGTGGCAACATCGTTTCCGGGACACCTGAGATTTTGAGTGAGATTGAGAGGTTCTATGGGCAGCTGTACACATCATCGTTGGAGCCACACGCAAGTGTGAGTAACGATCCAAGAGCAAGTCTTATCCGACACTATTCCGATGATATCCCGGACGTCAGTCTAAGCGAGATTAGAATGGCTCTCCAGCACCTTAAAAACGGCAGGGCCCCAGGCGAGGATGGAATTACAGCGGAGCTTCTGAAAGCGGGTGGAACACCGGTACTTGAAGTCCTTCAGAAGCTCTTCAATTCCGTCCTCCATGGTGGCACTACTCCAGAGGCGTGGAGCAGAAGTGCGGTGGTCTTGTTCTTTAAGAAAGGCGACAACGCTCTCTTAAAGAACTACAGACCGATTTCCCTTCTGAGCCGCGTCTACGTGCTGTTTTCGAGAGTCATTACGAATCGTCTCGCACGCAGACTTGACGACTTCCAGCCTCCTGAACAAGCCGGTTTCCGAAAAGGCTTCAGTACCATAGACCACATACATACCCTGCGGCAGATTGTACAGAAGACTGAAGAGTACAATCTGCCACTTTGCCTGGCGTATGTGGACTATGAGAAAGCCTTTGATTCCGTCGAAATTTGGGCGGTGCTACAGTCCCTTCAGCGGTGCCAAGTTGACTGTCGGTATATCGAAGTGCTGAAGTGTTTGTACAGTAGGGCTACGATGGCTATCCGAGTACAGAACCAGAGCTCGAAACCTATCCAACTGCAGAGAGGTGTAAGACAGGGTGACGTTATATCCCCGAAACTCTTCACCGCTGCATTGGAAGACGTTTTCAAGCTACTGGACTGGAAAGGATACGGTATTGACATCAATGGCGAGTACATCACTCACCTTCGATTTGCCGACGATATAGTCCTTATGGCAGAATCGCTGGAGGACTTAAGCACTATGCTCAATGACCTCAATAGTGCCTCCCAACGGATAGGTCTTAAGATGAACATGGACAAAACAAAGATCATGTTCAATGTCCATGTCACACCTATGCCGGTAGTTGTTGGGAGCACTATGCTCGAAGTTGTTGACGAATACGTTTACCTGGGACAAATAGTCCGACTAGGTAAGTCCAAGTTCGACCGAGAGGTCAATCGACGGATTCAACTCGGCTGGGCAGCGTTCGGGAAATTACGGCATATCTTTTCGTCAGGTATACCTCAATCTCTAAAAACTAGATTGTACAACCAGTGCGTGTTGCCAGTGATGACTTACGGATCTGAGACGTGGTCCTTCACTGCTGGCCGTATGAGGACGCTTAAGGTCGCTCAGCGAGCTATGGAGAGGGCTATGCTCGGAGTTTCTCTGCGTGATAGACTCAGAAATGAGGATATCCGCAGTAAAACCAGAGTGACCGACATAGCCCAACGGATTAGTAAGCTGAAGTGGCAATGGGCCGGCCATATAGCTCGAAGAACGGATAACCGATGGGGAAGAAAGGTTCTCGAGTGGCAGCCTCGTACCGGTAGGCGTAGTGTAGGGCGACCCCCCACTAGATGGAGTGACGACCTGGTAAGACATGCAGGAAGTCGATGGATGCAGGTGGCTCAGGACCGTGCTTTGTGGCATTACTTGGGGGAGGCCTATGTTCAGCAGTGGACTTGTGAAGGGCTGTAATGATGATAATGATGATGTTTTAAATGCAATACTCCGTACAAAATCAAAGTACGACACGGCAGTCATAGGCTTAAAAACGAAGATGGATTCGAGACGGAAAGAACGTACCTACATCCAAATCTAACGACCGTAAAACAATGTGTCGTTGGTAAATGTCGTTGCTTCATGTAGCCTGTGGCGGCCACGAGTGGCGTGTTATAAACACTGCTGTATCCTGTAGAGTGTGGATACCACCGGTCATTCTAGTCACTTCGTGTAGTTTCGGGTTGCCTAACATTGCGCTTTTCAGTACCAGGCTACCGAGAACGTTTTTTCCCCATCGGTTGTTGCGTAAAGTAAAAAATTAATATCATTTAATTAAAACTATAACATTTAATGTTTGTTCATTAGCTAAAAGGAAAGCGGCGAAGAACTAATACGTTTCAACTACCCACAAAACTTTGTTTAAAATCTATACACTCCATTCAAACGCTTACTTTATCTAAACTAATTCACTCACTCGCACAGACTCCCTGCGGCCACTCTAAACTTAAGTCATTGTACGACAAGCTTACATCGTTTTCGATTTTGCACTTTATATATATCATGTACAAATAAAATAAGATCAGTAATTGGCTTGCTTAAGTGAAAATTTAACTTGGTGATTGGATTCCACTTTCTGACAAAGTTTGTTAGTAGGCTCATAAACTGAAATGACTTAATAAACTAATTCGGATTAAACTTTAAAGTTCAATTAAGCTCTTAACTTTTTTAATTTAGTTTTGAATCCGTTTACATTATAATACATTGCGCATAGGATGAACCCTATTTACTGGTAACGAGGTATTTCATCTTAGTTCTCAGGGATGACATCGCAGTGCAAATGATCCCGATCGCGGAGCGCACACGACGTGACGGTCGCACTTACACTTAAAAAGTTTGTCAGAAAAAATCTTAAAAGTCTTAATTTAAAAAAAAAAGTGTAATCATACAGTTTTGTGTTACAAAAATATCCTTAAATTACAAGATAATCAAAATAAGCTGTGAATACAAATAACCCGAACAGTTGTAATAACAAATAAGTGATAATTAAGTGTAATTGTGAGTTATAATAAATATACTTTAATTAGAAAAGTTTGTCTGAAGAAATCTTAAAACGTACTTAATTTAAAAAAAAGTGTAATTATACAGTTTTGTGTTACAAAAATATTTTGAAATTACAAGATAATCAAAATAAGTTGTGAACAAATTCAAATTATATTAAAAGAAGTGGGTGATCTTCAAATTTTGTTCATACAAGTTCGTTAGTGTAAAAAGCCGTTGTTTACTCAACAAAACAAACTTTGGACCGTGATGTAAACAAGTATTGTCGCTAATATATTGCAGATAAGTACTACACACCTTTTTCGCTTGAAATTACGTCGGTTGCATAGCTCAGTGGTACAACACCCGTTCAATAATTTCAAAGAATAAATACTTTATTTCATTTTCTTTTGTAATTTTTAATTTACTGTATAAAATATTAAGTCAATTTTTAAACTTTTTATTTAAAAAGTAATATATCAAATAGAAATTAGATATTATATATTATATTGACTTTTCGCTAAAATGTCATCACAGAAAAACAAAAATTTGTCAACGATTTCCACAAAGACAATTATGAATATCTGCACCAAATGTAAGAAAGTGATCACTTCTAAAGAGATTTTAAAATGCTTTATTTGTAATGAAAAATACGACTTAAATTGCATAAACATGTCAATTAGAAGATTTAATGCTATGAATACTGAAAAAAAAATCCAAATGGAAATGTGATCAGTGCATACATAAGACAAACACTAAAAAAATATGTTCACCAAATGCTGATATTTCTCATAGCGTGAAAAAACAAGTCAATATCTCAAAAAATGATGTTTTACAACATAAAATGCTGCATAAAAGTAAAAACGAAATTGAAAGCTTATGTAATCAACTATTAACCACCAATAAATTCCAAAACAGAGTTAAAAATCGCACACATATAGAAACGTACTCGGACCCTGAAACTTCCTTATCATCCGAAGATTCAAACATAATAAAAAGCTTACCTGATCTTTCAACATTAGTAAATGATGAATCTATTGAGTTAAAACAAAGAAACTCCGAACTACAGCTAGAACTAGACAGTGCGCACATGGAAATAGAAAAGCTTATTCTTGAGAAAAGAGAACTAACAAAAAGAGGTTGACAAATTAGCGGCAAAAACAAAAAGATTACTTATGATATGTTCATCAAACAGTCCTAAAAAAATAAAACTTCAGAAAAACGACGCATTACTCCAAACACCTAATAATTTAGATTTAGTAACACAAACACCTAATAAATTAGATTTAGAAACGCAAACATCTAATAAATTGGATTTAACAACGCCAACAGCGGCAATAAAAGACGTCAGGATAGATGACAAAAAAAACCTGTTAATGACTAAAAACAAAAACATAGAACTAGAAAACAAGTTGGAGGAAGATATTCAGCATCTACGTCAAACAAACTTCAATATTAAAAAAAGAAAAATATTTATATTTCAAACGCAACAATGTGTCGGCTTAGCCTCAGCGTTGCTTCGTTCGAGAGAACATAGTAAATATAAGGAATATGATATAATCGGTTATACAAAACCTGATGCTTTAACCGAAAATGTACTAAAAAGTTGTGTTCTCAATCAAGATTATGGTCCGTCAGATAAAATTATTATTTGTGTTGGTGAAAACGATAAAAATCCTCTAGCTGTTTCATCAGAATTATATATAACATTAAAACGACTAAGAAAACATACTGTAATTATTTTAAATGTTTTAAATAATAGACATTTAAATACGGGGATGATAAATTCCAATATTATAAAAGTATGTAGTCAATATAAAAACTGTTATTTTATAAAAGAAAATTCCTATTACAAAAATCTATTCCACGCTTGTAAAAGAATTAACTATATAATTGATTGTATAGATTATGATCAACAATTTTTAGACTATTCCCAACTAAAAAATATTATTAAACAGCGTTCAACACTAAGTAAATGTTCTGAATTAATTAATAAAATACATAAGAAAGGTACAATTCCTTACTATTTCGCAAATATAAAAAACAAAACAAAACGTAATATTTTAAATGAAAAATCTGGGGTTCAATTGGATATAATAGAGAGTGTGTGTGACATAAAGGAACCTATAAAGTTCAAAAAAAGGAACTATCCCATTTTATTTTCCAATCATAGAAAAAAACAGTTTATTCCGACATTAAGGCATTAGACATCTGTAGAAACAGTATTTTAATAAATGATAAAATACATAGAATAGGAAATTCCTGTATGCGAGTATTTCACCAAAACATAGCAGGATTACTAGGAAAATTAGATTTACTTGAGGCGTGCATCGCAGAATTTAATTACTCTAAAGAACCAATAGACGTGATTTGTCTAACAGAAACATTCGTAAAAAATGGAGATGAAGAAAACGTAATTTTTAAAAACTTTAAACTGGCTGCCAATTTCTCAAGAAAACAATCAAAACGTGGTGGTGTGTGTATTCTTGTAAAACAAAATTTCAAGTATCGCATCTTAGATTTTTTACAACCGTTTTCAAAGGAAATTGAGTTTGAATGTTGCGGTATAGAATTGACTGAACAAAAATGTATTATTATATGTATTTATAGAACACCAAACTCGGAAATAAGTACATTTTTTACGAAACTTGATGCTTTATTACATAAGCTACGTGAAAAAATAAACAAAAAAATTATAATTGCTTGCGATTTTAACGTAAATATGTTAATTTTGAATAATAAATCTAATAGATTAAGAAGTTTATTAAAAAGCTATGGGTTTCAAATGCATATAACGGAAACAACGAGACAACATACATGTATAGACCAAATGGCAAGTAATATACAAGGAGCTATCGGAAAAGTCCATGAATTAGGTCTATCAGATCACAAGGGGCAAACATTAAGTTTTTTGTTAAACGATACAATAAAGTCTCCTGGGCATTATTATATATTTAGAAGACAATACACGGAAAGTAATATTAGCAGTTTCTCAATCACTTAAAAATATCATTCTTGGACGTATATGAGGAGGATAACATAGAAAAAGCATTTACAAAATTTTATGACACGTTTGTACTAATTTATAAGCTGTGCTTTCCCATAAATAGAGTCAAAGTAAATAATTTTGATCAAAAATTAAAAAGGATTACAAATGGTATAAGAATTTCCTGTAGAACCAAACGTGCACTTCGCTATAAATATTATAAAAATAAAACTCACGAGAACAAAAATAAATATACACTTTATAGAAATATCCTAAAAAAAAACTATTTTACTGGCACAAAAGCAGATGAATCACAAATACGTACTAAACTCAAAAAATAAAACTAAAGCCACTTGGAACCTAATAAAAGAAAAAAGTCAGACACATCCAAATCTCATTGATAGCCTCACAGTCAATAATAAAAAAATACTAAATCCCATTGAACTAGCTACAACATTTAATCTGCATTTCATCTATTCAATTAAAGACAGAATATCACATAATAGTGCGGATAAATTAAGCGTAACTAGTCTAAGAAATCAATCTAGTATTTATTTAAGGCCATGTGATATAACGGAAATTAAGAACCATATTTCATCACTTAAAAACACAAAATCTACTGGCTGTGATGAAATACAAACAAAAGTTTTAAAGAGGTGTCCAGGAAAAATCATAGACGTATTATTTTTTCTCATTAATAAATCGCTTGAAGCGGGAATTTTTCCTAAAGAATTGAAATTATCCGTTGTGATACCATTGCATAAAAAAAGGTGACAGAAATAATATTAATAACTATAGAGCAATTACGCTAATATCAATATTATCAAAATTGTATGAGAAAGTTATGCAAAAAAGACTTTTAGACTTTTTTAATAAGTTTAACATATTAAAACCAGAGCAATATGGTTTTCAAAAGGGTAAATCTACGACACTGGCAACTTTTTCCCATATAAAAATCGTAACCGATTATATAAACAGAAAAATACCAATTTCTGCAGTGTACTTTGATATGAGCAAAGCATTTGATAATGTTGGTCATGATATACTCTTAAAAAAATTGAAGCTTATGGTATAAGAGGGCCAGCTTACTCCTGGATACAAAGCTATTTAAAAGATAGAAAACAATATGTTGAAGTACAACAAAAAGATAAAAAACGGCAAGACATTTTAAAATATAAATCTTCGTACTTACCAAATGATTACGGAGTGTCACAAGGGAGTATTTTGGGTCCTTTACTGTTTTTAATTTACATAAATGACCTACCAAATTACATCAAACATAATACAATATTATTTGCTGACGACATTTCTATTTTAATACCGAAAATAAATTTTAATTCTAGTAATAAAGAATATGAAAATGAAATAAATAATACTATTATAAATGTTGTTAAATGGTTAAAAAACAATAATCTAAGCATAAATCTATCCAAAAGTAAATTTATGCAATTCTAAAATGTTAAAAGTAAACCGCAATTACTTGATATTAAGTATAATGGTGAAAAAATTACTGCTACTGAATGTACCACATTTTTAGGCATTAGTTTAGACAAACATTGTAGGAATCACATAGATAAAGTTTGTTCTAAAATATTTAAATTTACTTTTTCTCTGCGAAGGCTAACTTCAATCTCGTCAAGAAACACTTCTCTTATAGCATATCATGCATATGTCGCTGCTGTATTAAGATATGGTATCATATTATGGGGAAACTCGACTGATGTAAACCGTACTTTTATAGCTCAAAAACGCTGTATACGAGCAATTTGTGGTGTCGGGCCACTAGTTTCTTGCAAACCACTGTTTAAAGAATTGGGTGTTCTTACGCTACCATCCATGTACATTTTTGAACTTTCAATATTCGTAAAAAAAGTATCCTCAGTTTTTTACTAGATTAAAGGATACAGTAACATATAGTACCAGATACCCAGATAAAATTATTTTACCTTCATTAAAAACTAGCCTGTATTCAAAAAATTGCTATGTGATGGCTATTCAAGTGTTTAATAAAATCCCAAATGAAATAAGGCAATTAGATTATAATCGATTTAGACGTAATCTATTAAAGTGGCTTTTAGAAAAACAGTTTTATTCGGTAAATGAACTGCTAAAAATAAGAGAACGTTTCTATTGACTGTAAAAATGCTGTTTCTTATCTGATTGTGTTTTAAACGATTAATTAAGATTGTAAAGTGATGCATGTTTAATTTTACTTAAATTTTTGTATATTCTAACCACAAGTTAATTAGTAAATAAGTCCAAATATCATATACCAAAATTGGTGCAATATGTGAATCATTATTATTTTTATAAGAACATCTTTGTACCATATTTCTTGTGAATATATTAATTTATTTATTTATATACATTTTATTTTTACGGGAATACGCGACATTGAATAAAACACATTTTATCGCGTTTAATTTAACTTGTTTAATTTACGGTCTTTTGACCGGGGGGTGGGGAGACTCTCTTGAGTCTCCCCACCCCCCCGGTCACACACCGTGGAGGTGTGCCCTGCTTGGGCGGAGCACCGCCGTGTTCTCGTAGCGGCGATAGGCGGCGGCGACCTCTCGCGTCCGGCCCTGGTCGAAGCCATGGTCTGGAGCGAGACGGAATGGAATGCCGTCACCACCTTCTGCGAAGCAGTGATGCTAGCGAAGGAGGTGGCGGAGCGGGAGAAGGAAAGAGCAGCAGCTTTCCTCCCCGGCCGCCGCGGGAGACGCCCCGGGCGTCGGGGGCTACGTCGTGGCCCCCCGGCCACCGTAGGCGCGGGCCTGTGGACGGCGAGCAATGGGTAGCTCGTCGTCCGTCCGTCTAACGACGACAAGCCGTGTCGACGGCGCGTTTTGTTCCACGCGCGCCTCAAAGAGCTGTCAGCAGCGTGATGGGGCCCGCAAGGGCCGACGCCTGCCGGGGCTGCGGGCTATTCGAAAGAGATACCGCGGCTCCGGAACCTAAGGGCACTGAAGGCACCCGGATGGTTTTTAGTCAGTAAAAGTCTGACACTCCCTTACGCTCCACCCAGAGCGAGAGGGGTCATTAGATGATTTTCCATCCGCAAAAAAAAAAAAAAAAAAAAAGGGAAGCGGGCTGATTTTCGCTACCGCCCATCTCTTGTTTCAGCTTCCCCCACCGCATCTTTCGACATCTACTGGATGATATGGGGAAGTGGATTCTCATACCGCCGTGTATAGTATATAGCTAATTATTAACTATCTGTATAATTTAAAATTGAATAAGATGTTTATAATGATAATCTTCTTTTTTGATACGCAATATAGATTAACAATAGCGATCTGCACCGGATTCACACGGGTGATTCTGGATCTCGACAAGCGCCACCTACCGGCTCCAAATGTAAATCTTCAATATTATCGAATCAACTTAATAAATTCACACAAAATTTCATCCAAGTCGGTTCATCCATTTTGGAGGAATTAAACATACACTGAAACATACACGCGGACAGATTAGTTATATATATATATATATATATATATATATAAAAAAAAATATATATATATATAATTGATGGTTCCGTGGTGCAGTGCCTTAGCAATAAGTTGCAGCACTGAGGGCCGCGGTCACGTGAGTAAAGATCGCGAGTTTTTATAACCTAAGTCCAGGAATCCCTTAGTGAAAAATTTAAAAAAATAAATATATTAACTATATGGCCTCTCAATATGTTTACGAAAATTTAATATATGTACACAAAAACAAACATAGTTTTATTAAAAGTTGTACTGTATATTCTGTAAATACTAGTGACAAGCACAACTCAGTTATAGCAATTACTCGACTTCAAAGATAAAATGATTCTTTCATGGGGCAATGTATACGCTTCTGCAACAAAATCCCAGAAAATACGCAGACCTTATCAATCAAAAGGTTCAAAATATTTGTTAAGCAAAATTGTTTAGTAAGGGTTATTATAATACTAAATAGTACATGATTGATAATAACCTCTGGGAATAAGATGATCGCTACCATGCTGTTTCTAAATGTCTTCATACAGTTGCATAAATATTATAATGTAACTTAAAAACAGTCCCTCTGGGTCCTCTGGTACTTCCCAGGACAGAGGTTTATTTCTGAAACAGTAGTAAAATTAAAACTGACTTTCAGTAAGAATTACATGTAATTGTATTCTATTCTATGGCCTACAAATTAATAATTATTCCGGGTGTGGATGTTTGTTCTTGTGAAATGTATGTATGTAAGCTGTCTCCACAATAAAGGAGAACTATAATTTTAGAAATCACGGTGGAAACTACTTTATTTTAAATTCCAGCAAATGGGTTGTAGTTTCTTACCAATAAAATAATATCAAATTTGAATTTACAGAAACGTGAATAAAGTGCTTTTTAACTTTATTTTTGACCAAACTACGTACATTTACTTACGTTATGATTTAAGGTTTTATTAGAAAATGCTTAAAGAATAATAATTACTATAAAATATATTGGAAAATTATTTGTATTAAGCTACTACTAGCCCTTTAGATAATGGATCGTGGAATCTATTTACTAATTAATTCGACGAATTCTTAGCAAACTCTGCATTACAGAAACTATAGAACAATTCTTAGCGAATTCAAATAGTTGGAATATCGTACATTACTTGCTCCTATGAAATCTTTATTAATTGAATTAAATTAAGCTCTTATTAAACGGGTCTTACAAAATTATTTTTTATATTTACTGGAAAACTTCACATTGAATAAAATCATTTTTACCAATTTAATCGCGTTTAAATTACTTAATTTTAATCCCCGACATTTTGAGTGCTTTACAGCACCCATGGTCGTGGGGGGGGGGGGTGAGGTAATTGATAGCCCCATGTCAAAGTTAACCTGGAGTACATTCAGCTTTTAATTATTACTATTGGTCCGATCTACGCAGAACTACGAGCGTAAAAGATCGTATAGTTTAAGTGAAATACCAACGTTCCGGGAAGTCTGCGGTTAATGTTCACAAAAAAAAAACATCAAATCTTACCAGTGATAATACGTGAGGCTATTGAAATTAAAAACACCCTAATTTCAATTGAGACGGAGGCTGGGTACTATCAACTGCTTAGGATCCTGTAATTAATAAAATGAAAACTAAACCCAAGTATACCATTGCAAAAACTTAGGACACAGTAAGTTAATTCTGCGTGGATCGGACACATAGTAATAATTAAAATCTGAAGATACTACAGCTACTTTGATGGCTATGGCAGACACTAGAAACATTGGGAATTAAAATTAAGTAAATTGTATGCGATAAAATCCTTAAAAGTAAATTTATTTAAGGTCTTATACTCGTAAAACTTTGCACTAACCGCGTAGATATTTTCATTTGTAATGTGTTGTTAATAACCAAAAATTCTTCAATTTATATCCTTTCTCACATGACTGCTAAATGAGGAAATAAGTTGAAGTACTCAATTGATATGGTGATGTGATATGATATAGAAAGATTAACAAACAGATCTCGGGTGGGCGGGATAACGAAAACTTCAATACAGAAAAGATTTTAAACAACATTTTTTAAACAAAAAATAATTGAGTCATTTCGAGACTCCAAAATCTTTACCGCTTTTTGTTACGAAAGGTGTTAGCTACCTTAATTAATATCCTACTGTGGCATTATTATTATCGGGATTTGGGAGGTTTTGAGATATTTAAATGTTCTACGGACAGTTTTGAGGTCTCTCTGGTTTATATAATGACCGTACCCGATTCTTAGTATAAATTGACATTTAAAAACAGCCACTAGTTTGTCTCTTCAACACTGTAACATGACCACCGAATGACACGCCGTGCAAGGAACGCGATGTTATTGATTTTCGATGACTGCTATTTTACACTTGTATTTTGTGAGAGCGTGGCCTTTCTTCTATAATAACTTTATTTATTCTAGCCGCCAAATTTCACCAACGCACATAGCGATAAAAATCAAGATACCATCCACACTATCTGGATGCTTGACGGTCCACCTCTGTGCGATGTACTAGGAGTTTTCTTTCTCGCACGACTTCTTTGTCGATATGACATAATATATACCTTCGAGAAACGAACTCACCCCTTTTTAAAAGGACGGCAACACGTCTGCACTTCGCGTGGTGTAGCACTGCTTGCTGATCCATTTTCTACAGCAAATATACTTCTGTGCTTAGCTTGGTGTTGTTGTGCATTTTTTTACATATGTTTTCCCCCAACTATGATTTTCTTGTAATAAGAAAAACCATGCAGATCTGGAACATTTATATTGTCATACAAATAATTGTTCCGTGTTAGATTCGAAACCACTGTCCCTTAGCGTAGTAATTCAATGCTAACGCCACGGAGCTGTCAAATGGACAATTGCAGTACCAGATGTCGGTAATATAAGTTGCTGTTCTGAACATTTTAAATCTGACATCTACGTAAGTTATGTCCATAAAGGTAAGTTCTACTTCGAACAATAGGTAAATTGACAAATCAGATTTGCCAGGGCTACACATCTTACCTACTGAAATTTACTACGTAGACAAGTTGACAGAAAGTCTAGGTTGAATGACGATGATGATGTATGCCGTGGTGTACTGCCACCAATCGGAGATCATAAGAGCCTTTGTAACCTTTTCCACAGTCGATTTGCACCACACTTGTTTGCAGAAGCTATAATCCAGTGAGGGTTCCACCACACTGAAAAACATCATATTATATATCACAAAAAATGTCCCAAACAGATAGTAGCTTAATTGAAATGAGGAAGTTTTTTAATTGCAAACCTACTGCCATCTGCATATAAATGAATGTTTCCGGTTTGCACCATATCATTGATATCTAGAAGAAACAACTTTGGTGATAGCATGGAGCCTTGTGGAACACCAGCATTAAAAGGCTTTTAATTGGAGCATGCACCGTCTACTAGGATCTTGATGCTCCCATCTGCAAGAAAACTGGTGATACAATTGTACAATTTCTCGGAAAGCCCACGAGATGGAAGTTTCGAATGAAGCGCTTTGTGCCAAAACCGATCGAATACCTTCGCTATCTCCAAACTAACCGCCATGGTGTGTTAGGTAAACAGGAAGATACTGACGGTCACTAATCAGCTGGTGCTCCTCAAGATACCGCATGAGCTGGCAGTTAGTGATCGATATTCTCGAGAAAAAGAAGGTGATGGCGATAAGCCTTGCCTGAGGCTTAACCAATATATAATGAAAACCTACTTCCGTCTTCAGACATATAGGCAGGCCTCTATCACTTTTGCTACCTCCGTGAAATAAATGTCTACAATACGGCGAAATCTCAAGTTGCATACGCAGTCAGGTCTAGCGCATTTTGAGCAAGCGACGTACCAGTGAATTTCAAAGATTTTTCACACTTTATATTTGAAGGATCAGAACATTTAAATTTTTTAGAGATTGGATGAGCGAAAGCTTTCTCCCACAAATTCGGGACTTCTCTAGAGAGTCAACTTGAACACACGTCCTCAGCACAATTGAGGGGATTCCGCCAGACCTAATCGATCTGTTGATGTCCCGGAAGAGGAGTGCTTGACTTGACTTGAAGCGAGCGCTGTATGAACATCTGGCATGGAGCACTACACTACACCGTAGGATGATCGGCAGTGTGCTCCCCCCTGTCATTAAGGGTTAATATGAAAGAAAGAAAATAAAGAACCTAGCAGATCGGCTTTCTCCTTAGTGGCATGGTCTAGTGGTTCGTCTTCCCTGTGCAGAGATGGGAGATATGGTTGGCAGAAGTTCCCTTGAACAGCCTTCCCTTGAAAGGCAAATTATCTCGCCAATTCTGCCTATGTGCTCTTAATTTGTCTTTGACAAAGTACTTTAAAATAGCTCTTTTGAAGGACATGCTGGCGAAATCATCCTTCTTTTTAAAGGTGCTGTTGCTTACATCCTGGAACGTTGATGCATCAGACCAGGCCCGATAGCACTCCTTCTTATAGGAGCAACCAAACCATGGCTGAGATCTGCATCCGATGGGCACCACACATGAAGGAATCAAAAGTTTCGTACCCCGAAGTACCACATCAGTGACAGAATTAGTAATAACGTTGGGATCGTCTGTCAAGAAGCAAACACGTTCCCAAGAGTAGGATGCAAAGAACTACCGCATCTTATTCCAATTTAGTCGCATGCACTCGCGCTTGGCGTATGGTTGTTGTTTCGTAGATCCTCCTAAGTCAAATACGTAATTGTGTATAAATATCTAAAAGACGGTGTCTTGCCAATATCACATTAGCATTAATTATGGTGAAATCTAAGAAATACAATAATACTGTGTCGAACGTGCAAGAGGAGACTTGTAAATGTAAAGCCCCATATGAAGCAGTCTTACATAAAAATACGTCACGAGAGCTACCTTCAAAAATGGAAAATGTGAAGATTTGTTTCTCTGCCAGGTTCGCATAGTTTGCCTTCTGTTGATAAACCGTAAATTGCAGTAACTTAGGCTAATTTTAATAGGAAAATGGAGATTGGACACATAATAGAGAAGAAGCTGAATGAGCTGGCCGATCTGGTTGATTTTGTATTAGAAAAGTATGATAACCTAATGGAATACCAGAAGTTGACCGAAACAAAAATAAAATCCCTATAAAATAAGAATGTTTACATGGTGAAGTGCAATAAAGCATTGAAAGAACGTATGAACGAGCTGGAAGAGAAAGACAAAGGATAAAAGGTGGAATTGGCTAGACTGAAAAAGAAGGAAAATGAAGATGTGACGAAAATAATAGTCTAGGTGGCCAACAAGCTCCAGATGGATGTTATTCAGATTGAGCACGCAGAGGGGATAGTCCGTGTAAAAACCAGACGCCGACAAATCACTGCCAGTAGTTCTAACGATGAGAACAAAAGAGACTTGTGATAAGTGGATTTGAATTTGCATTTATGGTACAATTAACGACAACCGTATTTATATAAATGAAAAAGAGGGTTACAATCAATTTGCTAATACGAGGGAGACTACAAAAGGAGTGGGTGAGCTTATTTACGCTAAGGAATGTCTTATTTTCAATGCACGCAAAGCGCTAACGAGTTCACTGGAAGGACTTTATGAAAAACTCACTGTCGACTACTCATTTCTTAATATAATTGCAGTCTAAAAACCACGGAAAACGAATAGGTTGTTATTCGTTGATGAAAAGGGTATATAGTATATATACACTATAGTTTTGGCCAGGGCCAACGGGTCCTGGCGCTGTTCAAAGACTATAAAAAATCCTTTGATACCCTGGATCACGAGGTTCTGTCACAGGCAATGGATGACTGTGGAATCAGGGGCCCCACAAATAGGTGATTTCGGAGTTATCAGAGTGGCAGCACCTTACAAACCTGCATTTCTGGTGTTGCTGGTAAAGAATCGGTGCAGCTTGGTATTCCAACTGGTTCAGTCTGTTACGGTTGGCTAGATTATGCAGGTCAATAGAGTCAGTAATGTAGTTAAAATATCGAGTATATATGTACACTGAGGACATAATATGCCTTATGTACTCCTCTTATAATATACAAAAGATCAGGGCTGTGCTGCAGGATGACTTCGATAATATTACCCGGTAAAAGTAAAAGTAAAGTTACAGCCTATATACGTCCCACTACTGGGCTCAGGCCTCCCTTCATTTCTGGGAGGGTTTAGGGCAAGGAAGTGTCCGCTGCGCTGCCCAAATGCGTGTTGACGAACTTCACATGTCTTCGAAATATTTTTTTTTTCTTATTACTCAGACATGCAGGTTTCCTCACGATGTTTTCCTTCATCGCCGAGCACGTGGTAAATCAGCACTTAAAATTGCAATTAACAATTTCATTGGTGCCGGCGGGGATCGAACCCGGGTTACTCGCGTTCTGTTATATTTACAGCGAGCGTTAACCACTGAGCTACCACGGCTCTTATACCCGGTAGGTATAAGAGCCGTGGTAGCTCTAATATTACCCGGTAGGCCCATGATAATGGTATCATACTTAACCTTAATAAGACGAAAGTGATACATATGTCGCATAACTTAGTGGCAAAAAATGTCAAGAGCGTGGATATAAGTATTGTGGGTCACACGTATGAGTATATGGACGTTCAAAATTTTAATTGTGTTTGTCGAAAGCTGGAGTATGTTAGTAAATTTAAGTGTCTAGGTCTGTGGGTGAACCATAATATGATCTGGAAAACACAGGTTGACACAGTGTGTACAAAGCTTAGGGCAGTGTTGGTTAAGTTTTATGTCCTGAATGGGCCGTTGAATAGGAAATAGTTGCGAGTCATTTATTTTTCTCTTACCGAGTCATTACTAACCTATGGATTAAATACGTATGGTCGCACATTCAACACCTATCTTAACAGTGTAAAATCGTTGCAAATTCGTTTTATGTAATACCTTGTTAAACCACCAACATAACTTGTTTGTAGTGATAATTATGAAAAACTTTTTGTTGTATTTAAACTGCTTCGTGTACATGAGAATATCAAGTACCTGCTGGTTCTAGAACAGTTTTATAACGACCAATTCAAGGTACAAATGCAAAATAATAAATAAAATAAAAATAGGCATAATACTAGAAGCGTTAGAAAGCGTAAATTCGCGCGATCTTCAGTAAAAAAAGTGTTGTGACAAAAGAACCAACAAGTATTTAACCCCTACACTTTTAATGATCTCGATTGGCTGAGAGAAGACAATACTAGAATAAGTAAACAATCACTATAAATATAAATTAAAAACTGTTTTCCATAACCAAGTTGTTGCAAGATGTGAAAATACTCGCTATTTGTTATTTTTAATTGTTTTAATTATGAAATATTAACAAGCCCAATGCCGACGAGTTAAACATTGTTATAATGTACCCATAATCAATTAACTAGTGACAACTCGTCAAACTTAAGTAATTCTTAACAATAATTAAATACCCGTTTTAAAATTTACAACTTGATTAATTTATACTGTTTTAATTTCATTAGATTATACATACGTATTTAAACCAAATGTGTTAGGATGAGCGCTAATCCCGCCGACGAACTATTACGCAGTTTGGTGGGTGTAAAAATGTACTAAAGGTTTGGTTAATTGATGTTGATTGATGAAATGATTTATTTATTTTATTTTATTGGACGACCTATAATGCCAAACACGACAGCAACCTGCAGAATGCAACCGCGAAGTTAGCATTAGTGGTAGCAGACTCCGGACTAGACAATGGTACAAGGAGCCAAGAGAGACCAAGGGCATCAACGGAGACCTGATCTCCATCCGGACGAGAAATCAGCAGAAGGTCCTACAGAGAAGGCGCATGATCCTCCACATCTGGAATCTGCATAGGCGAAGTAACCAGTTGTGTCACAAATCTCACATCTGCATGATCGGTTAAACGTGAACCGAGTCATTTGGCGCGATGCGCGTTAAAATGGCCAAAAATCACGATCTCTGCGGATGGGATCTGCTGTAGCAAAGAATCTGTAGCCATTTAGACGTGGTCAATGAGTTGGTCTATTTTGACATTACCGCTATGAGACCTATAGAGGCACCCGTAGAAGTGTTTAAACTCTAGCTCGAGGCACAAAGGAGTATTCCTATTTGTACCCTAGGTAGGAGATATATATATTAGGTCTAAAAATAACATATAAACTACTTTCTATCCCGTAGAATGCATAGTTTTTGTGATAAGTATATCTAGCGTTGGTTACTGCAAAAGACAATATTGTGTCACAATATGACTTGTTTTTTATCGTTTTTCATCATTAAATAAAATTTTGTGTACTCTGTAGCGTATCTGGGTAAGAAACATTATGTACGCCTCATAACGCGATGCGTTATTACCTGGTGCTTTATTCTCGATCCGTCAAGATCGACCAATTTTGTGTTAATAAAATGCCTCTATCATAACTATATTACTCTTATACGATAATACAAGTAGTCGTATATCAAGAAAACCCTCTAATTTATCCACCTTTTTATATTGTTGCTTAAAATAAAACGGTTTGAAAAAAGTTTTACGTGGACGTCAGGATGTTGATTTTGTATGTAATATGTGGTCACGATAACTCCCAAACAAATTGTTGTGTCGAGACCGTGTCATTATTAGCTTCAGAAGTACCCATAGTTTGTTAATAAAATGATTTTTAAATTTTATAAGTTTTATTGCTATTAAAAATTTAAAGGCGCTTTCATATTTTTTTTTGCTCTTAATAGACAAAGGACAATTGTACCATACAGCATATATCGATTTCATACTTTGAGTAATCGATTTATTTTGGTAAAAATTATCAACTCTTTCCCTGTAGGGGAAACTACCTGTTAAATTAATAGAACGCTAAGTTGTTTTAAAACGTAAATAATATATTTTTGAAGCCAGTTTATACTATTTATTTTGTAATCAAAATTAAACAAAACGCTCATGAGACGTGCACTTTTATATTTTCCAAACTATTTTTAATTTTCCTTCTTTCTTTTTCTCTTTAAAAATTATCTAAAATAGTTTTATGTTATCTTAAAACAGTTCTTTCTTTTTTCTAAAGAGGAAAAAGAAAGAAGGTTATCACCACTGTTGCACTGTTTATTGAAAACGACAAAAACGATTATCGATATATTACACAGATCCAAATGTGAATATGAGACAAAATATTTCGCTGTATATTACCCACCTCACTCATTCGCAATCAGATCTCATTTTTGCGCGGTGACAGCCAGATGTTACAAATTGGAACTATAAATACCACGAAATAATTACGGGCAAACGGAAACTGTGCGACATAGAAAGTAGTATAAACAATTTTCGTATTATAATAAGTGATGACACTATTGTCTTAGTACTCTTCTAATAATCAATTTAATTAGATTCTTGGATGTACCAAGGAAGTGGCTTACAAAGGGATCATCTATAAATAGACAGACAGAAATGCCGTGGTAGACAGAGAAAGTAATATACACAATTTCCGTAGGATAAGAAGAGATGACACTATTGCATTAGTGTGCGCGCGTCAGCGTCTTGCAAATTCACACATTCTAAAATAATACAGCAATTTTTCAAGGCGACGGCGCATCTAACTATTTAAATCTTTGGGGGCACCTCAAACGAAGTAAAAAATGTAGATATCGCACCTAGAATAAGAAACTGTAACCAATTTTATAACAGAGAAGTGTTGCCACTTTTCTTTAAAAGTCCTTGAAAATCGAGACAAAATACTACAAATATAAGAGTAATATGCGATGCGAATGCGAAATTATATCTGTCTGTTTTAATAAATTTCAACAGTTTGACAGTTCAAAAAAAAGGTGATGTAGGAGGCGTCTGAAAATCATTCACAAATCAAAAGGCTTCGTGATAGATTGTCCAAAGAGCATGTAAGCATCGATAAAGTATACAACATATGTAATGTAAAACATGTATATTATAAAAAATAATTTAATACTAAAAAAATCTAGTTGGAATAAAAAATAGATTTCCATGGAATAAAAAATATACTTTTCTAGATGAAAAAAGTATATTATAGTTAATACAAAATAGAACAAACTCCAACCCGGGGTACAAAGGAGTGTTTTAATTTGTATTTTGGGCAGAACATAATATATGATGTAACAGTCGGAAAGTACACCTGAGTCTCATTTAAAAGCGTTAGGCCGGCTGGAAGTCTCGTGATGTTGGAAAAATTCATGTATAGCGTGACAGGGGTTGCCTTGGTCATATTGCTCTGCTTGCCCCTAGCAGTTTTATTCGCAGGCAGAATTCCCCACCCCTAGAATACTACACCGCCTGCAACTTTACAAGGCGCAGCTCCGGCCACACATGGAATACTGTTCCCATCTCTGGGCTGGGGCTCCCAAGTACCAGCTCCTCCACTTGATCGCATCCAGTGCAGAGCGGCTCGAATCGTCGACGCCCGAGTGCTTTCCGATCGGCTCGATTCATTGGCGCTGCGAAAAGATGTTGCATCTCTTTGCATATACCATGCGGAGTGCTCTGAGAAATTGTTTGGATTAATCCCAGCCGCCAAATTTCGTGAACGCACTACGCAGCAAACGTCATCCAGACCGATACGACCTGGGGATCTTCAAGAAAAGAGCTTACTCCTTTCTAAAAGTCCGGAAACGAACCTGCAACCCTGGTGTTGCGGTTGATCATGGGCGGCGGTAGTCACTTAACATCAGGTGAGCCGCATGCTCGTTTGCCCCCTCTTCTATAAAAAAAAGAATACGTAGGGCAGCCTAAGCACCTACGCTCAGGAAGAGTAAAGTCGCTAGGTTGTGGATGCTGAGCGAGGGATTCTCCATCACCAGGGCTGAGGGTACTCTTTTGGGGTAGTTTTTATTTGAATCCG
The DNA here is from genome assembly GCA_907164705.1 of Parnassius apollo. Classification (NCBI taxonomy): domain Eukaryota; kingdom Metazoa; phylum Arthropoda; class Insecta; order Lepidoptera; family Papilionidae; genus Parnassius; species Parnassius apollo. Next base: position 4,865,781 of record CAJQZP010000081.1, read on the forward strand.
CTTCAATGTTAAGGGGGGAGGGGTAGTTGAGCCTCCAGCCACCTATATTTATCAAGGGAAACGCAGAGGTAAACCTCTATTTCACGCTGGTATTCTGTGAGATCTTGATACCATCCCGGTTCAAGCCGGCCCATCCATGCGACTGCCGCTGCGTGGCTCCACCACTGTCAAGTCAAGAGGATGCTTTCCATTTTGGTTCATTTCAGCTCAGTCTTATAGCCTACTAATCCAAAAAAAGAACCCGCGAGAGCAGCATCTTTTTTAAGAGGGGCACAACCAAAGGGAAAAAAAAAAAAAAAAAGCTAAAAAAAACACCAACCCCCTTCATTCATGTCTTGTTAAAATATTCGTTGGTAGCCTAAAATTATAAATATTTTTGATAGTAAAATAGTTTGTTAACACTCAAGAAATAAAACAGAAACATCAGCGAGTTAAAAAATTAAATATTAAATTTGACTTATTTGATGTACCTAACATAATAACAACTAATTATAAAAATATGCTAACTACATATATTTTATTACATATATTTTAACTAAAAATTAATAAGAAATCTCGAAACATTGACATTCGTGCTACGAATAACCTTCAAAATTGTGTTGGAATAACAAAATAAAATATAGTTAAACGAGTGTTTACGAGCGAAACGATATTGCTTCAGACTTTTTGTTCACTTTGGTATTGTTTTTGCACCATTTAACTACACAGAACGGCATTTTGTAGGCAAATTTAGTACACGACGCCCCGCGAAGTACTGATGAAAATGAGTGTAGTTTGATGCACGTGTGTGCGTAAACGCGTGTGCTTACATAAAGGAATGGAGTTTTTTGGCTCAATTGATTTTTTGGCACCAATAACGGAAGCGCTGTATCTACCTTTTTTACTTCATCTAAGGGGGGCACTAACATGTATGTATCGACCTATAGTTGTTTATTCATTGAACCACGACAACAATATACTCGTACTGTCGCGTCGCCGACAACCTGTCGGAGATAATACATTGAAATGTAGAGTTCAAGAATGGGTGACGTAAATACACGTGTGCGTGAGATTCGTTTCCATTGTAGCGAACAAATTATATGTTGTTTGTTTATATTTATTATTAACTTTTTAACCACGGTTTCGCTCGCGTGGGCCTGACTTTATAAACATCAATAATACTATTTGTTACTAAAATTAGCAAAACTACATCACTGAGACATCTTGGTATCTGTGTAATATATCATATATATTAGACTATAGAATATAGAATATTAGGACATGCTACAAAAACACATGAGTGAGAGCATTAACATCATACGTTTAGCAACAACTTTTTTATATCGGACACGCCTTCCGATGAAGGGAAAATTACCTTGGAGTCAGATATGCGTATTATTCATAATTAAAGTTGATATAGTTTTGACAAAATAATGTTGAATATCATGGTCTTTATTAACATTTGTCCCACTGAAAATTGATTAGTACCATAAAATACACGCCAGTATTTTTCCACGTTTCAAAATTTCATAAATGTAGTTCTATTCACGGTGAACGTGTGAGAACACATGAACGAGAGTAGAAATTTACAGAAGATGGGCAGCAGTGTTTTCCTGTTCATAGCTCAAAATATTAAAAATATACAGTTGGCAACCCGCATGCCAAGCGTGGCAACTACGACCACGAAAAATAACCACTTTACCAATTCGTCCTGTTGGTGTCGTAAGAGGCGACTGAGGTTAACTGAAACATTAGATGGGTGGCAACATATTCTTGATAATAGCGCAAAGTAATACAAAGCTGTGGTTCCAAACACGCTTGCCAAGCACGAATGCTACTGCAAATATCCGGTCTATTTGAAAAATAAAGGGGGAAGCTTGTGATCAGCAGTGGAAAGCCCTATTAAAAGTAAAAAAGTACTTGCCTAGATACATACCACAGGTTCCCAGTAGGGAACAGGCTGCAGCAAGTTTTAGGACAAAAAAGAGTTGATTTAGTCGACTTCGACGCGGGATAAACGACTTCACATACCTATACCTAAAAATGATTTCTGAAATATTCTTTAACTTCTTAGATATACTGGTTTTCTTGCGATGTTTTTCTTCACCACCGAGAAAAAGGTAAATTCAAACTTTGGTACAGTGGTAGAGTGGTAGAGTAATCTGTCAAGTAAGTAGTGGTAAAGCCACCACTGCCACTTCTGCTGTCGCGCGGATGGGCCGGCTCAAATCAGGGTGGTACCACGACCTCACAGAATACCAGCGTGAAGTAGAGGTTTACCTCTGCGTTTCGCTTGGTAAGTGCAGGTGGCTGGAGGCCCAATCCCCCGCCCCTCCTTAAAATGTTAGCGGAATTAAGTGAAAAACTACCCCAGGATAGTGCCAGTACCCCTGGTGACGGAGAATCCCTCCATCCACGACTAAGTTGTCCTACTCCTCCTGAGCGTGAGTGCTCAGACTGCCCCGCGTATTCTGGAGGAGGGGACGGGGCGCAGTTCCGCTAGCGACAAAAACTGCTCGGGGCAAGCGGAGCAACAACACCAAGGCGACCCCTGCACGCTATCCGTGAATTTTTGCAAAATTAGGGGGACTTCATTCCAACCATAACGCTGTCCACAACCTTCTGGAGACGATGAAACTGGCCTTACTATTTTAAACCGAGACTCAGGTGTCCTCTCTAGCTGATACTTCGTATCTCTCCTACCCAGGTACAAATAAGAACATTCCTTTGTGCCTCAGGCTGGAGTTTGCCTATACATCAGAGAAGACATCTGTTTTCGACACCTCAGTATCCTTGAAGATACGGACCTATCCATCCTATGGCTGCGCGTAAACGATTAGGGGCGACTAAATCTAGGCCAATTCAACCACCAGGAGATACACGTTTGCGCGATAACCGCTAAAAAGAACCCCTTTGTTGTATTTCCTCAGTTTGAAGGCACCCCACGCTATCTTAGCTAGCATCCTGAAATCCTCGACGTTGGCATATTGAATAGTGTGCAGTTTTGTGGTCACTTGGAGGGGAAGGCCAAACTGGCCTCTAAAAAAGTTGGCGTGCTCAGCAGAGCGAGACAGTATTTCATGCCGGCACATCGCTTTCAACTTTACAAAGCGCAAGTTCGACCTCACATTACCCCAGTGCTAGCTCCTTCCACTTGACCGCATCCAGCGCAGAGCAACTCGAATCGTCGACGACCAAGTTCTTTCTGATCATCTCGATTCACTGGCGCTACGTAGGGCTGTTGCATCCCTTTGCGTTTTCTATCGTTTATACCATGGGGAGTGTTCTGAGGAATTGTTGGCGTGACCACCTAGATGCTTGGTGGTCCACCACTGTGCGTTTTACTAGTAGGTTTCTTCCTCATAAAACTTCTCTGTGGAATTGCTTACCACTAGTGACTTTTTCGGACTTAGGAACCTTCAAGAAAACAGCTTACTCCTTTCTAAAAGGCCGGCAATGCACCTGAAATTACCCTGGTGTTGCGATATTCATGGGCGGTGGTAGTCACTTACCATCAGGTGAGTCGCAAACTCGTTTGCCCACTTTTATATTTAAAAAAAACTTAAAATAGCAATCAAAATATGAGTGCAGTCAACTGGATCGAATTTGTGTTGCTAAAGTACCCACTACAAAATTTACATTTGTATCGGTTCGATGACCGGCTTAAATTGTCATCTTTTAAGATTCTATCAATGCAGTTCTTCTCATAGTTAAAATAAAATAAATTTGCTTTCTTTGATATTTATAGTACTTTATTGCAAGAGCCTTCATTTACTCATGTGAGCTATGAGACCCGGACTGTCACAAAAACTTTATTACTTATGTCTGAAAATATGAAAGCTATAGATGACAAACTGTTTTAAAAATCTCATTAAAAGTGAAGAGTGTGCGTCAACGGTATAATGAACCATCCATCAATTATGGACAAAATCTCACAGTGCATTTAATTTACAATTACTTATATCGAACTAGATACAAAAAGGAATTGGTGAAATATTGCTATGCATATAGACACACAACATATTCAACTAAAAACCTTCTCTCTTAATCATAGTTTTGTTAGAAATTTTGCTACAAAAAAATAAAGTTGGAAATTTTTATAAATCGGGTAGACTGTAGCTACCGGTCTAGATATTTTAAGTCTGACAATTTTTTATGCTGCAACAATAAGTATTTAGTGGAACTGTGTCACAGAATAAACTTTTGATTATGTTTAATCTGACCAGTTATATACTTATTAATAGTTTATTTAGCAGTAAGTAGATGGCGCTATTATTAAATTACAACTATAAAAACCAAAGCAGTATCCCCTAGTTCTCAGCCACAATAAGTAGAGGTGTGAATGGAGTGGCTTAATCTTACAACAGTGCCGTGAACATTTATATAATAAATAAGTTTGGTATAAAGTGATATAGAATCCAGTGAAAATTCTGATTACGTCAAATATACGCAATAAGCGCTGCTAGTGGTGTGTAATAAAATTATTTTACGATATAACAATAATATTTATAAATACCAATGTCTTTATGAAATACCGCCATTTTACGCAATCATTGATCAATTCATGATATTATATATTACCCGTAATTTCTTGACCAATATATATAAAACATACTACATATAAAAATACATATAGAAAACTTCTTTATTTAAACTATAGGGATAATTAAGAGTTTTGTAAAAATTGCAATTTTATCAGTTTATTTATGGATAACAAAACGAATGCCTACTAAAAGCTTTTACAGATTAGAAATTAAACTTAGAAACATTCTTAATTAATTATTTTCGAATTAAATGATTTTCGATAGATGTCGCTATATCTTATAGGGCGTTTCAATTTTTATTTTTGAGTTTTCCCAAATCTACCAGTTCGAATTAGTTAAATTCATAGTAAATCTAAGTTTAGTGAAACATTTTGTAAATACGCTTAGTTCAATTTAATTGGTCAAGCCGGTCAAGCACATGCGCACGCGCACACACGCGCGCATACGCGCGCACGCGCACACGTGAGCACACACGCGCGCAATATGTTTTCAAATAATAATGACATATGCAATGCCTTCACGAATTTTTTTTTTCGTAATTTTAGTCAACAGGCATTACCGAATTAACATTTATCGAAATTTTACTCCACCTCGACTACAGCGGTACAGGGAGAGGAGAATCTACTTTAGCCGCAGCCCACTAACACAAATCCAACGTGGTTCTACTAGTCCCGGGACACGAGACAGCCTGCAATCAAAGTCCCATTTTCGGAATTTTTTCGGAATTTTCGGGACTTGACACTTTTAAGAATTTTTTTAAGAGGTGTACGCCTTTTATGAAGAATTTTAATTGAGTTATTTTCTAGTGAAACGTATTAAAAAATAATTTTTTTGTAAAAATCAACATTTATTAAACAGAAAATTAAATCTTGACTATAACGTTAACTTCAGTCACAATAATCGCTTTGTTTTTTTCTTTTAATCACACACATTCACTTTTAAGTAGTTAAATCTAATAGTCATAAAACGAAATTAGTTAAAATCATACTAATTCTTAATAACCTTACTATTATCTAGTAATTCTAATATCTAATCATTGGTCATAATCAAAACATTGCTAATTCTCATAATCACAGATTTATTTAATGATTAAATAATCTAAATATAAATAATGAACCACATTTATAATTCAGTCTTTTAAATAATCAACTTACACATTAATTAGTCTTCTTTGCTAATTTAATAAAATAGGACAAGGAGAACACTCTCTTGTTTTCAACAAATGTCGGTTTAATTCCGTTTAAGGCTTCACACAGTAGTTCCAAATTTTCTGTATGTTTTCCGGTTACTTCAAACAACTAAAACTCCTTTTTTAATGTTGCTCTTTTTTTTCAGAATTTCGGGTACGTTTTCCAAGATATTTTTTATTGCTTGTCGTTCCATTTGATTTACCAAATACTCGTCAGGCTCGTTGTGTAATTGAGAGCTACTAGGACTATATAGTATTATTTCCACATCTGGTGTCCTGATACTAGAGATATTTTAGAAAAGCTTTTATAGACTATTCGAAAATGTCTCTATTTCTTTTTGAATTTTAAATTATTACACTTCTTCCACAAAGCTTAGTGCAGTTGTTTTAGTAATGTTCCATGTAAAAAAATTCCGTGTTTTGAGACTGTGAGGTGTGGTGGCCAGTGTGCAAATATTTTAACAAGCATACAGCTCGTTGTGTTCTTCACTCTTTTAGGCGAGCTTTCAAAGTTTCGAAGAACCGCTTCGCTAAATCATTATTAGTCGTTGTCGATTGAAATTTTTGAGCCACACGTCAAATATTGCTTCTGCTGTGAGTAATGAAGCGTTTTGTCAGTCTAAGGCTTCCACAACCATCTTGACTGGCTGCAACAAATCTACAATTGACTACAAAAGAAGAAGATGTCTTAATTCCACTTATCTAACAAGTTTATACCAATCAACGCTTTCTTGAGGCAATTTTTGAGCTTCAGAAACCGATCCGCCATCACTATGATGAAATTCCATCTTGTTTTAACATCCAGTACTAAACTTAGTTCAAAAGAAACACCACACCATACTCACATCATAATGAAATTGACGACTGACTGACTCAAATGACACAGACACTATCATAATCCAAACGTCACAGAACAACTAATATGGCGGCATGATGCAAACGCATTTATTGTGTTGTGTACTCAGTAGTTACGTAGTAGGCCAAGTAATTATTCATTAAACTAAGAGATGGCGCTAGGCTCCTTCAATTATTTGAAAATAAAAATGATTACATAGCAATTTCGACAACCTTCTCTTGTCTCGAGTCTCGATCTGAAAGTCCTGGGACTCGAGACAACTAAAATTACGAAAAGTTCTGGGACTTAGAGATACGAGACGTCCCGGGACCCAAACCCTAGGCTTCACATCATCAGGCGACCTTTCGACACTTGGATATGGCCCTTGAATTTGGGGGAAAATGAGGAAAGAAGAAATAAAAAAACCATTCGGAATAATAATCTAATATTTTATACTTACTGGTACTGGTACTATCAGAAAATATTGTCGAAATACTGCACTTTTACAAAGTGGTGCAGTTCTCGTGTCTAATAAAACAGTCGTCTGTGAAATGTTCAAAAAAAATATGATCATTTTGTTACAGACGCCAATTAAGACACAATATTTATGCTTTCAAGCCATAGTTTTAGTCTAGGTTCAGTTGGAAACCTGTTAATTAATAAACATTTGATAATCATCTGTTGTTGGCGACTTTGTTTCTCAACAGATATGAGTAGGAAAGAACATCGATAAATATTATAGACAAGGAACTCGACAACCCTATTGAATTTTATTGTTTATCAAAACTTAGTAATATACAGCCAAATATGTTGGTATATATGATATTAAGATTAGTAACAAATTTTTAAGTACTTATATTATGAAATAGTATTAATTTGTTAAATATTAGCTGCAAATTCACTTAAGTGTGAAATGTTGTACCACTTCGCTATTGGTAACGAGTTTTACAGATTACGCACCCTCTCATTGTTATTAAAAATAATTTTTACTATGTAACTAATATTATACACAATCAAACAACATGAAATACTTTCGTTTTTTAGTTTAAAAGTTCAAAATACAGATTTTTTAAATAAGACAATTTAAATAAGACAACAGACTTTGGCATATTATGTCAATTTTAGTTTCCAAGACGACCGTTAGGGGTGCTTCAAATTGGCACAGACATTTTGTATGGTATAGCCAGTCCAGCGTACTTCTATATATAGAGGTCAGTGTCCTGCGGTATAATCTAAGTCTATGGTGGACATAGTGTCAAAAAAGAAATCAATCACAAAATCTGGGCTTGAAAGTTAGCGCTATATTCGAGTTTATATGGCAATATTATCTGATATAAAAACATTCTGGTTATATATTCTGTGTATCAGCTTTGTATGCCATGAACATAAAAGTCTCATTACTTAAAATTAAATAAAAATCCGATAAGTTGGCTTTTCCCTTCATACTCACCACAAAGGTTCTAAATCGCCTATCCTTCATGTGTCAAATTGTCAGTAACAAACACCCTCAATTATCACTTTCACATTTTAGCGAGACTACGGTTTAAGGGATTGTTATTCGATTATGTCAATGACAAGCATCAGCGGAATCGATTTATAATGTGACAGGGATTTTGTGATTGATTGCACTTATTTTGCTCGGATTGCTCTGAAGAAGCAAAAAAATACTAGAGTCCAAAAATATTAACGCATTGTACGTGATCTGTAACGTAACAAGTAAGAATACTGAACCACAAACATTAATTTATTGTATTATCATTGGTTGCACACGTCTGCAAAATTTCAGCTTTTACTCAGTAGGTGAAAACTAATTATGAAATAATATTGCATTCGTACATGCATACGTAGATACATAATATTTACTTACCTAACAGGCTAACATGACCTAATCAGCAAGACATTATGTTTATCGAAAAACATAAACCTCGGTCTAGATCCGAGAGATAAGATAAGATATTTACAGAATTCTCGTAAGAAAGAAAGGGGTAAACAACACCCCTATTGTTGTTAAATTTGACTCATTTTTACTAAAATCAGACCTACTACAAAAGGTGAGTCCTACAAGATAAAAGGTTAAACAGAATTACAGGTTAAGCACCTCAAACTTACCAGAAACGAATATACTCCCGGAACGAATATACTTTTCATTTCGGAAAAACTGACTGCAAAACTAAATAATGTAAGATCTGTTGGACTAAACTGGGCCGAATTTTGTAAAGCAAGACGAAAATTCTAGTGTTATTCATATTAATAGTGATGCCCAGGTACATCAGCTGCTGCAAGTCCTGTGACTAAATAATAAAGAAATCTTCGTGGTTTTTGTAAAAACATACGTACGTTTTGCATGTTCTAGTAACCTGTGTTATAGTTCTCTGGTATAATTAACATGTGCTATTACAACACTAGCAAGACGGCAGGGGTCATTTGATCCCCCCCGAACGGGTTCCCGCCTTGTCGTGGCGGGGGGGGCTTAGTAGCCGTGGCTTGGTCTCCCACGGTGAACAAAGAGGAACCCACGTGGCTGGCCCGAGGTGAAGGGCCGGCCTGAGGTGGCCACTCCGAGTGGGCATGGGGAGCCCACTTTGGATGTGTGCTGGTGGACTTCAGCGAGTGGGGACTCGCGCACCCTCTACCGCTGCAGCCGAGGTGGAGTCGCGGTGGAAGAGGAGTGTTGGTATGGCGATGCGCCACTCGCCCTATCCTTCGCGACTCAAACGGGGCCGCACCGTTGATGCGATGGTGGTGGGGCTGCGGGGGGAGAGGATTGTCGGTATTGCGAGGCGCCGCTCTCCCTACCCTCCGCAGCCGAATCTTGGTTGGCGACGGAGCCATAGACCAGATCCGCCGCTGGGGTCGGGAAGACTAGTACTTCTAAGTGCTCGTTTTTCCTGGCCCCATGGCCTTTGTGCATCGGACGCGGGGGGCGTCTGTTGCACAGACGTAATTAGAGGCCGTGGAGGAAGGCGCGCCATGTGTTCTGGTGCACCTTACCTGGGAAGGAGAACGGGGAGGAATTTTCCTCTCCCGTGGAGGTGCTGCCATGGGGCGGCAGGCGCTAGTAGGGCCGCGGATGTGTGCGAAAGCGTTCCCGTAGCCCTGCCAATATGCGACAAAGGTGGAACACCATGGGGTTTTAGTCGGTGCGAGTCCGACATAACCCGTCCTTGCCCCCCCGCGAGGCGGCTATGCGTAGGCATTTCCCCATGTAAAAAAAAAAAAAAAAAAAAAAAGGGGTCATTTGATCCGTATCTGAACTTTTGTTGCTGATTACTTTGTCATTATTTGTATATACAGTTCTGTACCTTGTGACATTTAATGTATTAGAATTGTTTTAAGAACAAGAGTATTTATATTGTAATATGTTCACAAAAATATAAATAAAAGTAGCATTCTCATACAACGACGGCTAGGATAATTTGACAAATTTAAAAGTTGAATAAATTGTTTTTGTGAGTATAATAATTCACAAAAACAATTTATTCTTAGCATTACTTTAGCTTATACGTTCATTACTTTACGCGTTTTCACTGAGACAATTTCATTATTTTTGGTTATATTTCGTAAAAATGTCTATGTGTATTCGTGAAACATAAGTATTGACATGATTGTGTAATCGTTAACAAAAGATGAATCAGATAATCATGGTAAAGTTGTACCATTACCACCAGGGGGTGAATATAGTGATTCATATATACTTGAGTTCCTGTCAAGTTCTAGTGATAATTCAGACAGCAACATATCGTTGGCTGCCATTCAACAACAAACTAAAGAAGATCGTCTCTGCGACAACGAGTGTCAGGCATTTGAACATCATGTTATGGAAATACGTCTTATAATAATATGGTGGAAATCTATAATTGAAAGTGGCCTGAAAGATGGCAGGTCACCGAGGAAGTCATAATGTTCTGATTGAACAACCAGAACCTACTGCTTATCCACGAAGGCAAGTAAGAGAGAATTTCATGACAGCCTGGAAACTTATGATCGCGTCGTCATACACCTTACGAACCAATTTCTGAATAATGGTAGATATGTAAATACATACAATTGTGTCACATCTGATTCTCTCGCATAGAACTTGATTTCAAAACGTACGTCTTTGGTTGGTACTATAAATAAAAGGAGACGTGATATTTCATCGTAAAAAATATGATATTCCATCATACGTGATATTTCATACGTCTACCAGACAGAGAGATTCAAAAGTGTTTTGTTATTGAATAACAATCGAAATTACAAAATAAATCTGAAACTGAATGGTCGTTCAAATGGTATTGTATATGGTTCAAGAGGTATTTTATAATATTTAATAAATGTCTTGGTGTTGTGCCAAAAATTAACAACTACAATTCTAAAAGTAAAGTAAAGTTACAGCCTATATACGTCCCAATTCTGAGCACAGACCCCTCCTTATTTCTGAGAGGGTACTAAAATAGTATTTTTCTATAATTGGCGGTAAAACTGAGTAACATTTTAGCCTTTATAGGCATAGTTTATAGGATAGCCGTTTTTCAGTCTTGCAAGAAAATATTTAAAATCTCCCTAACTAACAACGGGCGGCTAAATTATAATGTAACAAAACAGACCATTCAAAATCTCATATACAATAGTTTAAATTATGTACTATACAGTTACATATGTTACTATACACTTACACACACACTCACTCTTAAGGTACTCCAACTCACATCATACGAGTAAACATATTTGCGCAATATTTCTAATTACTTGCTCTTATATGTAAACAGGTCCTCCCATATTATCATGTATAATAGGATATATAGCTACGTAAAGGCTTTCCAGCGAATATACACGAACGTACATTGCAAGCTACCATATGACATTATGTACAAATAATAATGGATAGTAATCTAAATACTTTACTGGCTCTGGATAACACTGAAATTGCGAATTCAACTATAATTGATATCGGAAAATTTCACAATTACCTACTACAGAATAATGGTAACTTTACCGTTTTGACAGAAAAATATTAGATAAGTATATATAGTTACTTTGATGACTTACAGATAAATCTTGATGTGTTGATACTAACCGAGACGGTAGATTAAACTCTAATAAAAATTACCATTGCTAAGTACCTCTTACTAGACTATAAATAAGCTCAATCAAAACGATGGTGTTATTGAATACGTCAGAAGTAACCATCTCCATCGGGTTAAAGAAATTAAATTAACACACACAACTGCCATTCAGGTATTCACCTCAGACTTTACCGTTATAGGCATATACCGTTCTCCGTCAAATCAACGTGCTGATAATTTTGTAAACACTCCAAATCTTCATCTTGATACTACCAGAATACATAAAAATATAATATTGGTAGGTGACATAAAATAACTCAGCAACGTTGTAGCGGTAAACGCGCAAACTTGTGTATTCAACCAAGTCTCGACTTCAGATACAAGTTTGTCCCGGGAATCAGCGAGGTTTTCCCGAGAAATATTGGCCGGTGTATAAAGCATTACCAGTGCTGTCGTTTGCATAGCAATGAATTTTTCCGGTTTGCAAGATATCATTGATACGCAGAACAGTGAAACGGCGTCGGTGATAACACGTAGCCTTGTGGAACACCAGCGTTAATTGGATGGTTAATGCATCGTCTACTAAAACCTTGATGCTCTGATCTGCAAGAAAACTATTGATCCAATTGTACAATTTCTCGGAAAGCTCTTCCTATTGGAAGGAAGTTTCGTAAGTAGCGCTTTGTGTCTACCCCAATCGAAGGCTTTCGCTATGTCCAAACTAAGGGCCAACGCCTCCCTCTTGGTCTATACTGCCTCCGTCCATTAATGAATTAGGTAATCCAGAAATCCCCAGTGGAGCGATTGTGACGAAAACCGTACTGGCGGTGAGTTACCTTACATACATTGTTTTGAATATGTTAGAAGAACACGACCATCTCCCGAGACCTACCAGAGGGAAAAATTGCCTCGATCATGCCCTTCTGACGATCGGTAAATGAAATTCTTCCTTTGTTACAGTCCTGAAAACATCTACCACAGATAAAGCTATGGTAATATTAAACATAAACCATAATGGCGAATTTACGAAGGTACATCACGTTAACTAAGGTATACCCTCATTCGATGTCAATATTTATTTTTATGGACGACCTTTCTGAAACTGATGAGACTGGCCTCTTACTGAAATAATCTTTGATTGTGGTTCGTCTTTGATTTTTTTTATAATGAAACTTATCTACTAAGGAATATTCTCCGCACTCACTCAAAGCAACGCTGCACCACAAATAAATCAGCTAGAATAAGGAAGATGATTGCAAAAATATCATCGTAAAATAACTACTGTATTTCTGAAAGTGAGCGGTGAACACTGGAGAACTTTTTAACTTACCATCAGGTGAATTATGTGTTCTATTGCCCTCTTTCTTCTTCTTCTCCTTTTTATCTATAAAAAATTAAAAGAACTAATTTTCGCGCTATAAAAATAATTAAAAGATTAATATGTGAATGTAATAAACGTGATTATGAAAATAACCTAGATTTTAAATACGAAAACTTGAGAACGAGAAAGTAAATCAATAAAATGGTAATTAAAAACTAATGCTTTAAAAAAGTAAAACCTGACTTCAAAAATCGAAAGGAAAAAACATGTCCACATAATAGTCATTTCTTTTCACCATCACATAATAGTCATCACTATGGAAGTCATTAAGATATAGTGTATGAAAGATATTTTGAAAAATTTTGACCCGCTTGAATGTCACAAGTACAAGGTGTAGAATATAGACTAAACTTCTTAGGGTGAAATTTATTCTTATATGGAATGAAATTGAATTGAAGTTTATATGAAACCACGCCTAAAGTATAGCTTGAAGTTTACCAACCCTAAATGATAGTCTAGTTAATAAAAGAAGTATCATAGAAATTGGTACCTATACAAAGAAGTTATGTCCAAACATATGCACATAAAAATCGGATATTAGCAGTGGAGCAGATGCCAATTCAACATTTTTTTTAATTTTTTCTGTTTATTTGACTCCCTACGTGTTGGCGCGTGCATCAAGAAAAAAATGGTTAATCTATTGTGAACTGTATTAGTACTCACGCAAGCTTATCAATGGGTTCCTTTACGGTCTAAATTAAATAGTAGCAAAAAAAAACAAGGTCTCATGCACACTAGGAAAATATCCTGGGCCGTGAAGGCATTTCAAAAACATAATACTCAAATCCAAAAACAATTACATCAAAATCTTTAAAATAATTATTCCTTGCGGGAATCGTAAACGAAATTTGTAGGACCACAACCGATCACTTTACTGCTCTAACGAGCCGTCAAATTAAATAATTGTTTATCTACCCAGAATTGAATTAATTTATTTAAAAGCCGCTAGCTCTTTTGAGATCTATTCCCTTTTTACAACTTTCGAAATCAAGCACAAACATTTTTTTAACTAAAGCGACTAGGGGCAACCAGGCAGTTGCCTAATTTGCATTTAGATTAATCCAGCTGTGTATAACGGCTATGTGTCTCAATAGTGGACGCGTTTGTATTATACCACGCAGGATTGATAGTGTCCGATTTGAAAGTAGTCTAACATTACCAAAATAATGATACAGCAGCGTAGAAGTTAGTGATACGGTTGCGGCACTCCCGTCAGATTCATACCAAATCCCTCACGGTAAAAGTATGTGGGTTTGGATATTTGTCCACTGTTCGTGTAAAACATATGTGTGTAAAACGCCTGCACAACAAGAAATAAAATAGTAGTGAGAATATAAAGGTTTTTTAACACTCGTTAAAATTCAATCATTACCTTCAACCAATACTCCGGGTTTTCCTCAAAGATAATTTATTGTTCTCTCCAACTGAAAATGTTTCTACTATTCGTATTTTCATGGCCATATGGTGGCGGTTGAAAATATCCACTACCCCGTATCTTGCCGTTGGTGTCGTAAGAGGCGACACAAATACTCACACCTTATTGTGTAAGTGTTTTAAACTATTTTTACGAATTTGATGAACCGTATTAAATAAATAATAAATAGTCTCCTGTCCTTCTCTCTATGTTCTGATCTTCTAAAACGAGTTTTAAGTTGGTAAAATTAAGACAAACTTAGGATAGGGTTGTCAATTATTATTTTGATAATAAAACTAGTAAAATTCCGTGGTTTTATATGCGCAAGCGTGAACGTAGTAGGGACATAATATAACCTTTACGTTTTACATAAATATCCTAAAAACTTAATATTTTAATATGTTACTACCCATAAAATTAATAAGTTTATTGCATTTTTTGTGAATATACTTGCATTTGACTATCATCTATTTAAGATAGACCTATATTTTAAAACTTACGTACTAAATAGTCTTAAACGTACCTTATAATTGTCAGAAGGTAGAAGGTACCTTGAAACAATAAAAATACCAGTTCTCAAAACAAAAATAAACGAAAAAACTGTCAGTAGTACGTGAATTATTCTACCAAAAAACTTAGTAGTTGATCTCATAAAATCTAAGAAATAATCATCGTGTCAATAGCAATTAATCAAAAGCAATCCGGGATTTCCAGGCGTACCATTTTAAATAAAGCCAACATACCTAGTTTGTCACGAAAAATCCTGACGAATACGTTTTTATGCTGCATGAAGATAATATTTATTTTTATTGATTAATAATTTTAACTTATAAACGTAATTTTCAAATATTTTAACTACAAGTTGTTAATTTACCTACCTACCTTATCATGTTGATTTGTAAGCCTAAAATAATGCCAAAGTTGTGAAACCATTATAACCTAATCGAAATGTAACTGGAATAGAAGATTTCCTATGCACTTTATTAATTTATTATTTTGCTATCACAAATATAATATTATTGCGTAAATACAAATTGTTACCTAGGTACTTAATATAACAAAATAAAATTGATGATGTTTGAATTTTTAACGGGTTATTCCGTTTATCCACCCTGAGATGTATATTACTGTATTACACTAATAATGAAAAGGAACCAAATGGTTGTGTAAACGTTCAACTAAGAAACAGAAGGGGGAATCGAGGCTTCTCTCGATCCGGCCTCCTATAACGCCTACGTTGGGTTCGGGAACGTATGTGATCTCCGCAACGGAGTAACACACAAGGGCGATAACCTCTTCCTTTTCAGAAAATAGGTTCAGGCGGGGATTACGGGTCTTCTGAAGTCGTCCCGGTCCCAGCGCCTTAATTCTTCGATGTGGACTGTATAATTTTGAGGGATGAATTTCTTGGGAATAAAACAGCAATTATCTTCAAACCGTTCCGTGAGAGAGTAATTACTTTTCCCTATCACTTCCCTACACTTTTTCTTTCTTCTTCTTATTGACTGCTGGTCTTGCACTTATCCCGAAGTTTCTCCGAACTTTCCCGAAACTTCCCGAAGGATTCCCGAACTATCCCGAAGGATTCCCGAACGAATTGCAATAAAACTCATTTACTGAGCTACCCCAGAGCTATACGCGAAAGTGAGCCGCGCCATTCGCGCGCTTGCGCAACTCAATTACATGAATTTGTTCTATTACTCTCTCACGTTTTACTTAATTACTTTATTTGCATAAGTCATACATCAACATAATTTACCTGTATAGATAGCACAAAACAATATCTACACTACGATATACATTACATTTTCATATCACAAAAAACCTATTATTTATTTAACAAAATATGCCTATTTTACTCACAAGTCTTAAATATTTAACATAGAAAGTTAAAACAATGTTTTCCACTTGAAATTATACATAAGTTAACCAATACAATAGTTTAATTTACATTTTCTCTATTCATTTCACTATTAAAACACTTTTAAATTTCTTATACAAAACTATTATATATTCACATTATATATATTTCACAAATATTCACATTATATATATTCACATTATATATATATTCTATATATTTCACTTATACACAGGAATTTTCACATAAAAATAACACAGAATTCACCTCTTTTGCACGTACAATCAATCTGAAATGTTTTACAAGTCATTTTTACATAAATTGCTGAAATTACAAATATTTACATTTTTACATATTTGGCCTCCTAAGGGCGTGGCTTAGCGCGTCCGTGAACTCACACTATTTGAACAACTAACTTTGCACGGCTCTCGACTATCAGAAAAAATGAAAAGTCTAATATACACCAATATCGACAATATTAGGTGAATAAATGTTTCTACACAATTTTCAAACTGTAGGAAACTATTTCTAATCAGATTCTTATCAGTTATCATGTTTCTTATCAGATAACAATATAAGTGAATGTTCTCATAAATCAATCATAGCAAATAGGCATTTATTTTCATACAAAACATATCAAACTCATATAAGGCAATACTTATGCAATTAATTTCCGTTAATTCTATTTATGCACAGAGTGATCATCTCGACCGGGGAACAAATCCGATCTCTAACTTCATTTTAATATTCCTTTGAATTTACCAAGAGATATTACTTAAGAAAACAATAAACTAGTCTGGCCTGGGAGTCGAACCCAAGACCTTCATATCATTAATTCGACATTCTTTAAAATTTAACTAAGCATTTTCTTATTAGAACATTGCTATTGGACAATTTGCCTTTTAGAAGCTATTCGTCATCGGTTGACTTAATAAACTGAAATATTCTTATAGGCGCGTCGCCAACAAATAATAATAAAGAAAATATTTAACTTATTTTACCTTAGGGTGAATAAACGGATAGACCATTTTTAACAAATAAGTTGTTATATTTACCTTTGATTACAAGGTGACAACCCTAAAAGATTACTCATAAAACTACTTAATGTTCAAAATCATTGCCTACCTTCGTAATAAAAATAAAATAAAAGTTTTACACTTTATGTCGTGGATAAGTGTGTAAAATACTAATACTTTATCGGCTCTATTAATAAACACGGATCTGAGCAAGATTATCTTTACTCCTAGTTTAAATCTTAAAATATCTAATTTCAGTATTAATAAACATAGAGTAAGGTAGTAAGTAAGTAATCCGAATTTACTCTCGGAATAAAAGTTAATCCTTGGCGGTACCTAGTTTAATGACTGAGTAAGAATAGACTAGTCACGTTATTTGACATTTTGTAAAACTTTACGATTACGCGCGTTGTTACCCGTGTTAAATTCATAAGTAAGCACTAGTAACAAAAACAGCATAATGGATTAAAGTGCCAAGAAGTGATGTGGAGCAGAACAATGTGATTGCAGGTTTTTATTCATTATATGGATTTAGACAAGTGATTGGGGCTTTAGATTGCTACATATTCTAACCCCGAAAGTCGCTGGAAACATCGGTCAATACGGTACATATACATAAACAGGATAGGATACAGTTCAATAAATGTACAAGTAAGTTTTATAGCACCTAGCTAGCCCATCTTTGCCATATAGGTACTTAGTTATTTTCTTAGATTCAATACAATCACCTCAATGTATTATTTCATATTAAAGAAGTTATGAGTGATTTGTTCCAGGTTGTGTCAAATGCAAATTTAGAGTCCATGGATACAGTGGCACATTGGCAAGGCAGCACACATGACTCAAGAATATTTAATGAAAGTCGCATTAAAACAAACATTTGAGCAGTCAGAATTTAAAGGCAGACTTCTCGGAGATTCTGGTTATGCTTGTACTCCTTATTTATTCACTCCTATCTTGAGTCCCAATAAACAAAAGGAAGAAATGCACAACCGGTCGCACATCTGGGCCCGTAACACTGTAGAACAATGCTTTGGAGGGAAACAAAGATTTCGATGTTTACTGCGAGGATTAATACGAAATAACAGCATAAAAACTATAATAATTGCAATGCAAAAGCAAGATCTGCTTGACGATGTAGTAGTGTGATAAGGAGATGATGAAAATATATCAGTCATACAATTAGTAAATAACTCCGTTAGAGGAAATTCTGTTCGGGCAGCATTTATTAACGATTATTTTTAAAAATAAATATACAATAATTACATTTACAAAAGATTTTATTTATTCCCAAAAAACAAAACAAAAATTGTTATTTAATTAATTCTGCCCTTCACGCTCTTTTCTTAATTCTAAAATTTCGTTACAAATAATATTAAAAATGATTATATTTAGAACTTAGTTTTTCCACCGAGTCCGAAAACAACACTAGGAAAAAGGAAGAACACGTAATACTTACCTCTTGTCAAACTCAAAACATTGCCTATCACTGTCATTAATGTCATCATCAAGCATTGAATTCATTCACTAATCATTCACTGACTCACTCTTTTTACTTTTAAAATAAGTGGGTTGCCATAGCGCAAGCGTTAATCCCGGCGTAAGGAATGTATAGTTAGTCTGAGGTTACTCCATGTTTATTAATAATATTGTAATAACGAAGTAAATAGTCAGTTACTCTGAGATTAGCTAGTCCAAGTGAAACCTCGAATTAAGCTTGGAATAAGCAATTTTTATTAATAAGGCAGTATGGAAGCGAAATCGGTTTATTTGGAAACGCATTTTAAACTGCGATATTCTTGCCTAGGCAAAGTATAGGAAATGCCATTAACTTTGCCTGGATATTTAGAAGCTTATTTCTCGGAAAGTATGAGGTGTAGACTATAGTGTATTATTTTGCTAGGCATACAAAGTTCTTATTTATATTTTTTTCTTTATATGTGATATGTCTCTTTT